>VWPW01021831.1:754594-955404 GCA_013389825.1 Crypturellus undulatus
GCTGCGGGCGGGCCGCGGCCGCTGCCCCGGGGCTGCGGCTGCCGGGGCAGCTCCTTGGGAACCTGCTCTCCCTCCGAATGTTGTTGTTGTTTCCCAAACAAACAATATTGTTTTGTTTCCCCAAAGCAGCTTGCAGTGGCAGGTATACCAGCAAGATTATCTATGCATTTTCTTTCTTTTTTTTTTTTTTTTAATAACACGTATGTGATGAAAACTGTGCTATGATTAGCTCATTAAGTAACCACCTCAGTGATGGGTATGCTCAGCATCAGAATAATTTGACTTGATGTCGCTGATGTTTCTGTTCTGTGCCCTCACGCTTAATGAGCTCCTGGATCTAAACTTCAGTGGATAATTAATTCTTTCTTGAGAGTTTAAAAGAAAGAGAGAGAGAAAGAAAAAGAAAAGAAAAGTTTTTAAGAAAAAGACTGCTTCTTTAGGAGCAGACCAGAAGTGTTCTAGTTAGGCACATGAAAGTATCAAACTTGCCTTCTTCAAGAAGTTGGCCAGATGTCTGCTACTTTCCCTGTGATTAGCCAGCCAGCTTCTCAGTGCTTAGGGCTCGATACCTCTGATTGTGCAAGCTACTCACTTGCAGAAGGCTGCAGGAGAAGCTGGTGCTTGAGACCCTCTCTGTTGCAATGCCACACGGCTTGCTGACTGCTTCCCTGTGTGCCTTACCTGCGCTTGCTGTCTTCCTGCTTTTTTTTTCTGTGGATTGCTTCCTCAGCTCCACTTGGGAGCATCACAAGCCTGCCCTACAATTAGCGCTGTAATCACCATATCTTCCTGTCTGACGCATGCCTGCTCGTTTCTCCGGAGCATCTCTGTTTTATTTAAGGACCATGCCATCAGCACTGTGACATGATTAAGTGAAGAAGAGACGTGTTTTGGGTCAAGACTGCTAAGTCATATTTGATGTGAAGAATAACGGTGATTGCATATTTCACTTTCTCAGCAGCAGAGCTGGCTTAAGGAGTCTCTGAATGGGCTGCTGCCAGCTACCTGTTCCTCTTACTTCCAGTGGATTTTTTTAAAGGTATGGAAACTGATAGGGCAGGGATGAGAATGAGCAGTGGTGGATGAGAAATGGGGAACCATGAGGCTACATTAAGGAAATATAATGTGCAAGTATGTGGCTAGATATGCTATACCCATCCAAATACCGCAATGATCTTTTCCTTTGTGGGACTCTTATTATGCTATTATTGAATAAGATAAGCAAATTTCAGATAACCCTGCTAAACAGCCTCTTGGGAACCTGCGTGCTTAGATCAGCACTGACCTCCAAATTGGTGTCCTGTAACACGCTGGGTGCCCAGCATCTTCTGTGATAGATAAATAGGTATTCTTAATAAGAGAATGGCAACTGATTTTCTGCCCCAAGTCATCTCTGTAGATGTGTTTTAAAAGCCTCTTCTGGCAGTGATATTTAGCACTGTGGTGCTTATTCTTGATCTGCTGATGATAACTTGTCAAATAGAGGGAAGTTTTGCTACAGTCCTGGCTGCTTCTGGGCACGGGGGCAGCAGGTGGCGTCCCCCGTGGGTAGACGAATGCCTGATGTGCAGAGTGTGACATGAACAGGCCCGACGGGGTGGCAAGACAGCAGCTGGCGCAGAGTCGGCTCAGTCCCAAGCAGCCCTGGCCGCCTCTGTGCGGCAGGGAAACCTCAGGGGAGCCGCGGCTGCGGGTGGCCGTGTGGGTGCTGCTGGTCTGCGGCATGTACATGTTCATCAGATCCCCTCTCAGTCTTTTCTTCTGTAGGCTAAACAGGCCCAGCTCGCTTAGTCTTTCCTCACATGATAGATGCTTCAGTCCCTTAATCATCTTTGTCACTGTTCGCTGGACCCTCTCTAGAAGCTCCACGTCCCTCTTGTACTGGGGAGCCCAGAGCTGCCCCCAATACTCCAGGTGCAGCCTCACCAGAGCTGAGCAGAGGGGCAGGATCTCCTCCCTCGACCTGCTGGCAACGCTCCTCCTCATGCAGCCAGGATCCCATGGGCCTTCTTGGCCACGAGGGCACACTGCTGCCTCATGGTTAACCTGTTGTCAACCAGGACTCCCAAATCCCTCTCTGCGGAGCTGCTTTCCAGCAACCCCTAATCTGTCCTGGTGCCTGGGATTATTGCTGCTGAGGTGCAGGACCCTGCACTTGTCCTTGTTGAACCTCAGGAGGTTCCTCTCTGCCCAACTCTGTCCAGGTCCCTCTGAAGGCAGCACAGCCCTCGGGAGTGTCGGCCACTCCTCCCAGTTTGGTGTCATCTGCAAACTTGCTCAGGGAGCGCTCTGTGCCCTCATCCAAGTCATTGATGAACAAGTTGAACAGCCCTGGGCCCAGTACTGACCCTTGTGGGACACCACTGGCCACAGGCCTCGAGCTAGACTCGGCCCCATTTATCACTAGCCTCTGAGCTCTGCCATCCAGCCAGTCCTTAATCCGCCTCACAGTTCACTCATTTAACCCACACTTCCTGAACTTCCCCATGAGGATGTTATGGGAGACGGTGTCAAAAGTCTTGCTGAAATCAAGGTAGACAACAGCCATGGCTCTCGCATCGTCCATCCAGTCAGTCATCCCATCCTAGAAAGCTATCAGGTTCGTCAAACATGACTTCCCCTTGGTGAATCCATGCTGACTACTCCTGATCACCTTCTTTTCCTTCACATGCCTAGAGATGGTCTCTAGGATGAGCTGTTCAATCGCCTTTCCAAGGACGGAGGTGAGGCTCTTCCCTCTTGCCCTTTTTGCAGACTGGAGTGATGCTGATTTCTTCCAGACCTCTCCCCCTCTCTCCATGACCTCTCCAAGAGGATGGAGAGGTCAATTCCCTCAGCACTCTTGGGGGCATCCCATCCAGGCCCATAGATTTATGGATGTTCAGTTTGCCTAAATAATCCCTAACCCAATCCTCCTTGACCAGCAGGAGGTCCTCCTCTCTTGCCGTTCTCTCTGTTGGCTCTGCAGTTCGTGAGGACTAGCCTTAGCAGTAAAGACAGAAGACAAAGGCGCCATTTAGTAACTGTCTTTTCTGCATCCTCTGTCACCAAGGCACCAAAACAGTTCCTAGCAGAGGATGGTTTCGATCCATCAACCTCTGGGTTATGGGCCCAGCACGCTCCCGCTGCGCCACTCTGCTTCCTGTAACACTGCTCTGATTTATGCCCTTCTGATACGTAGCCTTGCTGCACTGTATACCTGGCCACTCTCTTTCTCTGCCTTTGCTTTTGACTCTCTAGGCTGGACAAAGGACATAATTATCTGAGTAAATAAATTGAAAAGAAAAAGGTAAAAGCACAGTGCAGTTCACCTTAAATAAGAACCTTCCCAGTGTGAAAGGCTTTCTGTTTCATTGTCTTTAAGTAGACATTTAGTCTATAAGAATTTGTTAACAGTGTTCATGTCTTTATTTAAAGACTGACAACAAAATAATAAGAAACCTCTTAAACCAGCCGTCTCCTTCAATGACTGCCATTGGCCATGATGTTGGTGCATGGAGTTAAAGGTGCTGAGCAGACAACAAGCCCTATTGCATGGCCAGTGACTTTACTGTAAAATTGCATTTTATTTGCTGTTATACAGCAAAAACATACAGCTACTCGCAAGATGAATGTGAAATCTGGTATTTACTGGCCTCACAGAGGACTTCACCTCCAATTTTAACAGGATCAAGATGCTCCTCACTGTTCTCCCTCTTGAAGTCTTACATGGTGCAACAGACCATATTAATTGAGGGCCTTGTTCATTTGTTCCTTGGCTTCTTTTCATAGGAAATGCTACATGACTTTGTGCATTCTTCACTTTTGTGTTAAATACCAAAGCAAGGCTGAATTTTGAAAACTCTCTCTGTAGGTGTCACTAACACACTCTGTTTGCTGGATTATCTTGATTTAGGAGTAAGGCCATGACACAAGGAATCATTACATAAGGAATTGTATGGCTATACTCTGCCTGGCAGTTTTTATGGTGGCTACTTTTGGTCATTTTCATGCAATGATTAGGATTTTCAAATCATGTACCAGTTTGTCATGCAAAGTTTTTTTTATGAAAACTAACTTATTTTATACAGACTAATTACTATTCCAGTCTATTTCACCCTTCCCCATGTGCCTTTATAATAAATTAGGAAAATTATATTATTATTTCCCCCAGAGAAAGTTTTTGAGGGATCTGATTATTGTAATATTCATAACAAAGAGAGTCCGTTCAAAAGCAATGAGATGCTGTTCAGAATGAAGAAGAGTCAAAACTCTGAAAGAAAATTTAAGCTATAAGAAATCAGAAATTCACTTAAGGCTACTTCACTCAGAAGGAAGATGTATGGAGGGGGTAAATTCAACAATAAATGGCCCAATTATGTTATAAAATGGTAAGAGTCAGGTACTGATTTAGCAGAGAACTATATATGGGCAGTATATATGCGCTATATACCTATCCCTAATATACATATATTGTATATATACATACCCTGATATACATGTATGTATGTACATGTATGTATATACATACCACTAATATGCGCTGACAGACTTAGAGGACTCGAAAACCAAAAGGAAGGGGCATGTTTGTGGGAGAGTGGCACTGTGGGGGAAGAGTGAACCATGTGCAGTGGCGGAGCTAGAGCAGCCCAAATCACCATGTGTGGGAGTGATGGGGATATCTGGCAGCAGCAGGGCATTGCAGTGCTCTGGAATCACACCTTCTCCCCATGGCCACTGCGGTGGATCTCTTGAGCACAGGGAGTAAGACTTCAATTTTGACAGGAGACAGTGCAAAAAATGCACCTGCTCTTTAAATTCAGTTAATAGACATCCCAGTGTATTAAGGTAAGGAAATGCATAGGCTGAAGGCACAAGTTTCTCCAACCTCTTCTACCCTGTTGCTTCCAATGACGGTACGAAGATGACTGAAAAATGCTGATGTTTGAAGTAGGTGGCTTATAGTTTCTTGTAAATTTACAGCTGGGTGCTTTCCAGGAGACTGGGGCAGGATAAAAGTCATGCCAGTGTTTTTAAAAAGGGAACTGCAAATGATTTTAGGTCAATCTTTCATTGATTTGTGGCCAAAAGATAGAAAGATTAAAAGATGGAAATACAATTAATGTCAGTCAGTATGGCTTAAGGAAAATAGGTCTTGTCAAATGTACTTAATTTAATTGCTTGAGTTCAGAAGCTTGATTGATAAAGTTTTCTGGGCTCCCCTTTATGGACAAGTACCAGTTCCCAATATTGGTCAAAAAGCGTTGGCCATCTTCTGCTTTAGGCTCTGGAGGGGCCAGATGCTGTATCTGTTTTTGTGGCTGCCTCAGACTTGCAGATGACCAGAAAGCCTTGCCTGTGTGTGGCTGGTATGTACTCCCAGGACCCCAGCTAGTTAGGCACTCTTTTGCAGTACAGCAATCACCACTGTCTGCAGCATGGATGTACTCTTTTGGTCAGAAAACATGAATTCTGTGGAATTTCCGTGTTCTTCTGTCGACTTTTGTGGATGCAGTGAACGCACTGAAATGTACAGTGAAATCGGGGGATTAGGAAAGCCCTTCAAAGACTGTAAGTTTGCCTAGTGATCCTACAAAGGAACATTTAGGAGTTTGGTCTCTAATTAATTTTTATGATATAGAAGTACTCATGTGGAGTAATGCTTCTGATTCTCCTTAGTCCTAAAATCTAAAAAGGAAAAAATATGATTGTACAGTCCTACCATGGGCTAAGATAAATGATCTGTCATTTGGAGGCTTTCAGTTATGGCTCTTATCTTTATGACATATATCATGTCTATATGTGTGTATAATAGAAAATTATGTCTATATATGCATATATACGTAGAGAGAGAGAGATTGGTCCTAATTCTTGGGTGTCTAGCAGATCATGCTAAGTGTTATTTTATAGCTCCTGCTTTTTTGGCTTCACTCTACTTCTAGACCAATAATATGTCCAGCAGAAAGCATCTGCTACTAATTGCAGAAGCACTTGTTTACTCTGAACCAAAATATCTGGGCTCACATGCTAAGCTAGATCCGTGGCTGTAATTGATTTATTTAGTTCCTTTGACTTATCTGGGTTTGCACTCATTAACACCAGTTTAATTTTTTTTAGGAGGATACCAGAAAAGAAAGACAAAACCTTGAAATTGGCTTATCTGCAGTATCTATGTTTTCCATCAAATGCAAAACATTTGTCAAAGCAGACATGTCGTCTCCTGGGACCAAGCAGAATACTTGCCTCTGACTTCAGTAAACTTTGCACTTACTGTTTCATAACATGGCCAGCCAGATTCATGTGTCTCTGTGTCCTTGAAATAGTGTTCAGATACAGACGTGACAACTGGGAAATATGTAATGCAACTTTTCTCATGCCCTAACTGCAAAGGCCTTTTCTTAACCAGTACTTTGACTATACCTTCTACTTTAGTATAGAATAAAAACAAAGATACATGAACACAGTCAGCTTTGCTGTCAGCTGTACAAAGCCAGTGTTTCACACAGTACAAACATACACAAATTTAATCCAGATGAAAGCATAATTCCTTTGGAAGTTCAACTTTCAACATCTGTTTAGGGTATGAAAAGTGCTGTATGAGAGATTCCTGAAGACACTGAGTTGAAATAAAACTTCACTAGAGTTTTGAAGGTAGTGAGATTTAAGCAGAATTTTGCTCATTGCAAATGTACTTGAAAATGTATGTGAATAGAAATACACAGTGAACTTGGGCCTTAAAAGAATTTTACTAACATTACATCCACAGCGAGATTAGTTTCTATGAATCTCCCCTTCTTCAGCTCCTGCCACGCACCCTGGCCGGGATCTCTGATCTGCTGGGTATCTCTGAATCTTAACTTCTCTTTACCTCCTATAATCTGATATTGCAGAAACAAGGCAATAGATAGCCAAGTATCTAATAAATTGTAGTCTGAGTTTCTTAAATAATGTATATTGGAGAGATGTGCAAGCTGTCTAGCAATATCTTCATATACAAAGAAACTTAGATTTGAAAAATTCTGTGTAATTACACCATCATAAACTTTACCGATAGTTTATTGTAAAGCAGATGAAATTATGTATTTTTAGGATCATTACATTAGATCATTACATTATTTTTTGCTAATTAATGTTGCAAGATGTGTTTTCATTCACTCCAGGATAGTGCCCAGTGTGATTGTTTTATAATTCAAACCATATTTAGTGTCTGAGCATTATGCACGAGTATGTCTAATGTCTACTGATTCACTTCAGTCGTGTTGGCAGAAGTTGGCCAACAGAAGTTGGCAGTTGGTTGGGCCACCAAGATGTCAAAAAGTGATCATCCTCCACCTTAAAAAATGATAGCGAACGGCTTTGTATTCTCTTCCTTTGTATGTGCACTTGCCCATTTGTTGTGACTGGCTGTACTGGTCTCCCGGAGGATTGAGTTCAGCTCTTTGATCAGAGATGCCCTGGATTTCTCCAAAGATATTAGAAGAACCTCTGTTAATCACTGATCTACATGTGTGTCTCAGACAGGTTTCTGATTGACAGCCTACAGAAAGCCAGCCCCAGGGAAGAGCTCTGCTGAACTTGGGAGGTTTTGGAGCAAGTCTTTAGTGAGAGGAAAGCAAGTATAAAGAATTTATGTTTTAATCCTATCTCTGGGTTAAGAAAGCAGGTTATGAGGTTATGCCAGTCAGCTGTCTGATGAGAGTTGCTCTTTCATGCTCTCTGATATACCATTCAGATAACCGCATAGCTTCACAGCTCAGGGACATGAACTGTGAGAAACTGAAAGAAGTTATAACAAAATGTAACTAGTAGAATAGAGTAGGTGTCAAAATATAACAGGCTGCAACAAGGTTGTTAATGAAAAATAATGAAATAACTATGTAACAGCAGAGGCAGCCATTTCCTGCTATTAACTGTGACTATAGTTTTAAATAATTGATGTAGGCACATCTGTTAATTCGGACTCCATCTTATAGAAAAGGATTTCTGTCATCAAAGACAGCAATCAGTTTTCACCTTTAACTTTCTGCTTAGCCTAAAGGGTTCTCTCGTCTAAGTTTAAGTCTTCCTTTGGTTTAATGAGCTTGGTCAAGTGTTACTGATGATCCTGTCTGAGACTGTAGGGTAGAACTGGACCGATGAACAAAGAATCCCACTTTGGAGCTTCTGGGTTTTCTGCCTAGCGACTGAAACAATTCCAAGTTTGCACAGCAGACAGAGAGGGGCTGTGGAAATGTGAGGTTTCAGGAGAACCCCCATGACAGCAGTGTGAGAGATGGGCACTGTGGGTTTTTGAGAACCACCCCCGTAGATCACTGCAGAGATGACAGGCCTCCTGGAGATGCAGTGACCCAACAAATCACCAAACTTCAGGAAAGGCCAAACCATCCCTCAGTCAGCAGGTCTCTGGTGACGCTGACTCAGGGACACTGTGGCTCAGTGTCTCTGGAATGCAGACAAGAGCACTTGCTCTGTGTCTAAAACATACTTATAATAAATGATACTAGAACCAGGGAAAGAAAACAGCAATGCTTCACAAACAGCCCAGTTCTGCACACATAGCAGGCTATCAGTTTTGGCAGATGAAAAAAAAAAAAAATGCAAAAACCCAAAACAATCCACCCTCCCTGCCTACTACAGGCAGACAAGATTTGTATTTGACAGCAGTGCCAACTAATTTACAATTCAATGGGCATCAAATAGGCAAAGCTCTACTTTATTATTTCAAAGAGCTGGTGTTCCTATAAAGAAGATAAAAATCTGAAGGAAGTCATAACCTGAAAGCAAACTTCCTGACCCTCCAGAGAACTGTCACAGCTGTAATGAGAGGTGTGAAGTGCTACATCCATATCAGAACTCCAGAACTCCAACCAGAACTCCAACCTCAAAGGAGCATTTAAATCTTGCCATTTTTAAGCCAATCACTCTTCTGTGAAAATCTCATTCATCGTCAAGAAAAAAAGTTGCCTGGCTGCTGAAGCCCCCATTTCCACCCCCACAGAACTGCTGCAGCTCGGCTGCTGCAGCACATCACATCTGCGGCGAGCTGCCTAGTGAACACGTGAGGACAGCGACGCAGGATGGCCAGGGAGGCTCTGCTGGGAGCAGAAACAGCCTGGGCGAAAAAACAGCCTGATGTCTCAGTCAGCTGAGGGTGGTTGGCAGGTGCTGCAGGAGGGCCCGTTCCTGTTGCGGTCTCCTGAATTTACTGCGTAGGGTTTGTACACTTCTTTTTTTTTTTTTTTTTTAATCTTCTCACCAGCCCGGCTGTGTCAGGGATGTCTCCAGGGAAAGATCAGTGAAGGTTTGAATGTTTACTGTATGCAAGCGCTGAGTCAATTTCCAAACTAAATTTCGTGTTTAAGTATTTTCCTCCTTCATAAATAAACAATAAATGTGTTGTTAGCATTCATATTATTTGCTCCATAAAATGAACTGTCAGAGTAGAAATTAAAAAACAAACAAACAGACAAAAAAAAAACAGCTTATAACATGTTACAATATAATTCTGAGAAAACGTAGCCAAGCACAGGAAAAATTCAGGACCTGGTCTGTCAGTCTTGGTTTACAAGAGCAATCATTACTTGTATGAGTAATCCCATTCCATTTACAGACATGGATTCTGTCTTAAGACTACATACTTGCTACCTCTTAAAGTATTTTGGGGGTCATAAAATCTTGTCTTATTGATGTTTTCAAATATGTTGCTTCAGAAAATGAACCAAAACAAAATTTTTGAATTTTGGTATATTTAATATTGTTTATTCTTATATTTTTTTTTCTGCTAAAGCTTTCTTGATTTATACTGCAACTTTGATATAAATATAGCTGTGCTGAGGCAATCTATATATATAATAGCAGAGAAATGGTTAACAAAGTTATGATTATTTTAGCATATTTTTTAGCATTGTGAAATGTGATAGTAACACAGAAGCTTAGGTCCTGACAATATTTTCTGAGTGTCTCTCTGCACTTTCCTATTTCAATAGCTGATATACCGAATATTTTCCTAAGCCTTCCTTAGATTTATATAAACACAAGAGGGCACAAGAGTCCTTTTATTTATTCAAGCTGATGTGCAGAATAATCCCTTCCATTACATTGACCTGTTAAAGAGTTAGGCCAGTGAAAATATTTTTTTAGTGTTTTTTTTCTTGCTTGATAGAATTAAGCCACACGCATTTGTAAAACCAGAGGTGGTGAAGTAGGCAAGGCAATGACCAGAGAGACAAATAAGAAAAGGCTGCATGTTACATCGGTGACAGAAGTTGCCCCTTGTTGAACTATGGTTTGGTGGTCATTCCTCTTTGATGGGTGGCCTGAAATACCGTTTGGCAAGGCTGGGTACATCTAGCATCTAGCAAATATTTTAGATTTTATTATTTCTTTAGATTAGATTATTATTTAGATTTTATTATTTATTTTAGATTTTAGAAAATGATTATTAAATAACTTGTTTCACTTTAGGACAAAATCAAGTTGGGAGTACTAAACTTGTGGAAATGCAAGCATATAGGTGACATAGCAAATCAAGGCTTTCTTTTCAGAGCTGTTTTTGAAGCTTTATTTAGGGATAAAGCTGAAACTGGAAGTCTGTAGCTGTGATCTGCAGTGGAAGTTCTCCTTACCTTTTGAGCTGGACAATGGTTATGAAAACTGGATTATTCAGCTAGTGCTGCTGAGTGTGCCTATATTTAGCTGCAGAACAATTGCTTTATTTTCAGCTGATATGTAAGATAAAAAAATGGGAGATGGTACAAGGGTAATAGCAATAAACTATTGCCTCAGGCTCCCAAGATTTTCATTTTACTGCCTGTAATCGGATACAGTCAGCAGTACTGCGCAACCGGGAAATTCCTTTAAACTCCAAGCAAGCTTTATGAAATCTGTTGTTCTCCAATGCCATGGATAGATTTCACTTTTTTTTTTTTTCATTTCTCACCCCTCACTTTCTCTCTTTATTGTTTTCCTACAAAGGGGCACCCTTTATATTCCATTGTTCTTCATCGTCTTATTTCCTTATCACCAGGAGTGTTCTGTTGAGAGGGAAATTCCCAAGGCCCTATTCTTTCCCTGGCTCACTATAAAATAAGAGAATACACTTCATGTTAGTAGTTAGGCACACTTGCCTTACATATCTAGTTGTGCAGCTACTTGGTGCAGTGTGTTGCATGCTTTTTTAGACAGGGCTCATGAGGAGTTACATCTTGCATCCCCTCTACCTCTGTGCTCCAGCCTCCCATGGTTTGGGTGTGCTTCTCAGCCTAATAGCTCTCGTTCTCTGGGGCCTATCTGCTATTGAATTTGTTTACAGCTATTGCAGAGATTTCCACTGTTTTGTGGCTGCTTCTTGAGATCTGTCACATTGCCGAGGGATTTTTCTGAAAACCAGAAAGGAAGATGATTTGACAGGAGGTCAAAGAAACTGGAGGCTAAACCAGCTAGAGAGCAGAGGGGATTGCCGCTGATCAGTTCTCGTTAGTATTTGTAATTGCATGAAATGCTCCCTGTGAAAAGTGAGGAACTTTAAAAGTAATGTAACATAAACTCTTACTCCCTGGTTTAGATTCCCTGTAGACAAACTTATCTAATTTATTGGACAGGCTATGTGATGTGTCTTGAATATGACTCTATCCATTGACAACATTGTTTCTTTAGTGCAAACTGTAGAGACGTGTGAAGAGACTGTTTGAATGATGAAGGTTGCCAGTTCAGTTCCTAGTGTCAGCTAGGTTTAAAATTCATCAAATATCACAGTAGCTATATGACACATATTGTATACAATTGAAGAATCCCTTGATTAGTAAGCAGCACAAAGTTAACTCAAAGGGAACTGCAAACCAAAGTAAAAAGACCTATTTAAAGGCCTCTTTGCACAGCAAATCTAAATATAGCCAAATATCATGTGAGGATTTCAATAAATTCAGTTCTTACAGATGAAAAATTGAGAGCTGCACTGTAATTAATTGTTTGGAATATTATGCTCTTATATGTAATAATCCTTCTATACATACATATTTATAACCATCTGTGGAAAAGATGCTATATGACAGAGTGCTAAATATCTTAGACATAATACCAGCCTGTGAAATTCTCTTTATCCTGCCAAATTCAGTCTAGTTTTGTTTATCTTGTTTATGAAGTGGCCAAGAAGTTGATAATGAACCACTGCTAAGATGATAAATCCTCACCTGGCAAGGAATAACTTTTAAACCTATATTGCTGAAATTGATTAAACCATTTTGGTAGGTAACCTGGCGAGTGGCCATGGCATTTAGGGTGTTTTGATAAGTGTGCCACACTTGGCTGCCAGTCTTCCATTAGTTCTAGTGAGTTAATTGGAGCTGAGTTGCCAAAGGCCAGGCTGCTGAAACAGGAACACGACCCTTAGCTTTGCAATTAGAGGCAGGGCAGTTGTGTATTACTAAGGCTTATTTTTTCAAGTTCTGTCAGGATAGAAAAGAGTCAACATGCTGAAAATACTGTTGAGTTATTTTATGCGTGCAATAATATGCTGTATGTATATTATTTTATAGAGAAAGAAAAAAAGTACTCTTATGTAAACGTGCTATATATAACATAGTGTTACAGCTGAAATGTCAGTGCAAAGTTATGGAGTCAGACAAATAAAAAACATTTTGTGGAGAGGTTGTCTGGGTGTTAATGGTCTTTGTAATAGAACAGGTTTTCGGGTTTACAGGTCATTTCAGTCTTCCCTGCACAGCTGTAAGTGAATAAAGAGAGATACCTAGGAAGGTACTGTCATAGCCGGCTGTATGCACATGTTGTATTAATGGTGCATGTATACCTGAATGTATTCGCGTTTTCATGCTGGCATGGGAATGCACAGTATTGTTAGCTATTAAAACTGGGCACTTTAGGAGGAAAAAAGAGGATCTGTGAAAGTGCAGAGTCATGAGTACGGTGGTCCTTTGCACTGCTGTGGTTGCACTGTTTGGTGGGCTGGGGGCATGTGCTGCAGATATCCCTTTCTTTGGCCTTGCCCTTTTTTCTGGCTTGCTTTTCCCTGCCCTTTCTGCTTATCATGAACCTGCAAGTTCACCATGAAGAAACTTGTTGAAATTTGAGAGAAAGCTGGAGAATCCCAAAAAGGACAGGAGGAAAAGGGTTGACAACTGAGAAAAACATGATTTATTTCCCTCTTTTACCAGATTGCTGTGTAACCTTGAGTAGGTTGTTTTTTATCACTGCGTGTTTCAGAAAAAGAAAAGAAGAGGATGCAGAGTCACTGACTGAAGAGCTGAGATAGCGCGAGCCCTTTTATGGGGCAAGGTAACTGTGATAAGGGAATTCACCAGGCAGCACGGATGCCCTGCTGACCCCCGGGATCAGGAGGGTCTGAGGAGAGGAGAACACGGCTCCTTTTGCTTATTAAGAGTGTGCAGCACTGCAGGGTGCTGTGGCAGCGGGCAGCGCAGCTCCGTGACCGGTCACTGCTTTCCCTGGGGCCTGCGGGTGCCTTCGCTCCTTGGGGGATGCAAGGGAGCAGCAGTCCGGCGGGGGTATGACACACTGTATGCAGTTGTGCCAAGGGTGATTGCTACAAGGTGAAGGATTAAAAAGCAGATGTGTATTGATTTCAAACAGCTAAGTTACCCATAGTCTGAGAGTTGCCCTTATTTGGTGGAGATGTCAAAGGTAACAGCAGAGGATTTTGTAGACGTTTTCTCCCTTTGCTTTGTCAACGTGTGAACCTTTTAAAGCTGTAATAGTCCACTCTTGCTGCCACAAAGCGCTTTCACTCTGAAGTCCTTGGACATTGACAAACTGAACATTTTCTCCTTTGCTTAACGTGCGTGAGGTGTGCAGAGTTATGCCATTTGTTTAACGTGGCAAGTCCCTGCTCCCCCGCGGGGCAGACTGGCTCTTTCCCTGCTGTCCTCCTGCCAGTGCAGGGGAGAGGGTGGCTTATTCCCTTGCTTGAGGCCTGAGCTCACTTGGGGCTGGTGCCCTGGAGCACCCACCTGGGAGGCCTGTCCCCATCTGGCTGCCCTGCGCATGGTTTGTGCTTCAGTTTGTGCTAAAACCTTAACACAGCTGTGAGGACAGCTGTACGTTTCCTCAGTGAAAAGCAATATGCCTCATGATTTTGCACATTCATTCAGGATTCCCTGGGAGATTGGATTTGGTTTGAAAGATAAGCTGACACTACCATTAGCTTTCAGCTAACAAAATCAAAGAACTTGTAAATTACCTCTTCTATAGCGAGGCTTTATGAATGAATTCATTTGTCAGTTTGGCTGATCTGTATATTTTTTAGAGCCAGAGGAGGAGTGGAAATAAAATAAATGCCTCTCTCTATACTCCTGAAAAACCAATGGAGTGTGCCTGGGTTGTACAGCCCGGTTCCCTGGAGCCCACTCCTTCCTCAGGTGCCTGAGGGGAGCCATCAAGCCTGTGGGGCAGGACAAATGTAACTTTTTTCAGGCTTTTGATTGCTTCTTTGCCTGTATGTGGTGTTTCATGGGGCCTTGAGCAGGTGGATGAGAAAGGCCCATGAAAAGGCTGTGAAAGGCTGGTGGAGCCCAGGCACAGCTGCGGCTGGTGTCCCTGCCGGTGGCCAGCAGCTCCCCTCGGTCGCAGACCGCTTGCCCCTGCACAGCTGCCGTCACGGTGCACGGGTGCAGTGCTATTTACCTTGGCACTAGGTGCAAGCCTCCTGCCTGAGGGGCCAGCCAGCATCTCTCAGTGTCCCTTCGAAAGAGCCAAAGCCATTTTGCTTGTTACTAAATTGCTAATGAAGTATTTCAAATGTGGACTGCTTGCAAAAAAATGAAAGAGGAAAAAATAAAAAGAAAAGAACAATCCTTCAGTTAGCAAACATTTGTCTCCTCTAGGAAGTAAAAAAGCCTTGAGGGAAGTCGTGCAGTGCGAATGAAGCACACAAACTGTCTTGTAGTCATTGAAGCATATAAGGAAATACTATTCAAGCTGCAAACACCAGATAATCAAATTATCAGAGCATCAAAATCAAAAGTCATATATGAAATGTTATCATGTTTCTAGGTAGAATTAATTTCCTAGAGGCATGTGTGTGATGATGACCTTTAGTTCCTAGACATGGAGGAGAAGTTAGTGTCTTAACTCTTGATGCAGGCACTCAGAAATTCACAGTAATATATTTTCCTTCTCTGGCTGCAGTTTCTCCCACATAATCTCCCTGATCGTTCTCTTTTCTTTTTTTTTTCTTTTTTTTTATGTCCCTGGTGGTAGGTAGGTTGCATATAGAATAGCAGTTTATAATACTTAAGTAATCATTTCTTCAAAGCACTAAAGAGAAGGAATTTAATACAAAGCAGGCACAATAGGTTTTTCCTGAAATAACTAGAGGCCTTTGCTGGTTATTAGCTCTACATGTGCTCTGTGTTGTTATCAGCAGGCTTCTGCAGTGGTTACTCAGAGAACACTATCTTACTAGGTCAGCTAAAAGCCTGAAGAGCTTTGATTGAGCTTTGTTAGAGTTGAATAGAATGGCTGGTGGGGAACTACTGCTTTTTGTTGCTACTCTAATGGTTGCTTTTTTAAGGAACAATGTTTGGAAATTAAAATTCATAAGTGGGTGTGGGATTTTGTTAGGACAGCTATTACCTTCCACATTAGACAAGTGTGAAATTAATGGTATACTTATTGAGGACTATCTGCTGACTGACAGGGCTAGAGATGTGCAGGTTTTTGGCCGGGTAATAGCTGGGTAGTTGTGAGTAAAGCTGAGGTTCTCTGCATTCTGTGATAGTGTCTTGCCCTGAAGAGGTCTGTCTCACTAACGCAACATTAAGAAATGCAGATAGCAGTACTCTGGCCTCAAAATAATAAAGTCTTACTTGAATAGACAGTATCCTGTTCAATTTGTGTAGCAGGGACAGTGGAGGTGTAGCTGTGATAATGTCATTTAGCCTGCAAAACACAAAGTGACCAATGGCTGAAATTGGGTTAAAGGAGATAGGAGAACATTTTTTTCATGCAGAAGCTCTGCTGCATTGCTTAGCTCAGCATGGACAACTTGAATGTGTTGACCAAAGGAAGCCATATGGTTTGAGGTGGCTGGGTGGTGTAATATTGTTTCCCTCAAGGACAGCTATAGGTGCACATTCCTCCTTGGAAATACTACATCTGTTTTTTCTAGGTGGGATTAACTTCCAGAACTAGCTAACTTATTTTCTTTGTGGATTGTTATGGTAGCATTCTTTATCACTAGATGTGTTTTATATGTAAGCTAGATAAATATTGCAGATGTTTTGGTTTTAAGGGACTAGAAGGCAAATAGTCTTGGTAGTCTCTTGGTCTTCTTGAATTTTGATTCCTTGAGACTTTCCATTACTTTCTGTGATTCCTGTATGTTACTGCAGATCCTGGAGCTGTTGACATTTCTTTTGGCATTTTTCCAGTGGACTTGTTGGGCGCCATTCAGTGCCATTGGTGAGGGATGTTTCAGTGGGCCCCTCCCTACAGGAAGGACATGGAGGTGCTGGAGCGTGTCCAGAGAAGGGCAGCGGAGCTGGAGAAGGGGCTGGAGCAGAGACCTTGTGAGGAGCAGCTGAGGGAGCTGGGGCTGTTCAGTCGGGAGGAGAGGAGGCCCAGGGGAGAGCTCATCGCTCTCTGCAACTACCTGGCAGGAGGCTGCACTGAGGCGGGGGTCGGTCTCTGCTCCAGAATAACTACAGATGGAACAAGAGGAAATGACCTCAGGTTGCAGCAGACACGCTAAGGTTAGACATTAGGAACAATTTCTGCACAGAAGGAGTGGTGATGTATTGGATGGAACAGGCAGCCTAGGGAAATGGTGGAGTCACCATCCCTGGCAGTGCTCAAGAAACGTGTAGATGAGGCGCTTAGGGACATGGTTTAGCAGGCAGGGGGTTGAAGGACTTATGGTTGGACTTGATCTTTAAGATCTTTTCCAAACATAATGATTCTATGAGTCTATAATGGCTCATTTTGTAATGAGATGGGACCACTAATAAGCAGATAGGTGAAGAACCCTTCCTGAGGAACTCCTTGCTCATTTTCAAACATTGCTTGGCGACTAAGGTGGGAAGATGAACTGAAGTAGCAGCAATTAACTACTTAGTCTTCTGTTCAGCAGTGGCATATGTTCTGAGGAGTTTCAGTCTTGATTTAGTTACAAGTCAAAGGGCCACCTTATTTGCTCAGAATTGCTGGTAACATTTTTTTGAAACTACTTGCAGAGAAAATGTTTCTTTAAAATAGCCAGTTCCGATAGAATGATTATGTACAAAATAGTTCAACAAATATCAAAGATCTAATTAAAAGAATTGTACCAGTAATGTTTCAAGATGGGCCATGACATGGAGTCTTTGCTGTGTACCTTGTAGAATATTAGGAACATCCCATTAACAATAATCTGTAGTGGGATATCTGCATCTGGTTTCCCTCTAGTTCAAGGAATTTAAATACAAGGAACTTACTTTTAATGCAAACATGTATTTTTGATCTTGCACTGCAGTTACTGTTCTTGCTATGGAGAAAAGTAAGCAGGAATATCCATTGCAGGTGATAAGCGATGGTGTTTCAAAAAAAAAAAATACCAACCGCAACAGAGAGTCAAAACAAAAGAAGGGATTTTACTTCAGACTGGTGCATGTCTGTCTTACTAAATACTATTTCTGACACATTCTAGCTATTCTTGGAAGTCTAAGAAAATCAATCCTTCCTGTTTTATTTGCAATTTTATTTTTCAGTAAAATCTAGAAAGAACTGGGCAGTCAATGCACTTAGCGAAAGTTTAAAAGGTGCCACAGCACAAATTAAAACTGTGCTACAGCACAGTTACAAAATGCATGGCATTCCTTTGATCAAGTGTTCAAATGTTACCCTTAGAAAGTTGCATATTGCCTAAATTTGTGAAATCAGGGCTAATGCTATTGCATTATTGGTGGTGTGTTCACTGAGCAACAAGTGCAAGATAATGAAAGCAAGATAAAACAACTGGTTTGAAAGGTCAGGGTTTCATTGCAGGAAACTGACTGAATGCATATTTTTAAAGTTGAAAATGTAGCTTCTTCAAAATTGAACTTGTGTTTTTCATCATTTTATCTTCTTTCACAGTACAGAGAGGAGAAACCTGATGTTTGTAAACTGCACTGAGACTTCAGGATACCAGGAATGTTGCTCTCAGATTCCTGTCTTAAAAATATCAAAGAAAAATGTTTATGTGGAAGAAAGAAAAAGTGAAATAGTAAGGAATTGTGTTTTTTTAATGTGTTCCACACTTCCATAATTTGGACTTAGAAATTATTGCTTAGCTTCTGATTTATGTATTTCAGAAATCATATCTCATCTGTTAAATGTCATAATCTGATTAAATCTCAGCTGCTGAGATTTTTCCGGTCTTCACTTGCAACACTTCTTATGATTCCTAACTGGTTCAGGCTGCACATAGGACTGCCAAGACAAGACTAGGGAGAAGTAATTTTTGTTTGAAAGAGAAATGTACTGGCAGAATTTGACTGAAAACTCTAGTTGAAAGAAAGTGTGAACAATATTTTGTTTAGTTTTTCCAGGTAACTTGTTACACTGTCGAGAAGCAGGCAGGCTGGTCTTTGTTGCAATTCATTTTGTCTCCTATACTTAAGAAATTCAACCTGGAGGGGGAATTCTGACCTACTGCAATCAGCAGGTATATCTGGATAAAAATGGAGAGCATATATCATTTGCAGTCTGCATGCCATTTGCTAACAGTGTTTCTCAACATTTCCAGAGGTGTTGTGGTATTTAAGGGTTGGTATCACAATCACATCTGCTTTATTTGCATTTGTATGTTTTAAGAACTCATTTGCTGTGTGGTATCTGTTTTTTATCTTTATATCTACTAGATGTAGTAGATATCTACTAGGTGGAAATGTGATTAGATGTATGTATACTGATATGCAGAGTCTGTAAATTATTTGTTGGAAGAGGAGAAGGAAAATGGAAGAGAGATGATGTGTATATGGGGAGGGGAAAGAAAAGACAAACTTTGAGAAGCTGAAAGGATGACTTTGAAAGTAATGCAGTTCCTTATGGATTATGATTGATAGGTTAGGTATGCTTTCTGCTGTGTTTTGTCTTGAATCCAAAAAGCATAAATTAAATTATATTAAAAATATATGTTCAGATTATTGTCAGCAAAATATTTGGGCACAGCTCTAGCAACTTAAACTAAAACTTAAAACAGCATAAGTGCACATGTAAATACCATTTATTTTAATAGACTGTACCATAATTTAATCTAACTATGTGCTGCTAAATAAAATCTAAAAAGATAAAAGAAAAAGCAGTGAGTCTTATAAGTACTGAAGAGTATAAAATTGCATTTTTGTTAAATAGAGACTGATAACTGACATCTGTGGCTATTTTTAGAAAATAATTTGAAACCCTAACAATAGTGACAAGCCTATCTTGTCCTAATGATGTATAGGATAGTGGAAGCATAGCTCTACATTGTGCTGAAAATCCTCAGAATAAAATATTGCTTTATTACAAACCCAATGTGATTAGCATTCACAAAGAAGAACAATTATTTTATGTATTTAAAAGAAGAATTTACAACACACATATTTTGCAATTGCCAAGGGATGGTTTTGGAGAATTTTCTATAAAGCAAGGAACGTGGGCACGACACTACTAGATTTGCCAACTGGCCTTTGCAGAATCTGCTTCATCTTTGCCAAATTTCTATAGTATTCAATGGTTTTGATGACAGCAATAAATGTGATACGTGAATACATTTCTCAACTTGCTGCAAGTAAGGGCCCAGAGATTTTAAACTCTTCAACTGCTGATCAAAATGTTATATATAATGCAATATTATGTCACAGCAGGTTTGTGCTGGAATAAGTTCTCTTCATTATAATTTTCCTTTGAGAGTGGAATTGCAGCCTGATTACCCTAACATATATGTGACACTTTGTTGTTCCTACAAGTGCTGAGTGGTGGGGAAATGTGCTTTTGGCAGGCTCTGAAGAACCCCAGGTCTGTGATTTCAGGCCCTTAAGACCTTGACCGTTCTCATGAGTTGGCTGAACATCTGCATGATTCCAGCGCTGGCAAGTTTGCCTATCTCTGAGGGACTTGCGGCTGTAGAACAGAAACTGGCTTGGGTAATCTCCTTGCTCTGAAAGGATCTTTGTGTTAAAACCATGCTATGCACACATGTATGTTTCCTACTCCCCGAGAGAGAAAAAAGAACACAAATAGGACTTGATGTGTCTACCCATAACTCTTCAGCTGTCCTTTCTAGTGACTACTTTTGCAGTAAGAGCTATAGCAAGAACCGGAATTTCTGTAATGTCTATTTCCTGGCCCTGCAGATGTAGCAACTCTGTCCCATAGTATCCCTATGCACACACTAGCTGATTCAAATGCACGGAGTTTTGGGAGAACCTGATGAGCTGTATCTCCTGTTACAAACTGCTTTGGGGTCTACTCTTGCAGGAATACTTGGGAGTCGTGAGGACAGGCTGACTCATCTCCTGTGCTATGATTGTAATTTTCCATTTACACAGTAACCCTGGGTCTGTGCACAGAAACTGATGGAAAATTCCAGCTGTCCTCCTGAGCAAGGTTAAACCTGAACTAGAGGCCACAGACAGAAACCATAATGTGAACCTAGTGTGCACAGTCTGTTGTGAGTCAGTTGTGCACGCATCATTGCTTCCAATCAAAATGCTTAGGATCAATAAGTCTAATGACAACAAACTAAAGACAGCCCAGATGATAGTACCTGGAAGTTGCCATCAGTTGCTCTGTTCATCACTAGCTGAGTTGATAGCATCCATTTTAGAAAATTTTATCACTGAACCCTGGATTCCATTAAAATCTCGTGTTATTATATAATGGCCCATGCTCTATCTTTTGGCAATGAGGAGCAAGTCTCATTCTCCAGCTGCATGGTCTTTTAGCAAATTGAGATCTTCTTCTAATTGATCTGAATATTCAGACCTCAGAATAGCACAGAGACAGCACTTCTGAGGATAACTAATGATATTTTACAAAATTCAGATTCTGGCCATCTACCAGCGTTCATTTTGCTAAATCAAAGTGCAGTGTTCCTTTGTGAGCTGATATTAAAGCTGAATGTAATTAGAGTCATGCTGAAGAGTTTACCAGAAATCAAGATCTCTCTTGACTCTGGAAAGATTTGTGTTTTATACTAAGAAGAGAAAAATAAAATCTTAATCACTGTTCCAAAGTCCAGACCTACAGACAACATTACAAATTATAGTGAGGTAAACAGGGTTTGAACTTATAAGATGTCAAGCTCTGATATGGAATTGCCCCTACTTTGTGACAAAGACAAGGCAGTTCTTTCCCTTCGTTTCTGTGGGGCAACCTATCTGAAATTATGTAGTGCCTACCACAGCATAGGAGTGTGCACACAGCTATGTGAAACAGCTGCTATGAGGTAATTTGTTCAGTGTCTGCACACTGCATTTCTTACCATCTTTGCAAAGGGAAATGAAAGTGTCTGTCTGGTAGTTTGAACACTAGTACACAGTAAGTCGGGGATTCTCTTTTTTTTTTGTTTATTTGTTTTCTCCTTTAGGCACCATATTCAGCAGCAGTGATGTCACCCACTGTTTGCTGAAGCTGCAGCTCCTGGGTGCCCTTAGCACTTTGGAAGTCATTCATATATTGCAATGTGAAGACTCTTTTCATACATGGCATGTATTGATAAACTTCCTTCATCTTAAAAAAAAAAATCAGATGTGAGAATCCTGATCAGTAATAGATCGTATTATTTTCTGCTGCTCCTAATTTCTCATTCACAGCTAACTGTGCTGGTTCCTGTTAGCGAGATTAGTGTTAGACAGCAAACCAGCTCAGCGAACTAAACCACGTTCCAGACGGCCCAGTAAGAAGGTCTAGTTCGCTGCACATGCAGAGAATTGCATCACTACAGTTAGGGACAGTACAGAAGAACTGGATGTCAGGAGTTATGTGCCTGATGTTGCCATCAAAATAAATGTTTGTCAAACATGCTTGAACAGACTAGATTGAAATTAGCCCCCTATTTAGTAGAGAGACACCAACGCGCCCCCCTAATCACCATGCACAGAGGAAACAAATTAGAAGAAAAATCCCAAAAAGAGCAAATCCAAGATAATCCTGTCATCTGAGTACATATTAGACGGAAAATACATCTAGCTAAGTTGTTAGACTAGGGTTAATAGTCTGTATTGCATCTATGTCTTTCTGCATCTTGAATTGGTGCTTTCATACACACATACTGACTTTCTAGAGCTATCTTGCTAGATAGTACCATACAAACACTCAGAGAGATTAATTAACCGCTTTATAAAGCCAAGTTACAAACTACTTTGGGCTTGTAAGTATATGGTCTATATCTGGTGCATATCATTTTGGATTCTTTAAAATCTCTTCTGTAATCTAAAATATTTTATAATTTTATTTTCTGTTAAAAACAGGTTGATGAAATGAACCGGGAGACACCCAACAAATAAAAATAAATTTGACTAAGAAAAAATTAAATATAAGACATTCTAGTCATTCCCTAGTGACTAATCTGCTCATTTCATTGAATTATCCCCAGCGAGGACATTATTATTCTTACTTGTGTATGTAACTCTTCTGTTTTAACAGTTTAGGTGACTCATCCAGAGAAAATAGAGCAAGAAACATCTATTTAACTTTGTGTTCAGCCATAGCTGGAAGCCATTTAGGTTTTTAATTTAAAATGCAACTAAAGAGAAATCACATTTGCAATGAGGAGGAGACAGAGCAGGGAGGGGGGAAATGATTAATCTAACCAGGAATACCACCCACTCATTGAGATAATGGAAAAGGTTTGGGATTATGAATATGAGAAATCACTGGATCCTGGCAAGGTGCAGAACCTTCTCAATTCCACTTCAGTTAAGTGAAGGACACTAAGCAGTGCCCAGGGGTTTAATTCCAAAGGAGGAAAAGACAGAGAATTTGTCTCAGATCTAGTAACAAGCCGAAACTGCTAAAGACTATCATTGCTGTCTAAAATGACAACAATACTGTTGTTTTAGGTAGTATTTGAAATAGCAAAGTAATTTGTGATTTCCTAAGGACCACTGCCTTTTTGCCTCATCTTGTCGTTGAGTTGTTAGCTCAGCAGAAGCAGACTCTTCTAATCAGCCTTATGTCCAGTCTATCCATGGATACACTTGCTTAAGAATTGTGTGATATTTCTTTTCTTTGCACAGTGTCCAGCTCTGCTGCTAAACAGGAGTTAACCGACCACTCTTTGGCATCTCTGGGCATTTCTTCTCTTTGTTTTCCCTCTTCCTCTTTCCTGCTGGTTACAAGTTAAAGCCTGAGTTCATTGTTAGTGGTTCCAAACTCTTCTTCTTGCTCTTTGAGTCTGTATACCCAGAATTTGGATAAATAATGAAGTTTCCAACTGCTAGAGCTATGAAGGGCTGAGCAGAAGGTACAATTAAGATTATTTATCAGAAAGAGGAGGAAAAATATGCAGGGAAACCTGCAGTCTGCCTAGATGTTACATTTTAAAATGTACGCTTTAAAATGTACACTATACACAATATTTTGACTATAGTATTATCAGCTAGAAATGCTTTGTGCATGCTTTAGACACGCACCCAGTGACTGCCTTTTTGTGTCAGTGAGAATGGAATGAGGCATCTTATTATTTGGCAATGCGGAGGAATCAATGTTGTGAAAAGAATTACCTAGCAAAAATGCTTTTGCTGAAGGTATCAGTAGTAGAGAACATAATTATCAAAGGACAAAAAAACCCTAATTCTTTGTGTACTTTGACCTAATGTTCAAATATGTATCATAGTACTGGATGAAAGAGAAGAGATTCACATGGAAGGTGACACATTGCATACTACATACTGCATCTTAATTAGATTAAGTTTCCAGCTCCTTTAGGAGTATAATATCAACTTTTACAACACTTGACAATAAGATTTCTGTTCTCTTTTTCTTCTGTGTCTTCCCATCCTCTTCTAAGTATTAGTCAAATGAGCTCATGATTAAATGATGAGGCATGGAAGCAAAGAGAGGATTGCTTCAACTTCACTGTTTTGTTTGTTTGTTTCCATGAAGTTACATTTTTTCAGACTCTGAGTATTGCTTAGATGTATAATTTACATCACACATGGGAATTTTAACCCTTGTGCAGACAAATGTGTGAACACACCCAGCATAATACCTGTGTTCCTATTTTTTTAACCACCTGCAGCCTACAATGAAGTGGCTTTGGGGACGGGGACAGAGGACAGGGACAGGGGACAGAGGACAGGGACAGGGATGGGGGACAGGAGACAGGGACAGGGGACAGGGACAGGGGCAGGAGACAGGGGACAGGGGGACACAGGCAGTTCAGTTAGTGCTGTGCCTGCTGCCACTGTGATAAGCAGTTTCCCGGCAGGACACTGCTTTATGATTGTGCCTTTGGGCTTGGAGAATGCTTGTGTTTGAAGTGTTTGATGACAAATAGCAGTATGTGTACAGGAGCAGTCCTGAATACTGCACTGTCTCTATCTCTTTAGGCATAGATAATAGAGTTTGGTGTCAGAATTGTGTTGCCTCCTGAGGTATGTAAAACTGGAAACTAAACATGCTGTGAAACAAAGAGCAGGGAGCAAAACTTCACCTCTAGCACCACTCCAGCTTTGTACCCAGGCTAATGGACATAAACGGCAGTGTTAGCAACTGGATTGTTAGTTCCTCCTTCAGATCACAGTAGGAAAATGAGAAAACTTATACATTAAAACAAGTCTGTAAGGAAAATGGAAAAGCTAGATAGGCCAGTGGAAAATGTTGTGGAACCTGGGCATGTACCACTTGGCTCGGAAGTGCTGTTAAACCCTAGCGTTTTCTTCACATTCATTAAGCACAAACTAGCTTGTGCAAAACTCGTCTTGTGTCGAAACACGTCATGTCTTTTTTGGTCTGTAACCATGCTTCAGTATGTTTAAAATGGCAGGCTCTTATACTTTACAAAAGGAAATCTAATTCTTCTGGCATGCTACAAATGCAAAGAAAAGGTGAATAACCAAGCCTATCTGAACTTTAGAAAAAACAGTAAGACAAATCACATAATTACACAGTGGTTGAGGCTGGAAGGGACCTCTAGAGATCATCTAGTCCAACCCTCCTGCTCCAGCAGGGACACCCAGAGCACGGGGCACAGGGCGGCATCCAGGCGGGTTTGGAAGATCTCCAGAGAAGGAGACTCCACAGCCTCTCTGGGCAGCCTGTGCCAGGGCTCTGGAAGCTGAGTGGGAGAAATGGACAGTATAGAGGAATAATCAGTGATGCTCATATTGAAGTTCTGTTTGTATTTCACAATATTATGTAAAATAACATTAAAAGAAAAAAAGCTATTTGCAAAGACCAAGGCAAGCATGTAGAGCAAAATAAAACAGCATAACTCCGAAAGCCAACAGAAATGATGTTTATACTCATGTAGGACAAGCAGCTGATATACTTGATGTGGAAGTAAAACCTGAAATGCATAAAACATGGTGGGTTTCTTGGAACTGAAAAAAAAAAGCCCAACAAAATCAAACAGAAAACAATAACAGCAACAAAACAACCAATATTGATCCTGATTTTTTCTAAGGCTGGAATGTGTTTCTGCTGTCTCTGTTTCCAGATAAAGCACTGGTGCTCCATAGGCCAGTTTGAATTCTAATTGTGCAACCATTGCTTTAAGAGGAAGGTTTCATTAAAGCAATAGAAAAATAGGGTTTTTAAAACTATAAAGATGACAAACTGGAAAGGGGTATGACTTTTAAGGTACAGAGGAAGTTGCATTTCTGTAGGTCTAGGCTGTTTTTCAAAATCACGAGTTCTCCTTCAAATGCGTGCAGCTAAGAACTGCTATGAGACCTGGCAAATACATAAGTATCTTCAGAACTTGCTATGAGTAGCAAAACATCTGGATTGATGGCCACAGTTCAGCCAGTTTTCAGATAGTTTGGTTGACCATAGCAATATATGAGATCATGAAGCTCCAAGCATACCAAAAGCCTGACTTAGTTTATGAGGCAGATGGTGTGCAGGTAGCCCATACTAAGCTCAGTATCACTGGCAACACTTCCACTTGTCAATTCAAGGATGTCTTTATGCCAAAGTACCAAAGATGGTCTATATCAAAACTACTTAAAGGCAGCCTTGCACTGCATAACGTAAGTTGCTATGTTACTGTGATGCTGCATTTGGAAACAAGTAGATGCAGATTACAGAAGATGAAAGATATCATAGAATCATAGAATGCTTAAGGTTGGAAGGGACCTCTAGAGGTCATCTAGTCCAACCCCCCCTGCACACGCAGGGCCACCTAGAGCACGTGGCACAGGACAGCATCCAAGCGGGTCTTGAAGATCTCCAGAGAAGGAGACTCCACAACCTCTCTGGGCAGCCTGAAGGTGTGATGTTCATATTTAATAAATGAGCAAAAAAGAAATACTAAGAGTGGTTGAAGTGATATTTATTTTTACTTCCATGTTTTCATCCAGAAGGAACAGAACAAGTCAATTAAAATATGTTGACTTGACTCAAATGACATTTTTTTTTTAAACACTGGAAAAAGATTTAAAATAGTTTTTATTCTGTTCATTGTTTCACTCTGCTGAAGGACTTCTGGATATTTATCTCCTGTATTAAAAATTCAAAATGAACTGTTGCTTTAAAATGCAAAATGTTTTGATTTCCAGATATTCTCATTTGAACAGCATGAAAAAAAAAAAAGTTTCAGTTGTTCTGTATATACATTTCTCATGAAAAAAATATTCTGACTCAGAATTTTCTCTGTCCTAATAAAGAAGGAGGGCACGAGACCCTGATCACAGTTTGGGAAACATTTGGTGAGAGCGCACACAGAACTGTGTTACTGGGAGCTATTGAAGCTGTGCCTGTAGCGTGCAGAGTGTATTTTGGCTGGTGGGTGACTGCTGTAAGATGAGGGAGGCCATGTGTTGCTTAGAGAACTGTTTCCATCGTGGTCCTTCTTTACCTGGGGGACCACTCCTTGGTACTTTTAAGGAGTCTGCAGGTCCTTGAGGGCTGCACTGTGACAACTGCCTGTTTTCCTCAGTTATTTCATAGTGCATGAAGGTGAACAGCTCAGTGCATGGACTCTTCCAGGGTTTCTTTCTCACAATGGCTGTTCTGCATCTTGGCCTTCAGTTGTGAAGTAATGTTCAAGTATATTCATCTGGTGTTCCCTAGCTGAAGCATTCAATCATGGTAACAGTGTGCCTGGTCCCACGGTAAAGTCCTGCCTCAGTTACATGGGAGCATGTGATGCGATTTGTCAGGATAGACTGCCCTTTAGGTAGTACCCTGAAAGATCAAATCTTTTTGCTGGGCTGAGGAAATCACTTACTGCAGCTTTTGTAAGCAGTCACCCATAATACTGCTCACGAAAATCTTGTTGTGCCCCAGTTCAAATACCACAGTATATGCAAAGAGATAAACAAAGCTGTAGCCCACCTAGCACAGGAGGAAACTGCTGCAAGAGGAAATGTTTCATAAAAATAAACTTGCTTGGGACATGATGTCCAAGAATTCTAAATACTTGCTGATCTCTTGATGATTTTCAACCACAATAATTAAGGGAATACCGATCTCAAAAAATTAAGTTCCAAAATCTTTCTTGAAAATTTGGTAGAGATGTTCCATACATGTTGATGCATTAGCATACATGATGATAGCATTAGTATGGAACTACTTCCTTACAATGAAATGTAATGCCCCTGTCAGGGTCATGACATGGCAGCATTTTTAGTGTTTAGATTCTATGTAGATGGTTAATAATTTTTTTAAATTCTGACCAAACATATGCAACTTCATTCTTCCAGCCATATGTTGCTATAAGTATGTGTGTGTATGTGTAGAGGAGAAGGATTAACGTGGATGTTTAAATAGAAAACGCATTTTCTTGGAATTTGCCCATGTTAAAAGAACTGGAGTCTTTGATCTATTGTCTAAAACTCAGCCCTACAATCTAGCAGTGTATAGACTGCCTTGTAGTCACAGCAAGCTCTTGGTATATTGTACACTTCAAAACTGGAGCAGATGCAAAGCAAAATCTGGTAGTGCTTGTGCTAAGATTTTTGTAGAACCTTTCTAACTGAGGATGTCTGCTTGTGGAAGATCAATGATATTAGCCTGTATGAAATTTTGTTGGAGGAATGGGTAGACTAGTGTTACTGATTTTATCACTCAGAAAAAAAAGTTGCCATGGGATGCTCTATGCAAAGGCCAGCTGAGTAGCAATAAAAAACGGATTTAATGGTTTAAACGGATCTTATTAGATAAGAAATAAACCATAAAACTATGCTGCTTTACAAGAACCTCGTGCATTATATGGATATATACAGAGCCCTGGCACAGGCTGCCCAGAGAGGCTGTGGAGTCTCCTTTTCTGGAGATCTCCCAAACCCGCCTGGATGCCACCCTGTGCCCCGTGCTCTGGGTGTCCCTGCTGGAGCAGGGGGTTGGACTGGGTGATCCCTAGAGGTCCCTTCCAACCTCAACCATGCTGTGATTCCATCACTTCATCTCCAGATCTCCAAAAGAATGTATTAAGATTAACGAAGGTACAAAAAGAGCAATATAGATGAACAGGTTTCTGCAGAAGGACAGATTACATGCAATAAGACTCTCCTGGAAACGATTATTGTGAGGGGACAATGACGGAGATTGGTAGATCACAAAAGACATAAATATTTTGGAGCATCAATTTTTTTTTCTTCTTGTGCAACAGTGAGTCACCAGATGAAGTTATGAGGTGTTTGGTTTAAATACATTTTGTATAAAGAGTGTTCAGCTGTGAAACTCCTGAAGGATAGCATAGATGCAAAAGTTTTAGGCAGGTTCAAGAAATGATAGATTTGTCTAAGTCCCAAAGGTAAAGTCTGTGAGAAATTGCATAAGTATGTTGGGAAAAGTCTCACTGAGTGATTGACTCTGCCTATGTCTTTTCTCCTAACCTTTACTTTTCGCTATTGGGACATTTGGGCCGCTGCAGTGCAATATAAGGTTTTTGAACTGGAGCTGCATCTGCAATGAGAGAACAAAACTGTCACCAATGTTCAAAATAGTGGTGGTGTTTACATTATTCCACTGTATTCATCACTATGTGTTTTACTGAAATTCCATTTTGAAGTGTGTAACAAGTCTGTGGCATTACCTAATATGCATGTTATCTCTAAAGTAGATAAATGTATTGGTAACTAATTGCTACAGATATGCTATGCATTTTGATTTTAATTAGGAACTATGAATCACAATTGGAAGTAACCTACACACCAATAGTTCATACACTAAAATTATCTTTATGGGTTGTTCACGTTTGTATTCAGGAAAGATGAAGGCATCTGCATGCTGATAGGCATTTGATGTCCAGATAAGAAACATCTCCCTGATCATATATGCTGTTTGAAGCTTTGGCCAGGAATTTCAAAGCAATTTGTAATTTTGATTTTCCACAATCTCTTATTTCTACAGGAGCTTATTAAAAGCAATCGAGAAGCTCTCTTTATCTCAATTATATTTTTTGAGTCCTTTTCCTAACCATTATTGATTTACTTTGGCAAAAGATAGTCCTTGGAAGACTTGCAAAAAAGGATTGCTATTCAGCTGTAACCACTGGACAAGTCCCAAAATTCTACTACCAATTTAGAAATCCCAGTTCAGATTAATGAAAATTTGGAACACTTAAAAATAAAGCAAATTGAAAGTAACAGGTCCCCCTTTCTTCTCACTAACCTTAAAGTTAGGCACCATCAAAATATATAAAATTACAAGAAAATACATCCTAATTAATTTCACCAGGTCCAGATAGTGAGGATCTTAAAATATCTTCCGTAGAGCTGCCAAATGGAGTGTTGTTCATATATATTAGTATATATATATGCATATTATATATAAAATATATAATTTTAAGGAATGTTACATTAGCTCTAGGGACTTCAAAAGGCTAATTGAAGGCATTTTTGAACGTTAGTCATGCAACAACTCATAAGCAATTTCCAGATTACTTCCTCTAGAGGTCAAGTTATTGATGTACTCATCTAAGTCAGCTGTGAAGAAGCCAAAATTAGAAACAAGATCAATAGAAACCTACTTATTTGAAATACCTAGCAGATGTTTCTTGTGATAAATTGTTACAGATGTTAGAAGTCATAAGTATTGTGTGATATGATAATAATGGCTAATTTTATGTGTACCTTCCCTTTAGAATGTGAAAAAAGTACTAAATATAATATTTATGTTTTTGAAAGATTTTGGCTGTCCCTCACTTGCTTCTTCAACTTTTTTTCTTCAGCAGAGCCAACTGTTTCAGCTGCAGCCTCTGGCTGGCTAGCTTCTTGGTTTGGTTTAGCTCCAGTCCCGATAACACCAAGATTAACTTTCTTGAGTCATTATTAGAGTAACTTGGATCTCTGTAATTCTTATCCTAACAAATACTTGTACTTGTTAATAATGGTTTATTAATTATGAATCCAGTGACTGTGTCCCTAGCATGTTTACTCTGTGGTCAATTCAGCGGGAATTCCGAGACCTAACTTTTTATCAGAATGAATAAATGTCAAGAACATTTATCTTGTAGAAAATAATTTTGTAAAAGCTGTTAACATGAGATCTTGTGTTTTATTGCCTTCTAGTAATTTTCATGTCAGTTGGGCCAAATTTGCACGAGGAAAGACATCTTTCTGTTTTCCCAAGTATGAGAGATCAATAGGAAGAAAAAGGTAAAGAGCAAAGGGCCTGACAGGACAAAGAAAGAAGAAATGTGTGAAGTTTAGTTAAGAAAATATATTTATACTTATAGAGTCTTGGCAACCACAAGCCCAAATTTGAATTGAATTTGGAAATGGAGAGAAATACAGTAAATGAAATAGTGTATTACTGCCTTTCTTGGTGTAGAAGAGTAGCTTACCTTACTGAAATTTATAAATATATAATCAATAATTGGTATTTTTTCTTTTACTATAGCTATGATCTCTTTGACAATTTTTTAAGTGTTTCTTAGCAAGTGGTGGGAATGGTATCATCATGGATGTAAATAGGCCATACTTGTTGCTTACTGTTAGTAAATATAGTCTTCTGAAGCACAGAAATCTCTTGCTATTTTATCACTCATATAAGGTGTGAAAGGCATGCCTTCCTTACACTGGAACTTACAAATTGTTCCAGTGTTCCAGTAGGGGCTACAGCAAAGCCAGGACTGATAAAACGAATTCTGTGTGATTCAGAAGTGAGGGGGAAGACTGATTTCAATGGGGTGAGTGTCTGAAAATGTAGGTATTCTAACTATATTAGAGATACAGTTTTACTCTATGGTATTTCTCATAGCTTGAAAATCAGGCAAAGGGGGATGTTTTTTGGAAGAAACACTGAAGTCCATCACTTCCTCCTGAATTACTGTATAAAGAATAGTATGTGAGTAAAAACTGCATTGTAATATTTGGGTCTCTAACATAAGGTAAACTAAAGCATGATTCAGGAGAATTTACTTCTTGTTCCAGTCATGTGCACTTCAGCATCAGTTACCCATTCCTCTTTTGTTGAAGACTGGTGGACAGTAGTCATTTTGGTATGACTCCACATGCAATGCTTCTGTATTGACTTGAATCTGATCCAGTGGTGCAGTCAGGTTACCCCTGCAATAGCTATTCTGTAAGCAAAAGGATATCATCTGCCTTGTACTCTTCAACCTTCTTAACGCCGTAGTTGATACTCAGACTGCTGAGTCTACTCTCCAAAAGTAATTTGTATTAACATCATGCACTTTGTGAGACTCCTAGCTATTGTGAGACTCCTAACTTTGCAATGACTTTCAATTTATTTTCCATATGATATCATAGCTTGCTTTCCAGTGTGGTAGAATTAAGATGAGCTCTCGGGAGAATGCCTCTCAGTGAGGTTGGGTTCTTTAGTAATTCTACCCATCTTACCCATGCTGTGAGGCACTAGGGCCAAGGACAATTATTCTATCTACGGGCATTCCTCTGTTTAGCGATGGTAGAGAATATCTTAAAGAATCAGAGGGGAATTATTCTACATTGTTAATTCTTATATATAGAAACATATGATATGAATTAAGTATTTCCAGATATAGTTTCTGTAATTAGAAACTGAGCTTTCACTATGCAAGATATTGATATAAATGAGTCATAAAGTCTATGAAGTTCTGGCTTCATTTTCACTACTAAAATCTAACACAACTCTCAAGCCAACTGCTTGGCTCTGGCAAGTGTTTTAATAGTGTAGAAAATGTCATCCACCAGAAGCATGCTTAGGAAGATTCCTGTGGAGTAATGCGTAATAACAAATGAAATCCCAATGTTCTACACTCTAAAGCAAGCAGTCAACTTATTAGATCCCTCCAGTAGCATGTCCCCACTTTTCCCAGATATAAATGCTGCCAACAACAACGGCAAAAGTTATGAAGTTACTGTAAAAGTGGGGTCTTCTTCTGAAGGATGTCATTTGATGAGAGGCGGGGGGGAAAGAATAGTTTGATATTTGAATAACGTAACTTTTCAAGCGAAATTTTTGCAGGTAATTACAATTCTGACAATATAACTTGTGGTATGACTAATAGCTAAACATTTTATCTCCTTGGTGCCCTGCAGATGTCGTGAAATAGACTGTGGATGGATCTAGAACAGGTTCACGTCCAAGGAAATTGAGGGAAGTGTTGAAAAAGCAGATGAGGTGGGGAAAAGAAGCTTGCTTTAAAATTTCATTTCAATCCTCTTTCCACAAGCTCCCCTTTACTGTGATGCTGAGTCCATGTAAGAACAGTGATTCCGATCCATGAGCAGCCAGTTGAGGACTGGGTACATAAGCATTTCTATCCTGCTGTCTCTTCACATGTTGTGGGGGTGTCTGTCATAATTGCACTTTAAAGCTTTTTGGCTGTCAAGAAAAAGAGAGCATACAAATTACTCCATAAATTGTGCATCTCATAAAAATGGAGCTGTGAAAACTACTTTATATCAGAAACACCCTTTCAGGGTTTATATGCACAAATGGGGTAGCATTTGCAGAGCAATTGCCAAAGTGGGTGCAAGGGGACAGAAGAGAAACATGTAACCTATTTGCCTTTTACAAAGGCAGCAGTTATTGTAGGTAATGTTCCAACATTGATAATGATACAGAGATGATTAGAGCAGCTTGTCTACAATCAAGTATGAACTCTCATAGTTTTTCTTTATTAGTACTTCACCTTCTGTTAGAGTATATTGTTACTAAAGTTTTTTTTTTCCTCTTCTGATTTCGTTTATTTCAGAATATAATACACTGACTGCAAAGAACTTGTTTGGGGGTTAACAGTGTTTACACAGCAGCGCACCGTAATGGATTTCCGTCTTGGGTAGAGTCTCTGGGCTCTCAATAATCAATAACAGAAAATAGTATTTATTTTGTAGCAGTCTATACTGCCTCAAGCTCAAATGAGTCCTCAAGACAGAATTCCCTGTGCTGGCCTCTGCAAAGGGGTTTAGTTTTTGACTATTGGATGGAGTCAGAACTGCAGAACTGCAGAATGGCTTTCAAAGAAGTGTTTCACTCTCACGACAGATGAGTGACTACTCTAAAAAATAGTCTGGTTATCTTTTTTATTTGCTCTCATGCTGCCTACTGCTTCCAGATTAAACCATCCTGTCTCTATCATGTTACAAGATGAATGTAAACAGACAAATTCTCTCCAGTGATTGTATCTGAATGTTCTGAAATATTTTCAGTCTGACATTCATCTTTATGTTGCCTTTACTCTTAGTGATTTGTGTAAACGTTATCTGTGGACTATTTTCTTATAACATTGTATTTTTTTGTATCATGAGGTACGGGGCTTAGGAATAGGAAAAAATAACAATTCGGGCATACTTAATAATCTGCCATTTATCTCATACTATCATTAAAGCTTAATAAAGACATATAAGAATTGTAAAAGATCTTCCTTGTGCAATAAGAAACCAGAAATTCTGCCTCAGTTTCATCCACTCTGGTTGTGTGGATTGTATGTATGTGTTTATGCTTAATGCAATATACTTTATTCTTGTTTAGACTTCAGGAATACATAAATTCTAAGTTTTGAGTGCTGCAGGATTCTTGGCAGCGCATTGAAAAAAAAATCTTCTGTAAATACTAGGTTTTACAAAAGCAAACATTTCATTGTTCACTTTTCTTGTCTGCAGTAATCTCTGATGGCGGAGAGATGTCTAAATAAGTGTTTTTGATTATTTTTTTTTTTTACAATTAAAACGAAATTGGGTTTAGGCCTTGAAATTTATATATGTTTGAAGAAGTATGAAATTGAAAAAATGGAGTCAGAGCTTTTTATACAGGTGATGCACTACTGTAACAAAATGTCCATTTTAAGTTATGACCTTCACTTAGAATGACCAACAACCAATGTCCACCAGGATTTCTAGTAATATCAAATCTATACATTCAGACCTAACTCTTTCTTGTTTTTTTTTTGTCTTTTCGCATGAAGAGAACCCATAACTTTCCTGCATGCTTAGTAAACTGGGAGTTTAGGTGAAGGGGAATATCAGTAATGTATGTATCACCTAGCAGGCTGAGGGTGCTGAGCACAAATCCTCGTTAAGAGATGTGTTACACAGGCTTAATTCCACTGCAGGCCAAGAGATTTGGCAGGCTTATGGGTGTACTATTTCACTGGTGTTGAGGCTAAGGTCTCTCAATGGGAAAGGGATCCTGTACAGATGTGTCTTGTGCTGCTGGGAGTAAATACTTTTTTTGAAATATATTGAAGTTGTTCCAGGCCATTGGGTCTTCAGCTAACACATATGTCAGTCTTGCATTTCATATGAAGTGTATTTTGTGCATATGCACTTTTTTCCCCTCTCAATATATTCAATGCTTTTCTTGAAATAAATCTTCTACTTCTTATTTACCGGAAGCATCCCCCCCCTCTGCTATTGAGGAAATGGCAAAAGGGGATTTTGCTGCTTCCAGTGTCTCTAGGTTCATCTGAAGAGAACAGATTATTTCCGATAGGTCTGTTCTATTCCACTGCATAATATATAGATAATTGGCCTTAAAAAAAGTATTTGTGACCTACATAAATGAGTCCAGATTCTTCCCCGTTTCTGAGTGCTTGTCCTGGCTGATGAAGGCTGCCAGTAAAAGCAGATGGCTCGTGGTGATCCATGAACACTGTTCGTATGTAAGTCATTTCATCCATTTGTCTAAAGTTGGGAATCCTGTTACCTAGTAAACCCTCAAAGTGCACAGAAAGAAACAGCTACTTCTAATGTGTGTTTCTGTTTTGCTTCCCATCCAAATAAAGGTAGTCCAAACAGACAACAACAGAAGCTACTAACTACCTGGAGGCACCCCTTTCTGTCCAGTGCCTACAGAGAAAGTTTAGATAAATAGCCTAGATGCATCAATTTTAGCAAAGTTGAGTGAAAGCAACAAGCATTGTCTGTGTCGATGACTCTCTGCAATACTCCTTCCCTGCGTGTTTCATTGGTGGCTCTTGAGGCTTCGGCAGCACCAAAAGGCTGCTAGCAGCAAACTGTGTTAAAAGAAACAGCTGTGAGCAGTGGCTGCCCTCGGCAGCCCTAGGCTCAGCCAGACACTGAGCTGTGAGCTGGGATAGTATCTCAGGGCTAGGATCACTCTGTTTCTCACACTTTGCCTGGGCGTGTGCTAATGCCTACTGTAAAGCAAGGCACTGAGTTAAAAAGACTGCTGATCTGATCCAGCTCACTCCTTTTTTTTTTTTTTTAGCTTCTCTATAGAAGAAGTAAAATGACTTATAACTGTAAGAATGAAGAAAATTCTCTTTTTGAGAATTCTGGACTGTTTTTTTGAAATAATTTTATGTACTGACTCTCAATGGATATCTCTGATCCTTTACCAAAAAAAGAAAAAAAGGAGAGAGAGAGAAAGAAAAGCAAAATTTCTAAACTCTGTGTGGTGATACCCACAATAACTTCACATAAAAGGATACTTTGGACCTGATCTTTATATTTTTACTTATTTCCTACTAGGATCTGAATTCTTACAGCCTTGCTTCTTCTAACTATTTATAGTTTCTTTCAAATTTAGTATAAAATACCATTCTTCCAATACACTCACTGTTTTAGATCTATTTTAGCTGAGGATAAAAGAGAAATATTATAAGGAGTTGTCATTCAGTAACAAGGGAAAACTCATTCATGGGAGAACTGGAAAATAGTTTTCAACACTTAGCACTATGTGACTAAGGAATAGGAATGACAAATATTTTGAAAAGGTTAGAAAAAATGTCATAAGGAGAGAATGAGTGGTAATATTGAGTAATACTGAAACAGCAAGGGAAATAACACTAAAAAACAACAATAACAGAAAAGCCTAAACTACTGGCAGATGATCATACATTTCAGAATACTTTCATGTGTCCTGGATTATAACAAAGCTTACTGGAGAGGTAGGAAAACAAATCGGCCACAAACAGAAAGTGCACGAAGTGCAAGGCAGAGGAAACACTGGATGTTAGAAATACAGGTAGCAGCTGAGAAGACCCTCAGGGAAAGGGTAAAATCCTTCAGTTTGGAACTAGATCCATTTTTGATGAATCTTTTGTTCATGGACTGCATTGCTCTAGGCTAATATGGGCATACATATCTCTGTTTGCCCATCCCTGAGTATAGATCAATATTATATCTGCCATACAGTTGTTTGAGCAATAGTAATTGAGGTGAGGGATATTCCTTTGAGATAAATGCCCTGCTAGGTAAAATCTCACACTTGAGTCACAGCTGATAGTCATGAACTGTAGCCGATCACTAATCCGTCAGATATGCCATGTGCTTCAGCTGTGATTGCTATTAGAATATGAAAACAAACAGGCTTTGGGGCCACTTTCATCTTTAATGCATACAGATACACTTTGTCAGTAAGCTCAAGTATATACCTACACAGGAATAACTGCCATTAGCATGCTGTATAGAGCATAGACAGTTGATTTTAACTGGCAATTGAGCAGTCTTTTGTAGATTTTATGCTGTGAGAATGAGTCATTTAAGGTTTTATTTGACTAATACATTTTGGTCTATATCCCTCACTCCTTCTTCACCACATAATTAATTCAGACCCATTTAACACAAGATTTTGTATGAATGCTTGAGCAGAATGTGTCCTACTGCTTTGCAGAAACTTCTTGCCTTTAATTTTGTCACTGCTTCTGTTTTTAATAGCAAGAGGAAAGAGAGAAGAGTGGAGAAGAAAGCAAGCTAGTAAATTGAAGAGGGAAGCTGTGTGTAACATTTTTGGTGCTATCACATACATACAAATATATTTAAGTGATTCGTCTTGTTTCTGCTGTAGCTTATTAAATTTTTATATATTGTACTTTACTATATTGTGATATATTAGAAATGGAGGCCTCAGAAAACAACTGCATATGCACATAGGAAAACCGAACCAAGATCTGCATTCAGAGTCCAAATATCACCAGTTTTAATGATGATTCAAACAGCTAACTGGTGAATAATTCCCTTCAAAATGTTTAAAAACAAAATTTGTGTTATGGGCCAAATCTTTTACAATTATTAGTAGAAGAATGCTTTAAAAATTAAAAATGTCAACAATTTTGAATCTAGATTTCTCATACATACTATAAATTTGAGTTATTCCATCAACGCTGTTAGAATTTCCCTCGATTGGTCATTTTCACTCTTGACTCTATCCTAGGCAAAAATTTGACTTGATTTTTTAGATGTACATAGACATATATCTGTAAAGGCATTAGCACTTTGGGACTGCAGATTCACTAGGGATGATTGCCCTATCTTTGATGTCACATGAGAAATTGGGTGGCTCTGTAATGCTCAATCATTAAATTGTCTAATGGAAATAGAAACTATGACTGTTAGTTTTTCTGAGGGAAAGGTGAATATATACATATGTGAATTTTATTACTGGGAGCTACATACATAAAAATAAATGTATACGTGTATAAAAAGAGAAGAAAGCAACATGATGAAAAGTAGACAATATGTGATGAATGTAAACCATTAACATCTAACCTTACAGCAACTGCGAGATACTTTATGAGGTTTATTTAGCTTATGTAGAAGCCCGACAGCTGCAGAAAACTAAATATTTGATTTAGGAGACTCTTGGTTGTTAGATCTTACTTGTATTGTCAACAGGACAAATCTGTTTGATTTCCTGTTGCTAAAACTATTATGCGGGGCGTGAGAGGATGGAATCTTCTTTACTTCTTCTTACTCTGCTCTTGCCTTTGCAGTATGTTTTATATATTGTATATTTTGTAATTAGAGAATTTCTAAAGATTTTTGTATTTCTTTTGCAACTCTGTAAGGATAAATAGAACTATATACATAGTATTAATACTATATATATAGTATAAATACTATAATTATTGTACTACATATATAATATAAATCCTATAGTATGACTACATACTATAGTAGACATAGACATACATGAACAATGACATGGTTAAATTTTGTTAAAGCAATAATGGAGACAGAATCACATCTGTAGTACTTTCACATAACAAGTATGCCTGAAAAACAAAGAATAACGCTATTAGTGTTTTCAGGCTGCTGAGTAGTCTTATAGTCATGTTTTCACTTCTGTTTTTCTATGATCTTAGGGAAAATTGCCTAGATACTTAGTGCATCAGTTGTCATTTGCTGATTGGGCATAATAATCAACCCAATTACTTATAATAATAATCTTAAGTATTTTGTGTCCAGGAATGTCTTTTTAGGAAAATGTTAACAAAAGCCTTAAAGTGGTCAATTTTTCTTCTCTGTAAGGTGTAATAGGAAAAAAAAAGAATTCTTGATCTCAGGATCCATTCTACAATGCTTTTTTACAAGATATTCACTGTCTAGTCAGAGCTGTGGTGAGAGGGATGATTTATACAATACTGTAGATTGTCTACTCGTATCTCTGACTCTGTTCTTAGATGTGGGAGATTTTCTGTCTGAAATTTAGGAGAGAAAAAAAATATTTAAGGCTTAATTCTGATTTCAGAATGTGGAAGATCCTGTTATAAACTTAAATTATTGACTTCATCCTTTGTTGAACATTTCTGATGCCCTTATACTTGGCCTTATTCTTTCTATAGCACTTTGATATTTGTAAAGTTTGCACCCTTCCTCTTTCTATCTCCCTTTTCTTTTTTTTCCCTTTCTGTTTTTCAGTAAGAAGAAGGGGACTACCTAAAAAACTACTTAGATTTCTTCCTTTGTTTTTCTTTTATTTAAGCCTTAAATGTTCTGTTCCCACTTAAGTAACCTTGGAAAAATAGAACAAAATTTCTTTTCATATGGGAAAACAAATTGTGGATGTAAACTATGACAAGATAAATATTTTGTGTTTTCATGTTTCCTGTTTTTACTGTAAAATAATATATGTGCTTTTCAGATTTATGCCTATGAGGCTAGAGTCAGAGGCTTCCATTACTCTTTCAAATAAAGCTACTTTTATTTAGAAAACTCACTGCCAACTAAGAAGAACTCAGTATTTGGAATTATAGCCTGAGTTCAGCTGCTAGCTATGTTTAATAGTCTGCTCTACAATGCTGTAGAAGGTAAATTTTTAATTTTATTCAAAATATTTTCCAAGCGAGTTTTTTCTTTTTTTGGAATTGAGGTTTAGAAAGGACTAAGCTATATCTATCCTGCCTGAAAATGAACCGGACAGGCTCATTCAGTTCTCCTGTACAAATGTCATCTTTGTATCACTCCTCATCATTGTACCGGAGAATCACAGAGCTAACAGTTTCCCTGTTAGGAATTAAATATGATTTTTTTGTGATATGTTTGGTCTCTGTTCCTTGCTCAGAGGTCTGTGTTCTGACCTCAGGTCTCTGGTCTGTATACCTCCAGAGAGTGACTCAGTACTGGGCAGCTTCACACTGTATTTATCTGCTGTAGCTTGTTGCAATGTGATGAAATCCCTTCCCTATTTTGTATTTAGGTTACACATATTCCCAAGCCTCGTGCTACAAGCTCAGTTTTGGAGCCTGTTTATCTGGAGCGAATGTATACAGTTTAGATTTAGAATCTGCTTATGACAGAAGCATGAAAAGCACGACACAAACACTGCTACAGACACCGCATTTCTATCTATCTCATTCATGAAATTCACCACACGATAATAACAATGTTTCTGTCACTCTCTTCAACTGTTATCTTTCAATGCTACACAAATATTAAATAGCATGTAGTTATATTTAAGACTCAGTTTTGTTATGTGGAAATAGCAGACAAAACTGACAGTTGTGAAATCTGAAACTCACATCTGCAATGGGAAATGGAATGCTAGCAAGATTTAGAAAATAAGCAAGAAAGTACACAGGAGCAGGAAGTAAGTGATCTTTAGGATCCTGATAGTTCTTGCTAACTGCAACTGGTAACAGCATTTACACCAATAACCAGTAGCTAATAATTGTGTTTTTCAATAAGATTGTATTGAAAAACTGACAATTGAGGAAAATATTTAAAATGTAAATGAGAAGTATGTATTTTTCTTAAAGTCCAAAAATATTTAAGGTGCAGCCAGTGAGAAGGGAAGAGTCCTGAGAAATTAACTATGTGAAAGAAAGTGAGAAACTACTAAAGACTTTTTTTTTTACATGAGAATGTCCTGTTGATGAATGAGTTAAAAAAATACATCATTTAAAGCATTTCTTTGGTATTAGGTCTGGGAAACAGTGAAGTACCACTTATTTTAAATGCATGGTTTTATTAATAGATCAGTAAAAATATTCAGGAGGAGGGCTGGCACTTTTCAGGTGAGATTGAAATACATGGTATCCTTGGGTGATGTATGTATTGTCCAATGAGTCACAAATTATAGTTTTTTTTAAGAAAAAAAAAACTGGCAATGGAGAAGATAATTTTCAGTAACAGTTTTGCTTCTGATAGCTAAATTGCCCCATGCTCCGATGTCTACCTGTTCTGACCTAAAAAGCTCTGAAAGAAGTTAAAGTTCACTGTGCCCTTAAACTTCAGTTAACCATATACTTGACCTGTGGAAATTTTTGGTAATGCTGCCAAAACACATAATTTATTATCCCACCCTTGATTATTTCCTTGTTCGTATAGAAATTATACATATAACTGGTTCCCTAGTAGCATGGTCTACAGAGTGCCCAAGAACATCCTTAAAATCCCTGAGCACTTTCCATTCCCATGCTCAGCATTGGTAGGGATTAAGCTTTTCTTTTTTAATTAGATCTAAGGGCTTGAAGTTTTTATCTAATTGTTTCATTTAAAATGAGTTCACAGCTGATATCAGAGCAGCGGTGACACACGCTCTGCAATTAACAACCACCTGCTGTTGTGCTGTCAGAGAGGAGCGTAAAGAACAAAATCCATAATAAAATTAGCTAATATATCTCATAATAAAATTAGCTAATATATCTGAGAGAAATACGAGGATCTGAAGTACAAGACAGGTGCTCTAATCCCATCAAGTTTCTTTCCCATTTGCATTGCTCTGGTCTCTGCATCATCTTGAGCCCTAACCCTCTTCATGTACAATCCGTCTCCAGTGTGGGAGAAGTTTTGCCACTCTGGCCAGCCTGACTATGCAAGTCATCTTTCTCTTCATCTTTCAGCATGCCCTGGTACAAACATGGACTATGTGCAAAATGCATATCTGATTTGGAGCTTGCCTATGTTGGGGCAATAGTTCTTGATCCTCATTCAGAGGATAATAGCTAAAAGGCCATCCCAGTGCAAATTAATGCAGATGAAACCCTAAACTAGGGTCTTCCCAAAGCATCTCAGACTAGATCTCTACTACTAGAGTCTCTAGTCTCTACGACTAGAGACTACATCTCTAGTCTGAGATGCTTTGGGAAGTGGGATCGGAGAAAGGAAAGAAATAAAAAGGAAGAACAGAGAGGTTGTGATTCTCCACTGATTTCTCCCCCTTTCTGCTTCCTCCTCCATTTCTGTGTGCTTTTCATGATCAATAGTACAAGGGCGACAGGACTTGATATTCCCTCCATCTGGTTGATCAAGTTTATCACTTCTTTGTACATACGTAAATTACTATACAAAGTGCAATTCATTGAAGTATAAAAATTTTGGCTTAAATGCTTTCACTCCAGTTTACTGTAAGTACTTAATATTTTGTCTCCTACTTTTAGCAATTCTATCATTAGGAATAGCATATTTCATGTGAAGTAGTCATGAGAAGAGACAAATGTGCATGTTAACCTGGCATCATTAACGAAAAAGGGTGCATAATGATCAGAATATTTGACAAGGAACCACAGTAGAGATGAGAGCGAAATATTTTGGTTGCAGGAGAGTATCTGTGGGTTTTGCTGGTAGAACTCGTTATTCCTGCTAGCTTTTGATAGCCTCCATACTGAGTTTCTGCTTCTGCTCTCATTTAGGTTTAGTTTGATTTGATATAAATGAATATATTGATTTTAAAAGTAGAGGAATACTGCTTTGTGTGGTAGACTAATCTTAAAAGAAGCAATTTGCTTTCTAAGACAAAAAAAAAAGGATAAGAATATTGCAGTTAAAGCTATATTTTAAAAAGTGTGTTTCGATGTGGAAATTGGTTATTGAATGTGTCATTAGGGACAAAAGGGTAAGAAGAGCCTTCTGAAGTGCAAGATGCCCTCCCAGCACCCAGCAGTAGCTGCCCTGCTGAGTGTGGGGGGCTCTTCCACATGGTTCTGGCCCCTGGGACCAGGGGACATGGAAGAGAGGCCTTTGGCTGTTGCTAGAGGCTGTGGGGTACTGAGCGCTGGTGCTGTGGTGAGGAGAGATGCTGAGCAACACAACAGAATGGAGAAAAGTGGAAGAAAAGGTCCCGAAATCCTAATTCCTTCCCCTTCTCCTGCCTGCAGTGACAGAGCTCTTCAGAATTATGCCATCACTGCCAAAAGAGGAGCCTTGCTGGTGGATTCACACTATGCTTCAGGTTCTGTTTTGATTTATAGCTTTAGATATCCAGAGTAACACCATTAAGGTCAATAATCAATTCCATAATTGCACATAAACAGTTTTGAAAATCTGTCCTCTGGCTCCCAAAGGAGAAATAGTTTTAACAAAGAAAAAGATTATTGATGAACTTGGCTAATCTTCAAGTGATATACTTAGAGTATCAGCCTTCTCATTCATCCAGACTACAACTGGTATCAAACATGATCAAACAATTTTTAGGCAAAATATAAGAAAAGCAGTATAGTGAGACAAAAACCATCACAGTGTAGATACGAATTTTGCATTTCACTTTCATTTTTATTCTTTGCTCTGTTGCTCTTATTCACAGAATCACATTATTTACACAAGTTGATAATGCCATATATATTTGTTTGTGATATACTGTAATATATATGTATGCATAAGTTTGTGTCTATGTGTGTATATATATATATATGTATATATATATATATGAAAAGTTTGCATACCACCAAGTCAAGATTAATAACTTGGAGGCAATATGAGGCCAGATGCCTATGCCAATACAAAGTTCACATGTATATGAAAACAAAATAAAAGCTATGTGTAGAGCTGGGCTTCATATTTCTTGATTTCAATCTTACTGTTACTTGTGATTACTCTGCATTTTTGTATCACAGGTAATCTTTGAAAAATATTGATATAATATTGAAACATAGTGCTTCAAGGAATTCAGAGTAACTCAGTACTCAAGTTTCTTACTCATACCTTTGCCTGCGTTAAAATGAACTTTCAGCCTTAAATGAACTTTCAGCCTTCAAAATATTCTAAAAAGTGGATCTTATAGAAGAAAAAAGAATGGTTCTGATACTTGCCAGTCTGTGTTTATTATTTTTTTAAGTTATTGGTTACTTTTTCTTACATCAGTTACCAATAATGAATCAATAGTTGAAACTGTGATAACGGAGGAGCTTTTTAGTAAAGGAAGGAGCTTGGATTGACAAAATATCACTACGTCAGTGACTACTGCTATTTTTTATTTTCTTGGGGTTTTTTTGTTTGTTTTTGCATGTTTCTTCCGTGTTTCTGTTGTTTCCTGTGATACTGTACTTATAGAGAATTTAAAGTATCTTTAATTTGGGGTATTTAGCTCATTATCCACTAGCATCTGAGTCTTACATCTGCTCATGTAATATGAGAATAAACACTCCTACTATTTAAGGAATAAACCATTATTACTGTAGGGCTTCTGTGGCTTTTATTAATGTATTTGATTTAAGGTTGAGAAATGAGAGAATTCATCATTATTCCTTGATAGATTCATGGAAATTTATAGGAATTCATCTGCTGAGGAGCTATAGGTTTAGCTGGTCATATGTAATGATCATTTTATAGAGAGGAGCAGGAAGATTTCTGCCACAAAACTTTCTGCATGTGCATTGGTTATACTTGCATTCTTCTACAAATGACAGATTTTCTTGCAACATGTCTCAAAATTATTATTTAAAAATCTTACTTATTAATAAGGAGATTTTACTATTTTATTGAAAGTTCTACTGGTCATCACAATGTTGTTTCAAGTGTCTCACAGGCAAATCTGCTGAATGTGGCTAGCAGAAGCGGTAAATCTTTTTGGATAAAAAAAGATCTTGTCTTGGCACTTACAGCCTAATACTGGGACAGATTTCTGCAGTGAATTGCTTAGATTTCCTTTCAGTAAAATGTTGAGCATCATCTTCCTTTGTAAGCCACTATGATCCAAAACCTGTTCTTGCTGACTCATTTTCTTTAATACTCTGCTTGAAAACCAATACCAGATGTCTGCATCCAGGCCGTAGCACTGTGATTGGAGAAGGTGTTACAGTGAAACTGCTCTAAGCTGGTACCATAGGCACTGCTTGTTTAGAAGTAGTCACTAAGTCAGGACTGGCAGAAGGCAGCCTGTCTTTATTTTGCCGGTCAGTCACCATCCCTCAAAAGTGGAAAAAATCAGAGGTAAAAAAAAAAAGAATGTCAGCAGGGCCAGTCACCTAGCTCAAACCTTTGAGTCAGTCCCCTGGTCAGTCCTCTGTGGGTGACATGTGAGCTAATAAATCTAACTGTTCCACACTGACGGAGTTTGAAAGAGCAACTGTAGTAACACAGATTTATCAAACCCAAGTCATATCCACCAGGTCTGCAACTCCTTATGAGAAAACAGTGAGTTGCTTTGGAGTGCGAGTACCTGCCTGGAATGTCTTCCGTGTGTGTCCTTGCTGAGCTGTGCAATTGCCCTCTCCCTGCTGCTTCCCCCGGTCAGTAGGGAAATGTTGATCTATGTTGTACGAGCAACATCAGAGGGATGGCATTACGGAACAAGGAATACTTACTTCACTTCCATATCCCTGAGATGTAATAACCTGGGTCTGAAAATCAAGGTAGAATTCACACTGACTCTTTATTTTTCAAGCTGGGCCTGCTGTTACTGAGTCATGCCATATAATTACTGAAAAGTCTCCACAGTTTGCTGCAACACACCCGATGGATTCTTTTTGCGCCATTATGCCAAGTAGGTAGAAAAACATAACCAAGCAACTTTTGTGATTGCAGAGAAAAGAAGCCTCTTTCTCTATTATAAACGATTTACAAAGAGCCTCCTACATCAGCTGCATAGAATAATACATAACTGTAAAAAAAAAAGAAATTAGGAGAGGTCTCTGAGGAAAGCCTCCTACTGTTCGTGAATATGTATCTTGCAGCTTGGTGAGGGGTGGCCAGCAACTCCTGCTGCAGGCTGTGCCACCTCTGAAAGCAAGTCCATTTCTTTCCATTCTGCCTGGGCTGGAGGTAGATAGTAACAGAATTGAAGTATTTTTATAAAACCAGGAAACTGAACTGGGGCTTTGTGGAATGGAACCACAACTGCCTCCTTTTCTGCCCTTGGCATCCTGCTCTTCCTGTCAGCAAGAATGCCGGGCTCTCTAGCTGAGAAACTGGTGTTTCTCAAACCTCCCATTCATTCACAGTCAATCAATCAGATCTATTGAGAAACTGCCACTCATCCCTGGCAGAAAAATAATGAAGCCAATCATTAACAAAATATGCCTGAGATTAGATGAACAACTGGTGTTTCTTGCTGGAGGTGCAGCTGCTGCAGAGGCGTCAGCCTGCCCTTCGTATGTGTTACCGAGTGAGGTCTTCGTATATGTTACCAAATGAGGTGCTAAAGGAAAGATGGGGAGAGGAGAAACAGCCTGTGAGACAAGAAAGTTCACTTACACGGCATCTGAAAAGATGCTGATGAGAAGGAGCATTGGCCCCTAATTAAAGCCTTCAGGCATTATGAAAATACAGGTAATAGTTATCTTATTATTTCACAGAATGCTAATAACTAATAACCTGGTAACTTTGGTGTCAAACTGCAGCAGAGGCCATAAAACGCTGATTCTGCAGGTACGCCTAAGTTTTACTAATGCCAGTGGACCATAAGTACCTTGCTAAATGGGACCTCTGTAGCCTCACACAATTTCTTCAAAGGCGCTGGTATACCTGTTTAGAAATAGGATATCTAGGGAGAGAGGGTTTCTTGTGAACTGAGTCCCTGTGGTAGCAGGATAGCCAGGATTAGATTTAAGGATCCAGTGCAGAGTCTTGTGTTTCTTTCTTCCCTGAGCAAATGGACCGTGCATATACGGATGTAAAATGCACATTCAGAACAAAAAGCCATCGTCTGAAAACCTTGTTTGTGGCAGATCTGAGAGGGAGCACAGTCTCAGGCCCCCAAAGCAGTGTTTAGATAAAAGCTCCCTGCCCTGTGCCAATCTGTTGTTGTCGCTGATATGGGAACTCCCCCAGACAATTCACAACTTGTCACTACATGTCAGTAGTCCAATTTAAGTGACTGTAAACTGACAGGGAAGAGAAAATAGAGTTTTTTTTTTTTAAGAGAGCACAGAAGGAAAACCTTCTCATTTTCACCGATGTTAATTTTAAACCATTTTTTTTAGTCAAAAAGATAGATATACTTTGAAGCTAACTCTTCAATCTAATTAATCTCTGAGATCAGAAATATTATACTGAAAAATGCAAACCAAAAAAAATGACTGAAACTGTATCAAAATATTTTTCTTCCATTGGTCAAGTTGTCTTATATTTCACTGAGTTGGTAGAGGAGACTAATGTTACGTCTTTTGTACTGCAGAATTATTCAGCTAACATCATAGTATTTAAAAATCTATCAAGAAGCAAGCTTTTCTCTCTTTTTTTTTCTCTCCTTTTTTCTCCTTCTCAGCGATGATGCAGTCAATCCAACAAGAGGTTTGCATATGTCAAGAGTAAAAGATATAAACACAGGCTTTGTCAAAGTCTTTTTTAATCCTGTCATTCTTCTGTTCATCTATGTACCATCTAGTGTGTTTCAGAGTTTACTCTGGAGTACATAAGGCATTCAGTGTTAAGTGTTCTGCTAATTCTTGATTGTACATGGGTGTAAACCATAGAAGAAGAATTTTATCCACCATGAAGACTCTTCTTCACAGGGAAAATTAAACTGCACTATTTTACAAAGTGCATTTTTCTTCTTTTATAATTTCTTGGAGTTGATTTGAAAAAGCAAGTGCTCTACAGGGTACCCTGGGGCACTAAATAATCTTCAAAAATTACAGAAGTAAAGTGAGAAGAGGGAATTAAAAATCCTTAATGCCAACATGCGCAGTTTAAAATACCATTAAGTCATACAGTAAACTTGACTGAACAGTTTTTGTAAGAAGATACTAGTTCTTTTAAAGTACCTAGGATCAGATTCTGCTTTTTTAAAAAAGAAAACTTTTTTTAAAAAAAAACCTTCCCATTTCAAATTACTTCACTACTGTTTAATTTGTGTGAAATACAGACTTAATGAGAAGAGGGAATTTCCTGTCAGAGATATTGGCTTGAACTATAAAATTAATACAAGGAAAGTACAAAGGCGTAAGATGTATCTATCCAGATAACCTCCATCCTGGGACCCATTAACACTTCTCTCAAGAATTGTTTTAGAAAGATGGCTAGCAATTTTGATGGCCTATGCACTTTTTGTATTATCTTTGGGAGGACTCTGCCTGATGTTCTGTCCTCCAGGGTTTTGAAATGAATCAGATGAGTATTCAAAAAATAGGGCAATAAAAGGCATAAATTATTTTAAAAGGATCAAGGGAATTAATTAAAAGAATAGATGGTGTCTTTTAAGAACTTTGGGGAATATTTTGGTTTATATATTTCTCTGCCATATCAAGCAGAGATTTCAGAAGTATAATATTAAGCATCTCAAAATTATCCAGAATGCCTTTTATGGACTGATAGTTAATGCGGCTATCAGTATTGTGAGCCAGTTGTAGTCTTCACATGCTCGTGTTCTTCATGAGAATCAGACTATAACTTGGGGACAGGGCAGCTCTGTGTTTCCAGATTTTCTGTCTCACACAGAGCAGTAATAGGTGCAGAGTTTCCACCAGCTTTCATCATTTTTGTGCTGTTTTATGTCTCAGATTGCTTTCCAAGTCGGCCAGGCTGTGATAAGCAGTGATGTGAGAAAGCACTGTGCTCTGTTAAGGTTGACAAAGCCTGATTTGCTTTCAAACTTCCTTTTCATATGGGTTACTGAATAAGGCTCAAATAATATTTTTCCACAGAAGACCAAGTTCTGTGGAACAATGCGTTTAATATAATGCTTATGCTACTGTACATCATTGTTTTCTTTAAATGTAGAAAGAGAAGATGGGTTTCTGTAGACTTTTTGCATGCAAATGTACCTGTTTAAAGCCTATGATAATGACTCAAATTTAATATACGAAGCAGTAAAACCTTTGGTTTCTGGTAGAAAGATTTTGCAAACTTGAATAAAAGTGCTTGCAGATAGGAAGAGGAGATGTCTGGCCTCTTCTTCCTCACCTCTGTGGTACTGCAGCTGGGTAAGATGTTTGTCCAACCAGTTCTGTATCATTTGAGATTTTTTTTTCCTTTTTTTTTTTAATAGTTTGACTACGACTTAAGTAACTACCACAGGATATCTGTGGAAGAAACATACTAAATTTTGTAGATGAACTATAACCGTAAATGCTAGTTCAGAGATTTAAAACTACCTGTTTTTTCAAGACAGAAAAGACAGGTGTGTGTAATACTTTTGGTGCCCATATTTGACAATTTGTATGTTACTAGAACCAGCCAGTTTTGTAATGATTGCTGGCAATTTGCTCTTTTTATACAGAGACTTAATGTTGTGTGAAGGGAATTCACAAGGCCAGTTGCTTGGTTTTGCTTTACCATAAGTAATGTAAAGCATCTAGGGGTCTGCAGTGTGCAGGTGCGTGAGAATCCCATCATAACTTTGGCCTGTGGGAAATCTTCAGGATCAGCACTGGGATGTGAGACATCACCAGTGCCTTTTGTTACTGAACGAATGTAAACGCCAAAGTCTTTGCAGAATGGTGTATGATGACCTGCAGGCTACTGACCCTCTTACTGATAACTTTTTGAGTGTGGTTAATTCCTACCACAAATCTGACAGGGAAAAATGTAGACGTCAGATTCATGCATACACATGCCCACACAGATCACAGAGTGGTTGAGGTCAGAAGCGACCACTAGAGATCGCCTAGTCCAACCTCCCGTATCTAGAACCTAGACACACAGACTCATACACCCACTCTACTGTGGCTGTATTTAAAAGTAAGATCGTAAATTTGGTTCAGTCATATATTTTCCAGACACAAACTGTATCCTTATGATATGCTATACCTGAGAGAGAGTAAAAATCTCTTGGCTTACTTTAGGACTGTGCTATACAAGCCGGAAGGTCTCCTGGGTTCCTCACGACCCATGCCTTGCTGTCCCTATGCACAGCGCTTGTGAGGCACAATCCACAGCCTGGGGAAGCACTAGCGTGTGCGCCAGCCGTGCCCAGGATCCCGCAGGCTCTTTGCTCGTGCTTACAGGCAGCTTCTTGGCCTTCCTTGTGCCTCGTAGGATGAGCTCTGCGGCAGCAACAGAAGCGCACAGAAGCTTACCAGCATTCTGCTCAATGTAGATGAGGGCACAAAGCAGGCAAAGGCCTCATTTCAGCCTCAACCTCTGGGAAATTTTCAAGGAGATGCCTGCTTGCCTCCTGCTGGACCAACCGGACAGACCTGTGAGCTGCGCGACACGCTGGTTACTTTAGAGGGGGCAGGGAGAGCAGGAGAGCAGGAAGGGGGCCCTGTGCAAGCCCCGCAGTGTGCAGGGGAAGGTGCGTGCGGGCTCGGGCTGCCCGGGGGGCCGCAGCGCCGCCGGGCACCGTGTCCCCGCTCGGAGCGGCCTCGCCTCGCGTGACCTGTGCCGACACTTCCCCCTCTCGGCACGAGGTGGCAGTGTTTAGTTTCCCGCCGTTGGTCTCCTGCCCTTCAGGTTCCCTTTCCCCACGCTGACTTTTCCTTTATGGTTTTTTGGGGGGGGAGGGGTGGGTGGTGACAGGAGGGTTATGGGGCATGATATCGACAGAGGTTTTTTTTTTCTTCTTCTTCCTGTTTTTCTAGGATACGAGCACTTCCCTCTGCACGCTGTGGATGTGGTTCTTGACACCTCGGCTCCAGCAAGTGTCTGAGCTGTGAGAGCAGGAGAATTTAATTATTTTATTTCACTGCATTCATATTTCATCTTTACAGCTGTATGCATGTTCTTAGCTGCAACAGGTGAAGCAAGATCCTTAAGTGGGGTGACTGGTTTATTTCGTCCTTGCTTTCAGGGAATATCCCATTGCTCCAGTGACTCTGAACCAGAGCACACACGAGCTGGGTAAAAGGTGTCTTCTCCTCCCTTCATGGCTACTGTCCGCAGCAGAGGTGAACCTAACACAGCCAAAAGTGCTTGACACCTCCTTCAAGGTTCAAATAAAAAGTCTTTAATATGGGGATTCTTGGGTCACCTTGACACTTAGAACAATAGCAAGCAGATATAAAAGGCAAATGTCCAAAATCGAAGATTGCTTAAACAAGAGCTAATAGGAAGGATATTGTCTCACAGCTAGGATTTTATTGGTTGAAATTAATTTAAAAAAGTAAAGGACTTGAATGTGGAAATGTTGGTAATTCACAATCAGCAGGTCAAAGCCACTCATGATGTTTTTGTTTGTTATCAACATTCTTGAATTTAACCAACCTTAGTGCAGTGCGTACCAAATCCTGCAGTCTGAGGGTGGTTGAGTGGCCTGGCATTGGATTGTCATTCAGGAGCTTCTGAAAATGATGTTCATTCTGAGATCTCTGTACAGAAATGACTTTTTGCACAAATATTTATAGTCATGATGATTTGGGGCATTTATCCTTTTTTGCATTTCTTACTAAAATTAGTTTAAAGAAGCCCAAATTTTTTTTTTTTTTTTTCAAAAAGCTTTTTATTAATCCATTTGGCATTAGAAATTTATTCAGAGAATAACATGAAAGAAGAACCGTGTCATTGCAAATGGCAATAAGTATTTATTGATCAGGTAGGGCAGATATGTGGGAGAGACCTAAGATACATATGTTCCTGACTGAATAAATTCAGATTTATTATACATTGCAGTACTCTTACATAACTGTGCAGTCCAGAGTCAAAGCTTTGAGACAGAAGCTTTCAGTACAATTGTCTTTAAACTAAACTCTTCTACTCAGTAGTTCAACAGTTGTTTTTCTAAAGTTCAGCCCTTTTCTGCTGTTGTAAACATTTACTGAGTGACAACAGCTTGAGTATTTGCTGGCAAATATTAGTCTTCTGTCTCTTTCAATCAAAGCATAAGGAAAAGTCTCCTTGCCCAGCACATTAACTAAAAAGCAGTCTAGAAACACACAAACATCAGTCATACATTTAAATGACATTCTTGTCATTTTGTAGGAAATGAAAAACAGTAGCTGCTTTGAGAAATGTGTGTTGAATAAAGGTCTAGAGATACAGGCTAAGGTCTGAATGAAGTCGGAGTCGTGATGACTTGTTTTCATTTGTTCTGTAGGGATTTGTACTTTTTCTTCCTTCTCAAGGAAACGTCAAAACATTAGTAAAAATTCCAGGCAAAAAGGCAGCAGGAGAAAATGCAGAAGTAAAATAGCCCAAATTCTTCTCCCCATGGCCTTGTTTAAAGTATTACAAGGACTAATGTGGAGAAGGACAAACTTCCTGAAAGGCTGAACATAATTCTTCTCCAGACTGATTGACACTGGCAAATTAATGTATCATTCCAGGCAATTCCATGATGTTATTAGTCATGGATACAATAAATCTTATATTAGGACAATTTGCCAGACAATTCAATGTCAAATGCTGAAAATCAACTTTTTTAAATTTTTTTTTCTGAACAGAAAGCTACCAAGTTCAGATAAAAATTCTTTACTCAGTCAAGTCTTCAAGAAAGTTGTCTGATGTAATATAGACCCATGGAATGGATTTTCAACCATTTTGCAATGAGCTCTATTTCACTCAGTGATGATTGTTATGAGAAGTGATGATTCCCTAATCTCAGCTAGTGCTGTCCATATTAAAAAAAAAAAAAAAAAAAACTGAATAAAAAAGAAAGATTGAGGGATCCAGCCCTGATGTTTTTCTACTTAAGTACATACATTTTTCTCTGGTATATAGGTTCTTGCCGTCATGCACTACTTGCACCAAAAAAGAATGCAAAGAAAACCGATATATTTTTCTGTCTTCCAGTTTTCCAGGCAGGTCTCTCTAACAACTCTACCCTGCTAAATGAAGCATGTCATTGGGTGGGTGCAATGGAGAAACAAAAAACAAAGTGAAAAGGCAGGGAGGAAGGAAAGCTTCACTAAAGTCGCTGTGCTCAGCAGGGATTGCATTGATCTCCTGGCGGTTTTCTCACACAATTAGGGTGTTGTTAGAATTTCAGTTTGCTCCAGATTAGGGAGTACACCAGTACTTAATTTCATCTGACATGAACTATAAGTCATGTTCTCCCTTCCTAAATTCAGCTCACCCACAAAACAATCAGGGAGCTCTACAGGCTGCCTTGTACAGTGTGTGTGCACTTACTGCAGTTTTCGCAACTACTCAACCTAATCAACTTAATTGACCTCTAAATATCCTATTAAATGAAGGCATGAGCATTTGTCTTTAATGTTTCTTGTTGGATTTAATCTCTGTGCTGAAGCACATTTCTTCAATTTCTGAACCTGTATTTTTTACCTTGCTGGTGAACTGCAGCCAGACATTTAAGATGCCCCGTAAAAAGTGGTGGTTGTTGAACTGTTCCTGAGAAAGGCACAGCCCCTTGCTCAGTTCTTCACTCAGTTTTGGAGGCTTCAGATTCAGAATGAAATCATAGATGTTTTGCCTGACTACCTTTCCTTTTGCATGAGTCATTCTCCAGAGTTCTCAACAGCAGTTCTTAGAAGTCTTGAGACCAGCATCTCTCCTGTTTGACAGGTGTCTTCTGCAAAGTGTTCTGCTGAGATTATTTACTCCCTAGTTATTCTGATCAGATGCAACAGTTTTCTTAAGTGCATTGCTGTGCCTCTCAGTTGGGCTGTTCACTTTTGTTGCACACCATTTCTACTCTTTTGGCACCAACAGTATTTTTTTTTCTTTTTTTCTTCAGCTTAAGCTCTTTATCTTTCAGTACATGTTTAGATCACTGATTTGGAATTCTAGATCTATCATTACTGACAGACATTCATCCAACTATTTCCAAGTGCATTATATTTTGTGAAGAAGATTGGCATAAGTATTCTTTGCTATAACAAAATACTAGAGAAAGAAAGGCAGATTTAATTACTGAGAGTCAATTGCTGGCTCAGGATTCTGTTGTCTTTTAGAAATTCAGAGGAAACCCTTTAATAAAGTAAAATTATATTTGGTGCTCTTTTTTTTAAATGTCTCGTTGGTTTGCTTGACAGGTTACTTTCTTTTTCTTTGTAGCTGCTGGGAGGATTTTTTTTTAAAAAGATTTTTTAAAATTAAATGAAATTGACTTTGCATGGGTTGTAATAAAGTTGCCCAATACTTGCTCATTGCCCCATTTAAATTCCTTCAAGCCTGACAAATTTAAAAACTTTCATTTTGGACTGGGTCAAGGTTCAGACTCAAGCTAGCTACCTGAAGAGAAGGTTGACCTCAGAGAATTGCAATGCAGTAGGAGAATCCTCCTGTATGTTGGACATTGCAGTTTTCCACTTCGCAAGAACTTGCCCTTTGCATTAGAGGTGTATTTTTGCTATCCCTACATTTTGTCAAATGTTAAATTTTTGAGAAAAAAACATTTTGGAGAAAAAAAAGCACAAGAAAGCAGTTTTGATGATAACTTTTAGCTGCACTGGGCATGCTCCAATTTAGGTAGATTAACAGATTTTGCATTTCAAGCATGAGTTGTTCTGTTCTTGCTAGGAAGGCTGTATCTTGAGTACCATGCATTGCAGTAAAGGATAGATCAGCCTGCATCTAGAGCAGAGTAGGAAAATTCGGGAAAATGAAAGAAAAAAGCTTGTCCAGGCTACAAAAGAAATGCTTAAAGCAAAATATTAGGGTGTGGCAAAATAGCCTAATAATAGGCAAAAAAACCCTGAATTTGAAAAAGATAGAATGACTCCAGGTATCAGATCATTCTTATAATCACAGGGCACAGTGAAGCACTGAAAATGCTACTTAAGAAGGCTTTAGGATTCCAATCATTTAAAAATTTTCCAGAACAATGAAGAAAAGCTTCATCTTCAGTAGTGACGACATGATCCTGTTTTGAAGTACAGGATGGATTTAGAAGGTCCCACATTTGTATAAACATGAATGTGATCATAAATATTCAGAGCTAGATTTATGTGCTGCTTTTACCTTTTCAACCTACACCTGACAACGATGTAGCAACAAACTCTGCTGTGGTTATATGAACTAGGGCTTGTCCTCATTGCAAAAGTACACATAAATTTGCATCTCTGAATTATTCTCCTCAGCCGACCTTTCTCCAGTGAAAGAAAAAGGACAGTGGCTGTAGTGAGGAACCGCATTAGAACTGCAGAAGGTGATTTTCTTTGCAGAGTTATTTCATTAGCAGGCAAAGAGCTGGTGTAACTCAAGCTACTTTATCCTTCTTTCTTTACCAGTTCAGGTGTCAGCAGCACTTCAGTTTAAATCCCCTTTCAGTGAACTGCCTCACCTACCTCCATATTAAAGCACCATTGAAATCAAGATGCATATGTATATGGACACAAAGGCTCCCTGTTAGGGACAATATCTGAATTATACTTTGGAAGTCTTTGAAAAATGAACAGTGTAAAACATACTGTGGTAGCTGAGATGCTACCTTCACAGCTGCATATACAATTCTCTGCCTAATAATTACCAGACCTACTTTAATATGGCCAAAGGGTATATGAGTCTAGGACCTTTATTCTGCAGTCTTCTGTCTTAGATTAAGTTTCTGTTGTAGACTCTGTTAAAGGAAAGCTAATTTTGATGGAGATGTCTTCAGCCACTGCAGTAAGGTTTCTACAGCTCATTTATCAAACCATTTGTTCAAACTATAATTCAAGTCTTGTCACCTACTGATTCATATATGTATGTGAGAGACCTATTTTAGATAATTCGTCATTCTGAGTGTTAATAGTGTAATGAACACATGTTCTTGGGAGCAAGTCACCTAATTCCACAGGGAAAATGGCCAGTAATTACAACACCCTGTTATCTGTGCTTTCAAAGTATGGACTCACCCTGCGGAATCCACACTCACAGAAATTGATACCAAAATGTGTATGCTTGGCAATTCACAAAATCAGGGGGAGGTTCATTATTTCACTTGCTGCTCTTAGTTAACAGGTGAGCATTTGTATATATAAAACATCTCTTGATGTTCTGCTTTCTATACATGCAATGCAATGGCAGTCTTTTTTACAGCAGCTCCTGGTAGCTGGTAATTACTGATAAGCAGTAACCACTCATATACACCACTTTGATTCTTGCCTCCATTTCCCCTAATTTGAATTAATAAAAAATACATTAAAACAACTGCATAGAACTTCTTGACCTTGTTAAAGGTGGAGGTGGAAAAGGAGTAAAAATAAAAACAGCCACACAGAAGAAAATGGGACATAGCAGGAAAAAAAAAAAGAATAGCTGTACATATTCCAAGCAATGGAATATTCATCAGAATGTTCTTAAGACTAAGAAGGAACAATAAAATGGCAGATCTCAGTTACAGGGTATTGCCTAGAGACAAATATGTGGGTACTTTGTAAACTAAAACTTAGTAAACAAAAATCTTCAACAGCATAAGGCATCCCTGGTGAATGGTCTCAAACTCTCAAACAACCCCTGCTTGGACAGTTATCCATTTAGAAAAGGAAATTGCAAGAGAAGATAACAATCCTAAGTAAATCAATAGTGTTCTCAGCTGTGTCTCCTTTTCCAATTCATGAGGAAGAAACTCATCAAGTAAAATGGTGTTAATTTTTGAGTGGATTGAATTTCTGCTGCTCTGCTTTTCAGTGATGCTGAATGTATCTGTTTTGTAAAGACTAAGCAAGATGCAGAGGAAACTTCTGGCTTTTGAATAAAGACAAAGGGATTTGGGTTTCTTGACTTCTAGAGTTCCCTCCAGCCAGGGTGTCTTTGAGACCATGCAGTCTGTGGGGTTTGGGAGCAGAAATCATGTACTGTCTTAATCCAAATGAGAAGAAATTAACACTTTGAGTAATGACCAAGTGAAGCGACAAAAGACACCTTTATATTGACAGAAAGAAACAAAAATCTTCCTCAATATCTTATGATCTTGCCCAATGCTGTCATCTCTAGAAATAAGGCTGGAAGAGAGGCTATATACACAAGGGGAATAGTGTGAGAGTTTGGTTAAGACTCGAGAGCTACAGTGGTGCTCATAAAAGAAACTGCCCAGACAAAATAAAGACAGAAGATTTAAAAATATTCTTCTCACATCACAGTTATAACATTCACACTGTCTGCTGACCATTCATATAGAAGCAACAGCTTTCCTATTTTATAACAGAAACTATACAATGATACGCAGATGCTTTTCATCTGATATTAAAGTGAGGTTTAGAGACACACTGGGTAAAATTGGTGTCAAAAGCTGCATTTTAATCCTTTAGTTGGAGATTGTCGAAACAGTAACAAGCCTGAAAGTCCATCTGAACCCTCAGGACTTCTTTTTGTAGAATTGAAAAGTGAAAGAACTGAGTATTATCCCAGCAGTACTGCAGGAATTTATCCATTATCTTTGCAGTTATCTGCAGTAACACATTCACCTGTTCTTTCCATGGATTTTTAATAGACATCCACTGAACCATCAGCCATGGCTCAAAGCAGTGCTCACATGAGTAAGACCTTTACTCTGTACAGTTCGAGCTGACTAAAATAATCTGGAAATTGGAGAATATGGAATAGATGAACTTTGTTACATAACTGTTGCTAACTTCACACTGTTGGGGTATGTTGGGGTGGGAGACCAGAGGGTCAAACTAACTTTGGTGACAGGAGAAAATCAAAAAGACCGGCCTGAGGTTATATCATTAACAAGACCTTTGGCAGCTTATGCCAAAAATTATTATAAACAGCTAGGGCAGTAGAGGCATCTGGCAGTGGGAAGCATTTCCACGGGTATTAAAGGCGGAGCTAGGCGAAAATGCTACCGCAGGGGCTGGGTGGTCTGCCGGGAACCGCTGTGTTGAGCGGTGGCTGCGAGTGCCCTGTTCCCGGTGCCACTGCGGCCTGGACCAGGAGGGCAAGAGCCACCACAGGGTGTTTACCAGAGGAGAGGAATATTGGAACAGAAGTTGTTATCCACCCTCTGTGTGCTTTCTGCCGAGTAAATACATTTTGGATTATAGGTCACTGAGTGTGCAGGTCGGTTCTTGCAGCAACTGAACCTAGATTCTCCTACGACAACTGAGCAAACAGCTGCAGCACACTAAGTGGTTCCCCCCACTTGCTGGCTGTCCCTTATGTTTCTGATTCACTAAGATATTTGCCCTGCCGGAGGGCAGGCAAACTGGGAGAAGTGCCCAAGCTGGAGCCACAGCACTTTATGTTCCGATGCCTTTATTCAAACTCTTTCCCTTTTTAACACTTCTTCTTAGTTAGTGACTTAAGCTGATATGCTGGTCTGTGAGCTGCAGTTCAGAGCTGAAGCACCACAGCTAGATTTGCCAGCAGAATCTGTCCATATAACCCTTGCTATTTTAGCTCCTGATCCAGAAGAACTGTTCAGCACATGCATATACCTAAAATGCGCGCATGCTTAAAGTTCAACGTATTATCTGAGTTCTATCCTCCCAGGGCCAAAATGATCCAACAATGTTTACATTAGCACCCACAAGGAGCTTGGATGTTTGAAGCGACTGCAGTACAGAAAACAGTGATTCTAATGTGCTATAACATTTTTAAACTTGGCAAAAGTATTTCCCTAGTATTCCCCAAATGCTTGAATTAGATGCGTTTGACAGTAACTGTTTGAATTTCATTAAAGTGCTAGGGTTTACCTGCTGATGTGTTTTAGAATAGAAATCTTCCCTAATATAGTTTGCAAAATAGTGTCTGAAGGAGCATTTTTCTGTGCTTGCTCATGTCTGTGACTAATTGGCAAAAGTAAACCAAGTGCTTTTATTGAAACATTTTTCTTTAATCTTTGACTAGAAATATTATTTTATTCTTTTCAAAATCATGTCTTCTTTAAAACATTTTGAAGAATATCTGTAAGGTGTTGAAAAATGACCGTTTAATTTTCAAATGCATTTTGATAGGACTGCTATTTAAATGAAGCCTTTCAAGAAGTCTGGAAGCATCATTTAAATATAATTTCACAAAAAATATTGCTGCTTTGATTCGTTATCCCAATTTAGCACACCTTCCCTCTGGAAAGCTCAATTTTATGTAGAATGGGAGAAAAAAAGAACTAGTTTTCTTGACCAAAGCTATTAATTCGTGCTTGGGATATGTATAACAGTATCTTTCAAAGCACCACGACTAATTATCCTAAGTGTTTAAACTGAAACAGCATCCTCTCAGCTGGGCTAAAAATAAATGACAGAAAAAAAGGCAAGAAAACCCCTCCCTCAAACCCTGCCTCTTTCAAAATGACGCGGAGGTCCTCTCGGCATGCAGTGCAACACTAACTGGCCATCTAGATGTTCCAGGCTGATTAAGAGTTCACCTAGCCCTGACAGACATTTATTGTTATTTGAGGTCTCTGTTTCAGTGAAAAAGCATCCTCCTCTGCCTCCTCACTTTCTGCAACTTGTCAATCTCAGGTGAAGATGAACATGTTAAATGACTGCCCAGTTCATTTATTAATGAGTAATGACAGAAAGAGTACTGCTGAATGCTCATAAAATTCGTCTTTCAGTGAAGGACTATTCATGTTTTAAGGAAACACCTTTAACTGCCTTTCATTACTAATTTAGCTCATCATTGTGCATTATACTTAAAGATCAACAGCAACCAGCAAACTGCTGCATTATTATGGAAGTGAACGTATTGAAGAGGAAAGAATTACATGTACCAGACAACAGTTGGGGCTTTCAGCTGTATTGTATTACAAGGAGAGGCGAAACTGCATTAGCATTTGAAAGTAGGATGCCGAGTAATTATATTCAATTAACTAAGGAGTCCTTGGGCAGCAGCCCAACAGAGGGCTTCACTTGACAGGAGCAGGCAGGAGGGAAGGAAGAAAACTGGTTTGAATTCGCAGCTCCAGAAGTGTTAATGCTATGCCACAGCTGATAAATATGCAGTTATCCGGAGTAAACTGCTGGTTTAATCCCGACCAAAGTAGTGGTGTTCACTGCTATACAAGCACTGGGGCCTGCAGCGGTACAGTTTGCAGGAAGAGCCACCGGGTACATGCACGCAGTCCTGGTAACTGTTTTTGTGTGCTACGTTTTACCTTCCTTGCAGTTCAGGAAATTTGCACTCATCCGTATGTATTCATCCTTCCTTATTACCCTGGTACTAGGAACAGATCTTCTTTCTAACAGTCTTACTCCACCACGAGCAAGACAGTAGTGCACTGTAGGGGCAGGTGAAACAAAAGAGGCCAGTCCCAAGTTACAGGCAGTGGCCTGAGGAGATGCCTTCCCACACAGAACCAAGAGAAAGGGAAGTTGCTGCTTTCAGGCAACCACCGCCAGGTGTGCAAGATGGAGCTAATTGTTTCAGAACTGCTTTATATTCTCTGCTGTGCAGAGCAGCCTTTCTCTCCAGATCCCAGGACATTCAGTAGAGCGCACCCAGATTTGGATAAATTCTCCAGCTCACCTGGCTAATGATGAGAAAACAGTTGCTGAATCTAGTCAATTGGCAGCTGAGAAGTGGTTAATACTAAGTATACAATTCCCATCGCAGAACCTATAGAGCGCAGGGCAATGGTATCACCAGAATCTCTATAGGCTTATGTCTCTAAACATGACCCTTAGATTCAAAGTACTGTTTTATCCTAAAATACTTTCATTTCTTTAGAGCTTTACAGCATTTAACATAAGGGCACCATACTTAAATATTTCTGGATATTTTTTGGTCTCCTCCCACGTTTGTACTTAAAATCTACTCACGTAAAAGATAATACACCTGGGTTAGACTGACTCATTCTTGATTCATCTGCCTGTGCTTTTATCTGCATGAATGACATGTGCTGCCCTTCCTAGCTAATGTGCCTTTTGTTTGGGTTCATTGATATCACGATTCTCCCTTCTTGTTCATATTATGTGTAAGTGGGTTTACTCGTACAGAGGGATAGTAATTAGCAGAGGAATTTTAGCTGTTGCCATTTTGGCAGTGGCATTTCACACTTTTACTTAGTTCTTATATCTCAAGTATAGGAAGTTTTTGTCTGCCCTAGTTTAGATGCCAAGGCTGAAGGATGGAATTTCCTGCAAGAAGTTAATCTGCCTGGCCTGCTCAGTGTTTGGTTACCTCAGGATGTCACTAGGTTTTTGCAAAGATTTTGGCAGGCTAGCAATTGTTATCATACATTTAGCTGTTATTATACATTTAGCTGCAGCTCCATGGAAGAAGAATGCTGAAAATCTGATGTGAAAACAATCTTATCTGTAAATACTTAGTATTTCTGTAAATAAGTTTTATTTTGGAATGCTGAAGTTTTATCTCAGCTACATCATGCCATGGTTCAGAACATTTTCCTTTTATGAAAATATCAGCAAAAGGGATATAGACTTGTATTCTTTTAATGCTTCCTTCCTTATAATGAAAGCTGAAGGTTTGAAAATGGTCTGTTACAAGATTGCTTTTCTTTTCCTTCAACCATTAATGATTTATGTAACATCAGGCTAAGTGATGACAGAAGATCTGGTGAAGTAACGATATTGGAAGAAAGAAATGGCTGAAAGCTGCACAATCAAGAACAGTCTTTTTTGTTTGTTTGTTTCTTCACTCAGTAATCAGACATTTGAAATTTTCTTAGTTTTGAAATAACTATTAATTCCAAAACTTGAATTGTCACTTGGGTGACATGAAAATGTGTTTGGTAGGGTTTCAGCAATGACTTCCCAGCCAAGTCTTTGAGAAGGCCTCTTGGAAAATTCTGAGAAGGTCATCAGAATCAAAGAGGAGAAACTTTAGACTGATTTTAGAAATTGAAGCACCTGTTAGCATACAAAGTCAGAAGGGGTGGGGAAACGAATCCCTTAAATTTTCCGAACATTCAAATTATTAAAAGATGGGCATATTTAGGAGAGAAAGAAAGATCTTAAGGAAGCCCGTAAGTAGTCAAGAGAGATACACTAATATCTTAATAAACCATGTTAATCTATACACTTTCTAAGGATTTAGCTCTTCCAATTTGTATGGTGAAACTACAGAGATGTTATCTGCCTTTTGGATTTTAATATCATCTAATATATATTAACAATACTTCTATTAGTGCTATTGAGGAAGCCGAAAAGGGAAAAGAAATTGTGAAGGGGATTTTTGCAGTAGCTAATCTTTTATTTTCTACTAATCCTTTCTGTGGCAGTTTCAATTAAGAATTTTTCAGAGCAATTATTCACCGGATCCAAAAGTACATTTTCTATTTAACTCCAGTGAGCTTTTGAGGAAGCTGAGAAGAACAAGGATTAGTGTCTCCTTAAGAAAAAATATGAAGTGTCATAAGTTCATGTGTTTTATAATTCATTTCTTTTTTTCACAATGCTTTTCTGGATGGCAAATTCTGCAAAAGACATCTCTCTGAATTTTTATTGTCTTGGGAAAGAGTTTTCCTCTTTAAGAGAAAGACCTCTGATTTTTCAAGTGAGCTACATTGGTAAGTCAGGCTCTCTGATTTCTTCGTGTGATATTCAGAGTAACATTGTCTCCGTCTTCAAGCCAGAAATCTTTTCATCAGAAAAGTGCAGGGCTGGACAAGTTTGTTTTCTCTGAGGAAATCTTTAAATATATTAAGGGAAATCTCTTATTACTATGATGTAGAGAGCGGAAAAAAAAGGAAGTCTTTTACTTCCAAAGCACTGTCTGCCTGGAAAGCTTTCCTTTTCCAATGGGCAAATTATTGATTTTAAGTGCAAAAGTGTTCTCCTAAGTTTGAGATGAATGAGCATCACTGACTTCTCTGAACTGTGCAAATTGCAGGCAGCAGCACCAAGGTTAGGGAGGAATGTGTGTGCTGTAAGAATGGTGCACAGTCTCTTTAATAGCTTCCTGCAAATAAATGAGATAAATATTTTTCCCTTTTTTCCTCCGTTTCCAGTAAAAGCTTATTTTCACTTCTCTCTTTTAAACCTCAGTACTCCGTTACCATTCTTATCCGAGGATATGTGCTGTGTTCCTCAATAATTTGGTTGCCCCGAGTCCCAGGGTTTGTCCTTGGTGGAAGAAGAGCTGTGCTACCTCTCGTTTTATGGCTCCTGTCCATGGCGCTTCTGTCTGCCAAGCAAAACGCTCTGGGGTTGTGTAAGTGTGCAGAGAAAGTCTGAAAGCTAATCTCTGTGAATTAGTCCTTTATAATGAATGTTTTTGCTTTACCTTATGTTATTGCTTTATTTCTGCTTTTTTATATATTGGTAATGTGCTGAGGCTCTTTGTGAGAAGTATTTTAAAAGATATCAAATCAAAAATATTATTGTTTCTTGTATTTATATGGTTATTTATTACTATGTATGCCAACTCAATTTGCATTAGTGCTTAACTATTGACAAGCACAGAGCAAAACAATTATATTTTCTTCCTGTATCCTTTACAGGGAGAAGCGTAGATATCTAATGTTTATGTGTGTTAGACCTGAAATGCTTTGTTTATGTTCTGGTGATCCGGTGTATCTTCTCTTCTGTATGGTGAGAGAGGGTAAAATAATGGACCATGCATTAGTGGCAGACATTAGTCATATGGCTTAGTATGCTCTTGGAAGATTTTTTCCAGTGCAAATAGGTGCAACCATGGAGAGGGAATTAGGACAGGATAGAATACAAGAGGAGAATGAGTGCAACACTGCCTTTAATGACTGTCCTCAGGGAGTATTTAAAGGACTTTCCAAGACCACCTAAAAATCTTTTAAGGCAGGAGTGACAGGCCTGTGCTTTTGAGCCAGAGGACAAGAACCATTGTCTTAGCTTTCTTTGCAATGTACACAGGAACTGTTGCTTGTGCTATATGAATTCTTTGCATCAGCTGCTTGTATGTTGGATACACATACTCAAACATGTACTCTTATGTTCCTAAGATTATTTAGAAGCTTAAATGGACATTAACTTCCTTCAGAGGACCTAGATGTAGCTGGCAAATGCTAGTTAGGTACATAACCTGAAAAATGAACGTCCAAATGTGAAATAGAGAGTGCATGTTTGGTGAAGATTCAAAACTTTTTGCATGTATAATACTCAACTTAAAAATCAGATATAGCTACATTAGAGAGACTTGTATATTCACTAGCACATGGTAAATTATGAATAGATTGTGGTTATGTTATTATACAATGCTTAATGGAAATAGAGAGTTGCAGATGGGAATGGTATCTCTAATATAAGAAATCCAGCCTCATTTTCCTCTGAGTGATGCTGGGAAAACCATTATCCCTCCCATGTGGCTGAGATGCTGTCAGCATTCGACTGAATTCTGTCTTCTTCTGTCTTCTAGTTTTATGCTAGAGGAGACCACTGATTGTAATTTTTCTCTGCTAGTCTAAAACTGACCTAATAGGGAGAAGAGCTAAGTCTCTTTTCCCCTGAGTGCCAACTAACTGTAGCTCTCTTTTTCACAGCAGAAACTTGAAAGATTTTACTTAGTGCAGCAGATGTGTAGCACTACTTGTTGCCAGTATTACCTTAGATTATGAGTAGGTTTTACTTTATCTCTGTCTGTGGCAGCTGATGAGTAACTGGGAAGGGGAAGTCTGTGCATTGGAGTGGGGCTGCAGTAAACTTAGAGCTAGTTATAAAAGTGTTTCTCTCTTATGCTACATTAGAAATATGTGCCTGCCTGCTGTCATGACTCTCTGCCTCTTTTAGCAAGCTACCAGTATTTCATCCATGCCTCATTCCCTTGTTATGAACTATTCTTGTAAAGAGATCTTATTCAGTGTGTCACACTGACTAATGCAGAAAACAATTTAGAGCTCAAACACTGGGTCTGTTATGATATGCCTGAGATATTCCATTCTGTACCTATCTGAATGTCTAAACAGATGTTGGTTTGACTATGACTGTCAAACACAAGCCTTCGGGCTCTCCTTCTTAAGTGCTAAGGGATGAAGAACTAATGTCACTTAGTAGCTGAACATTCTATTATTATACCTATATTATCTTGCTGGAAAGAGATACCGAACCTGTGCCATCCAAAGTTATCAGTATGTGCTGCTAATATTAAATAGCTCTCGACTTTAGAGCAAAACTGTACCTTGTGAATGAAGAGGGATGCAGAAGCCACATCTGCAAGTAGTTACCAGTGAGTAAAGATCGGCAGATGCTACGGAGCTCATGAGGCTTGTGTACCTAGGCTCGAACCATCTGCTGTCATCAGCCCAATTCTCTGCCACAGTCATCACATTGCTGGACACTACAGGTTGAACAAAGGGACCCAGGGAACTTTAGCCACTTGAATTAAATAGACGATGCAACAGTTTTATGACCTCTATGAGCCAGGTATAGCAGGATACATGTAATATGCACCGACCAGTGAGTTATGTTCATCTCGAATAATATTCCAAATTTTCTTGATTCAAGGGAATAAAGCAATTTTCATAATTTCTACTGTCATCTTCACTTTTGGGTAGTTGCTTACAAATTTCACAGCAGGAAGACAGCAAAGCAGTAAACTTAGAAAAGGAGCTCTGGAGATCACAAGGAGAAATATTTTAGATGGACCCTGGAGAGTAAAGCTTTCCTAACAACTGCAGAAACTGTGCTACCATGTAGAAATGACTGCAAAGCCTGTACCTGTGCATCATTCTTTATGTGAGGTGGGAGGTTTACACAGATTCATTTGGACAACTGAAGTCTAGTGGCCAGCATGCAACTTGCTGAAAGATGAAGGCATATCAGAGAATGCACTGCATTCAAATTAACATGGTGAAATTATTCAGTCCCTGTAGTTTATCGGTCAGACCATGCAATGATATGGCAATTCTTTGGCAGAACAGGAAACAGAAAGGATGGATTCAAAAAATGAACAACACACTCAGGTCATGCTCTCTGATATTATTTACATTCATATGTATCTAATTCCAAAATATTTCTTTTTTATTTTACAGCACGTTTTTCTATTAACTTTTACTGCTTTGAAAAATTTTCCTGAAACAAAATGTATAGCTCTTAAGTTACCAGTTTGAGCTTAAGGTATGTTGGAGAATTTGTAAATGTTAAAGAATATTGGAGCTTGATGCTTGATGTGCCCTTGAGACTTTTGCATGTGAGAAATTTATTTTTTTCTAATCCTGTTGAAAACAGCTTTTCTGGCTTTAAATCTGGAAATGTTGCCCCTCTGCCTTCTATTCCACTGAAATGAATATTACTGTACACACTGCTTAGCCTGGTAGCCTCCGAGAGTACACGAGTAAAATCATCACTGAACAATTTCACACTGAAATAAAATGATCCTCATAACTGCATAACGGCCAAAAACTGAGAACATGATACTCTCAGTTTTGCATAAGTGAAATTCTATGGATTCTCCTGGAGATATTCTTGATTTAGTCTGGTATGAGAAGAGGACTGGATCTTCTCCTTGTCTTTTGCTTGTTTGTTTGCTTAATGAAAGGAAATGTTTGGGGTTGCAGTGGTGCTGTAAAAGATTTCAGTTAGAGGGTCTTTTGGACAGCCGCATCTGCAGCAATCTGGCAATCTACAAAGTTTGCTAGAGGCTGCTTGTTAAAAAGGTCTTAAAAATTGTCTACATGTGGTTTTCAAAAACAGGTGTATGTAATTATACACAAAATTATACTAAAAAATCACAAAAATGTGGGCTTTTTTTTAGGTAAAATTTATGCATTTTGGAGAGGGAGGCCAACTATTGGCTCTATCTACTTAAGTTTTTTTCTGATTGATCTCAACATCTTTGCTAAACAACTAATGTTTAGACTTAGTCTCTGACTGGGTCCTGTGCCCACAGCTTCTATCCGTTTCCATCAGACCAAAACTCCATAACTCGTATCATTTTCGCATGTGTTCTCACCAGCATTGTTTATTATCCCACATTATCACATCTATCCAGTAATCCTCTGTCATACCTTCATTTCCTTTTAACTGTCCTTATTCACCATTTTCTTACTATTCTCACCATTTCCCTTTATACCTATCTTAATATGTGAACATTTAGTGTGAAGTACTTGATAAACCAAATTTGTTTATAGAGACAAATGTTTATGCAATTAATTTTCTACTTCTGGAACTACTTATCACATTTCACATTGTTTTCCATTAGAAGGATGAGATTACATTTTCAAATGGACTGAAGAAGAGTCAACTCAGAATTAATGAAGAAAACAAAGCAAACATTTAAAAAGATTTAAGTCATGAGTAGAATTCAGAACTTTCACTTCTCTGTTTTTTTTCCAAGACATACTTGTATCTCTGTCAAACAAGGAATTCATTTTAAATTGATTACTAGAAATGCAGTATTATTTGCAGGAGTGGGGCATGATTCCTCATGGAGGGGTAAGCTCTTGCCTTCCCATTAAAGTGCTGCTGCACAGTGTATGCTCCATTGCCAAGAAAGCCCGAACCCTTTTGCATTTCCATAGGGATTACCTTCAGGGCTCATGGGCATACAGGGAGAGCCACCCTCCTGTATGTGCCTCAGCAGTAACTCCCCAGGCTCTCCTATTAAACACACCTGATGTGGCCCATGCCCTGGGGCCATGTTCTGCACAGCACCCTCAGAAACCAGCCTTGGGCAAGGAGAGCTGGGATGCTGTGAATGACATCCACTCAGTCTTCTCTTATGAATTGTATGCTGTTTCCTACACTAAAAACTGTGAGGTCAGCTGCGAGCTGCTCTTGTGTGCTGCACTGTGCTTTTCTTGTATGTGAAACTTTACAAGGCAAGACCTCTGCTTTCACTGAGGTGGGGGCTCTGCAACACTCCCTCCTCTCCGGGGCAGGGGTGGCGGCGCAGAGGCCAGCGGCCGCACGTGGGATAGTCCGAGTGGATCAGGTGGTGACCCGTGCTATATGCCAGAGTGCTCTTTTGCTCTTTTAATTTTCACTAGCAAATGCAAAAATTACATTTCTAATGCTTCTTGCTCTGGATAAAATTGGAGAGAACAAGAGGGAACTGATGGAGCTATTTGAATCCCTCAAGCAATGTTGGGAGCGGTGTCTCAGCTACACCTGCGAGGCCACGGTTAGGCCTGCTCTGCCCCCCTTTACTTAAGCAGTATACCCCCTAATCTACTTGCACCCCCTCACTGGCAGTAAAATACAGTAACACTTGTTTTGCAACCCATCTCATGATGTGCTTCAGCTAAATTTATCTGTCTTGGGAAGCAGTCTTTGCATCTGAGAGGTACGCTATGACTGTGATGTCACTTGGTAAACAAACCATTATGCAACACTTAAAACGCTTACACAGGAATGCTGCAAAGGGCCATCCATATAAATGTAAGCATTTCTGAAAGTTTTAGGAAAGCCAGAGAGCTTAAACCCTTGGAGACATAGCACAGAGAAAGATTTCTTGCATTACCAAGTCTGCTCACCCTCCTATTTTAGGCAAGCAGGTCATACAAACTCATGAAGGAAGTTACCAAGCTCCTTATATATAAATATTTGGACTTTTTTGAGCAGCCAAGGCATTCATAACTGAGTCAGTTATCTTTAGAGTAAGGAAATACACCAGTATCAAGTAGTGATTTCTAAATATGGTTCTATGTTTGGAGCACATGGTATTGGAAATGTATTTGTAGATTAGGTGTGGACTTGTACGTGCATTTCGGATTTGCAAAAGTGTGACTGGGCTGAAAGATCTCCTGGCTGTTTTTGGGGGTAGGCACAGTAAATTTTCATTGATCATATTCATCTTGTACTTTTTTCATACCTAATTTATTGTTCCAAAGCATGGCTTTTTAATTAAAACTGAAAAAAAATCCCCAAAGCAGATTGAAAGAAAATGTTTCATCAGTGTTAATATAATAGTCCAAGTGATCCTGCCTGATTGTCCTCTTTTCCCCCTTACATTTTGGATCAATGCCTGAAAAATGCCCTCACTTCAAAATGCAGTGTGTTAATTTTCTATGACACCTTTAAGGAGGAAGGCATAGATAAGGATATGTTTCAGAATTCAAGCTTGTAGAAGCAATTTTGAAACCTGGCACCACCTGTGAGCCCTTTGGAGTAAGGTGCTGTCAGACCCACAGGCTGCCTCATACTAACACTGTTGCTCTCCAGCAAGTGGATTATCCAGGTCAGGTATGGCAGTGTCCCAACAGCTCTGGATATAATTTTAATGACAGAATTAGATATAAACATATTAGAATAATAAGATTTTTCATGGTTTTCTCTTTCAATTTCAGTCTTTGACCAATTTTATTATATCATGATTGAATACACTACAAATTCTCCCATCCCTTACTATTATTTTTTTTCATATTTGCCTGGCATTAGCTCCCAGGTAGACATGGAGGTCCCCTTGTGCTGGGGACCATTTTATTTGCCTTATCATTGAAAATAATTGTAGTCCAAAGAGATGACAGAAAAACTTCTAATAATAAAGTTTGAGGTTGGTCAACAACAGGAGAGCAGTGCTTGAAATGAAAATCAAGCTATGCAGTTACACAGCTTAGCTAATGCACAATTTGATAGCCCTAAATTATCTGAATTTCAAGACTATATGAGCATATACAAAAATAACCTCAGCTGCTGTGCATGCTGGCCTTCATGGTTTGATACTTGGCCAGCAATGCTCAGAACTTGCAGGGGTTTTATCCACGAAGTATTTTCTGCACCAATAAATCACAAGGAAGTGCCACTGCATCCCATCCTGTTCTCTCTTTGCCCGATTCAGACCGTGTATCTTGCTGCTCCCTCCCTCCACGGAAGTGCTACCAGGTTTCTAAATGAAGCATATCTTAAATAATAATCAGCTTTTTTTGTGATAAAGGCAATGAAAATAATAACAAAATAACAATTCAGAAACAGCAGATATAAAATAGTTTCATACTGTAATGCGCAGCAAAACCCCAAATGAACTATCCACATTTTTGACAAAACAATTCTAGGAGATTTCCAACTGAGCACTTAAAAAAGCATTCTGGAAAAGCTAAAGATTTTTCTTTTTTTTCATTTAATAATGAGTAACTTTGAGGCAATTAGGTGTGCATAATAGTGGTGGCACAGGATTTTCTTTTTTTCCCCTACAGAAACAGCATGCATTTGTAGAAGAACAAACAAGCACCTGTGTTTTCTAGGTGCTTGTTTGTTCTGAAGCAAATCATGTGAACTTTGAATTAAGCTTGCCTGATTTTACACACAGAACAAATGGTGAAAGAAATATGCTATTACATCATTAAGCTCCTCGGTTAGCTTCTTTCTGTACATTTCTTCTTCCAAACATCAACTGCTTAATTTTTGCTTCTCATGTCTCTGGTTTGCTGCGCACAATATATGTGCTTGTATACTTCATATACATGTGCATGCTTTTGGAAGCATGTTGCATATGATTCTGCAAATGGCTGTCTATCACCATGTCCAGAAGCAGAATAGGTGTCAGAATGCAAATGGTATGAGAGAAGAGAATAAATGGGAGTGATGGGGTGATTTGCGGACTGCTGGCAACTGCTTTAAGTTGTTGCTAACTTTTCAAGTCCAGCTTACTAGAGTGCTCTGATGTCCATGATTTCCAAATTCTGCCTTTTACAGTCACTACCAAATTTTTAAGAGCTCTGTTCAGATCGTGTTATAATAAAACACACAGTTGTAGTTACTCACAATTGACTCTGATCCTGTTGGAAAGCAAAATCCGCCATGTGTCTCCGGGCTTCCTGAGAACACATGTTTTATAAGAGAGAGAAGACAGCATTTACTGGCCATTTCCTTCTCTGGAGATCTTCAAGACCTGCTTGGATGCAGCCCTGTGCCACGTGCTCTGGGTGGCCCTGCGTGTGCAGGGGGAGATTGGACAGGATGATCTCTAGAGGTCCCTTCCAACCTTAGGCATTCTGTGATTCTATGATTTTGGAAGTCTGTACTTCATGGTTCAATCTAACCTTCTAAATTAAACATTTTTTTTATAACTTCTAGCCAATTCTAATTCAAATCTCTTTACTAAGAGTGACAGCTGCTACTAGCAACTTCACACCTGAAAATACTGGCAGATTTAATTTATGAGGTGTCTTAATGAAAACGTTTGAGAAGCTGAAATAAGAAAGGCATGAAAGAGTGTTTTGTCCAAATGTAACAAAGAGCATGAAGCTTCTATATTTATACAAAACAAGTTTAAAAGTTTTATATTCCTGACTTTTTTATTAGACTGACATTGCATTTTCTGATAATGTATTGAAAGTTTGAGGTAAAACTGCTCTTCTGTCTTCATTTATTTTCTTAGGGGAAAATCTATCTCCGCAGTACAATGGATTCAGGAAATCTGGGACAACAGCATGGCCATAAACTGTAGTTTTTCATCACTTGTGCTGTCTGTGAGCCTAGCTTTTCCACACAATAAATCATCTTCAGTAGTGGTGGATAAAGGCAGAAAGCTATGTTTCTTCTCTTGTCTGCCACATGACAATGGTTCTGAAATGGGGTTGAAAGTTAAGGAGAGATTAGTCCATGAGGACAAAGATTCTTACTCTCGTATCCATGAAAAAAGAAAGGCAAAGGCTTCTCCCTCCTATATGGTTTCAGCTTTACCATCTTATCTGTGGAATGTGATGAAATTACTGGGAATTAAGTAATTTCTCATTCTAATATTTGTTACATAAGAATCTCTAAGAAGTACTTTGTTCTTAAACTCAGTACTCCTAGGTTAAATTTTCGCGCAAACTTGATGATATGGTAGCACAGCAGAGAGTTCGCTTAGAAAATTATCAGCAGGGCAAAGAAAAGAAGTTAATTTGAAACACTTAGACACTTATTCATATGTGGGTTCCATTAACTTTACTTAAAACACAAGTTGCTCATAATAAAGTTTTCCGAGAAAGCAGATTTGTGTCCAATTGAAAGAACATAAAAAACAATATTGCCTGTCTTGCCTGTGAAGAAGTATAAAATACATTTCAAACAAATTCCCATATTCAAGTAAGACCTGTACTGAAAGTTTAAATTCAGACTAAATCTGATGGATTGCTTTGAAACTCAAGGAAAGTAGTAAAATACAGTATAAATATTCAAAGGAATTTTGATTATAGACATGCCTTCAGTTTCAGCATTTCTGAAATAGAAGCAAATCTTCAAACTGCAGCCAACTGGTAATGGTAGATAATGAACCAGTATTGCAGTCTTCAGTTTTAGTCCCACCTTCTTCTTGTACTCTTGACTCAAAATAAATCTTGTTATTGAGTCTTCCATTGCACAGTATACATCAAAAATCAACCTGTCCTGCTGCTGAAGCAATGAAGAGAGTGGAAAATCAATGTAGCAATGGTCATTGATATTAAATAGCTTGATAATAATTCAAACTGGTACATCAGTGCATCATAAAATCATCTGATAGTTATTCTGAGCTTGCTTCATTTCAGTAAACCATTGATGTTCAGATTTTTTTTTCTCAAAGGCAATGATCCTGCCAAGACTCAGCTTTACATTCAGTTTTGCATATTGAGAATGCTCCTCTGGATATAAATAGCTCACACTTATAAGTCTTTGTTGGGATGTGAACCATATGGTGTTAACATACAAAAAAGCTGCAAGATGTTAGGTGTCCTTGCCTTTAGCTGCAGTTCATTTTTAATTCGTGCCACCAACAGTTTCTTTTTTCACAGTGACCCACACTTCCTGTGTAGATTCACTGTGTCTTGGCCAACATATATCATCACAGCTGACTCATCCCTAGGCTTATTTTAATGCTTGGGGCTTCATTTCTGTATGCCTTCCCTACTGAAGGTCATTTTCATTTATGTGCAGGACCTACTCTCCTCCTTTACAGCTTAGTTCTGTTGATAGATTTCTCAACTCTCAACACCCTGAACAGTCTTCTATATTTCTCCCTTCAAGACAGCCTCCTTAGGGGCAGTAAGTCTGTGTGCTTCTGCCTGCAGAGTACCAGTGTGCAGCAGGAGGGTAGCTGGGCTGCCTAGACCAGGCATCTTTAACACCCACCACAGTTTATCCAGTTGTAACTGGAGAACTTTCCAAAGTTAGGTGTGTGATGAAAAATCAGGTGTTTCTAGGGGACTGCGTTTTGGCCCTGTGGTCTGTTGACAGAACAAGAAAGGAACATTTTTCCCAAGGACATTCTTGCTAAAGGACAGTGTTTACTCTTTCCAAACTCTGATTTTATGAGTAAGCCCTCTATTTTTTCCTCAACGTGACTGATGTGACTGCCTTTCATGTTTCAGAGACCAAATGAGTTCTGAAGAAATGTAACAGGGGATAGCAAGATGACACTGCAAAAACAAACATAATCAGAAAATCTGAATGGGACACTGAAAGCCTCTAATTTATTTTTCCTACCCCATTTGATAATGGCCAGTTTGATCAGCTTAGATGAGTTTGTCCTTATACATGCTGTTATATTTTTAACAACCTTAATCATATTCTGTTCGCCCTACCATAATGCATTGGCTGTTCAGACAAGAATGAAAGAGCTATATAACAATCCTTCAATCAAACCCAGAAAGAGGGTCTGCTGAGGCATGGGAAATGAGAGGATTATGGATTTTAAGTGCTTCAGTGGTAGTGTTTTTAGGTTGTCAGCTTTGATTGATGTCTTTTAAAGTTTGCAGTAGGCAAATATGCAAATCACTCGAGCACACATTAAAGGATCAGCTACAGTCTTGAGTGCATTGGAATATTATGCTTCTAGGGATGGACTAACTCTTGAAATACTGGGGTTCAGAAAATCTTGCACAAATCTGAATTTCCAGATATACATTGCAAAACATATATGTCGCCACACACAATGTTTACTTTAGCTGCTTCTAGGCTACTGCACCTTAGGCCAGCTGGAACAGGTCTGTGAGCAGCTCCGTGAGCAGCTCCGTGTTTTCCATGCGTAGCAGCTTTCTAGCACACAGCGACACAGCCTGCAAGCAACCTGAAGAACTGGTCCTGATTACCTGAGAGAAGAGGGAGCAGATAAGAAGGTCGGCACTGGAAATGACAGGAAGAAATACTTTTTTCCTGGAGAAACTGGGCAAGGAAGAGATTTGTTTAGAAACCCTATTAATTTGTTCTACTGTGCAGGTGTAGAACTCTCTTTAGTCCAGATTCCCTGTTCTAATGAAACATGAGTTTCAAAGATGTTATTGAGAGTGCATTTTAAGGAAAAGATCCAGGCAGGTCTGTCATAAAGCTCTGGCCAGCTTAGGGTAGGATCGTAAGAATATGCCCATTTTCCATTGCTACTTCACAGATTGGGCAGAACCAAAGAAATGCTGTCAGCCATCCTAGGCAGAGTTAGTACCACTCTTTGATATGTTGCAGTCTGAAATTAAAATTACTCTTATTTTATATTTATGACAATATTTCAATAATGATGCAAATTTTGAGTTCTTCATCCAGTATGTAACCAGTGCTTGCATAAGCAACAACTTCTACTGAATTCCTTTAAGTAAAAAACAGACAATATCCAAAATAGTCCTTTCATTAAAAAAATCAGTAGTTATATAATGAAAGTGATATTAATTCTTAAACCATACCAATAAGCTTGGTTCAAATAAATGACCTTTCCCCCAGAAGCTCTCAAGACACTTTCCAAATACAAGTAGTTATAATTCTGTGACACCAATATAAAATAATAAAACCTTGTGCAGTTTATAGATAAGGAAAAATAAGATTATTTGGCTTTTTCAATAATTTTGGTTCTTTTTTCATTTATTTCTTCATTCAGAGAATATGCCTCTTTCCTTGTAATAGACAAATAAATATTTTTAGATTACTTTGTTCTCTTTTGAATTCTGGTGGCATAAGTATTTTCAACAAAACACAACAGAAAGATGCTATTTTTCAAGGCATTTGGAGATTCATTTCAGAGAGAAGACATGCTAGTTCTTACATCATTGTTAAGCAACATTTAACAAATAGGATAATGCTGTATAGCAAAAAAGCTATTGCAAATACAACTACTGGAAAACAAGTGTGATCTAAGGAATGCCTGTGTAAATGTACCTCAGCTTAAACGTATCACATCCTGTATGTATGTGTCCAGTCTCATATAATTTTCTTTTTTTCATTGTCCTCATGTTTCTCCAGAAGATGCAACACAAGGGGGAGTGAGCTAGAACCTGTTCCTTCTGGTTAATTACAGGCAGCTCTGGTCTTTTACCAAATCAGTCAGCAGCATCTGAACAAAGACATATGAACATAACTGGAAGGTGATGGGATGTACAAATGTAGGTGTGGCAGCAGTCTGAACCCTTTCCAGCCTGACCTTTATGCCTGAGGTTGAATCTGAGACAGATGGTGAGGCACAAATTCTTTGTTGTGAATTCAGCAAAGTCAGTATAAAGTCATTGGCACATGACTATGGAGTCACACAACTGCTTTTGGACAGACCCACTTATGAAAGACGTTTCATATTGAATGGTAAAGTCAGGACTGGTCATGAAATGAAGTGTGACTGGCCTCAGGACAAAAGACTTTTCTGCTTCTCTTGAATTCTCACTTTTCACTCTCTTCCCCTTAACATTTTCCTCTTTGCACATCTTCATCATGCTGATACTTGCCTGCTGTATCATGCTGATACATACTAAGTGAAGTCTTGAAGTGTCTGCTTGGCCTTTTCACTTCCTTGCTTTGATACTCATTTAGCAAACAGTGATGTTTGCTTGGTGGGTATTTATTACAGTGCTGGATCAAAGCTGGAGCACACTGGCACTGCCTGAAACTCTCTTTGATCCACTGATAGTATTTCAATTAAAGGAGGTTTGGCAGTGCCTTATGGTTTCCCATTAAACTTTACTTCATAACCTACTCCCCTTTCACCTCCTACACTGGAATATTCCTTGGTAATGTCATCTCATTACTTGTTTTTCAGACCTTTCTGAAGGACTTAGGTCGTAACAGGAGTAGAACTCTTGCTTGATATTACCTGTTTCAACTCTAATGTCAGACCTCGATGATCCCAGTGTGATTTTGAGTCATTTCTCTCCTAGATAGGGTTCATTTATCGTATGTGTCCTATTTGCTTTATCCTTATGTACATGCCCTCATGTTTGATGTATTAAAACAGACTTTAGTTCTTTGCACTCTATTTACCAGATGATACACACTGTTCTGCAGCAGGGATCCGACTTCTGCATTTTGAAGAGGTTGAGTGTTTTAGAGAAAAACAAAGGATGTTAAAAGTGACAAAAAGATGAAATGAAATAACTAATGAAATGAATTATTTAAAAAGAGAGCAAGAGCCAACATTAGTCTTAGAAAAAGTAGATTCAGAGGCTTAAAATCATGCAGTTGCAGAGGGAGAAGGGAAAAGTACTTCACCTTATGTTTGGTTTAAAAAGAGTGTAAGGTTTTATGGGGTAAATAATCTGCTGAAAAAAACAGTACTTGCCAAGTATCTATAAAGAATGATTTGAGCAACTGGACAAACAGCTCGCAAGGTAAGCAGGTAAGCACTGGGACTCTTTCACTTTGGCTGCCTCACAGTATAACTAGAAACCTTAACTGACCAGAGGCCTTGCCGCTGCAAAGGATAGGCAGATTTGATATTGCAGGTTCACACTGATTGCTGTCAGTTAGAAAATTTTCCAGACTTCAGTGTTATTCCCTGTCCTTGAGTTCTGGTTTGCAGCTATCAAAGAATGGTGCTAACTACTTCAGGAATGTGAGTGTGCTTCCTTTTGTTTTGTGCATTGTAAAATTATAGTTTTTCCTTGCTCATCATACACCCTGAGGGTACGGCAAGCAAAGTTCATGTTAAATGACAGGTGGCATATGCAATGTCATTATTTTAAACAGTCCGCTAAAGCTAGGAAGATTCTGATTGAGCTGCAGCAGGAAACAAAGCAAAAATGCCTACAGTACACTTGGAAATGCAGGAAATTGCCAGTCAAAGGAAATACTACAAAATATGCTGAAATATAATGGTGAACTCGGAACACGTTCGTGTTGCGAGATGAACGTGAGATCGGCACATCCAGGAGACACTTCTGACAGAGCTTTAATTTGGGCCCCTTTCTGATCCATTCAGTGAACGTGGTCCTGAAGATGAAGTTTACCTGGGAATTTAGGATGTAGTAGTGCCACTCACAGTGGGAGGCTGCACATAGGAAAGGCGGCCAGCAGCAACAAACAGAGAAAGAATGTTTCTTCCCTGCAAATGATTAATTATATGGAATATTAAAATACACATTGTAGCAACACCTAGTACAATGGAAACCTTTTACAACCCAGAAATTTTTTAAAGCTTTTGAAGAATGACCTAGCTTGAGACGTTTCAACGGGACCTGCATTCAGAAGGCAGATGCTCAGCTCATGTTGTTGATTGGGCTTCCTTCAGATTTGGCCTGCAAAATTGATGCACCTGAATGACTTTAGCGCCCTTGAACTTAATCTTTTTTGTAGCCATCTGGTCTTGATGAGATTCCTCACCGAGTCCCATAGGATTCGAGTTGATTGTCCCCCTGCTTTGACTCTGGTGCTCTACCTTTGCATTTGGCTTTCCTCTCACATTGGCTTGAACATAGTTGCAAGCTGTTTGTAAAGATCAATTCACAAAAGATTGCGCTATTACCTGAAAAGGAAAGAAGTCTATCCTTATGGAATTACCACTCAAGAAAACACTACATAGTGATTTTAGTTAGTATTTTATTTAAAACATTTTAATTACTCTTTTCAGAATTAAACCAAGACAGGACTGTTGACATTATCTTCTTTATTTCTCGGTGTTGTGAATCTAAGCCACTTAATTAATTAGAATTCTGTTTGAAAATATTTTAGAGATGTTTCTATGCTTACTGCTTAACTTGAAAACTAAAATACTATTGTGATAACTCTAGAAATTCAGAATAAAATAATAAAAATATAAAATTTGATTATTTGTTCTATTGTCCCAGACAAAAGCCGCATTTCCTAATCAATGGAATTCTTTCAGCAATAAAACGAGCTTTTAAACTGTGTGACTATATATATATGTCAGAAAGCATAAAGAAGGGTTTTCTGTAGTTTGAAGCATGAATTCAATGGACATTTCCATTATTGGGATCAGTCTGTGTATCTCAGATCACAAAGGTCTCAATAACTTAGGATGAACAAAAGAGTTTTACCATATTGCTTTCTTAAGATCTTAACTCCTTACAACAAATAGATGACAGTAGAAACAAGAACTGAAAATCACTGTTCAACCACATGACCTTTCTTCCACCAATCCTTCCAGCACTTAATGTCACTTGCCCTATAATTGAAACATACCAAACCAATCAAAAAGATCTAGTTTATTTTAAAACTCTTTTCCTAATATATGGCAATATATTAGGAATGGCCCAGTGTCCAATGGAGTTGTGCCTGGGTGAATCCAAAGGAATTCAGTTGTCCCATAGATTGAAAAACTTTTAGTTATATGTAAAGGATCTCTTGAGAATACTGATTACATTAAAAAAAAGAGTAACTCAAAATGGCTATCAAACATAGAACTGCTTTATCTTTTTTTATAATTTACTATAATGAGACTCAAAATATTTCTTGATGTTTGAACAGAGCAACAAGCAATAGTACTTCCATCTCATTGTGCCTTCTTAATAACATAGAAGGTCTTAAAGGCTCTTATCTCTGCTTGCATCTGCTTCAAAGCAATATTATTAGTAGATTCATATTATATGCACTATAGCTTGCAGTGCAAGTACTGCATTTCAGAAGTGTTTTGCTGCCTTGCATAAGGTTTTATGTAAGGCCTGTCTTTTAGTAAAATGCTTGTCTTTCTTTTAGTAAAGCCAAGATTTTGCCTAGTCTTGCCTGGGATTTCAATACTCTAATGAATAAATTGAACTCCATATAAATATCCGGATTCCTCTGGGAGAATTACTCATTGTAATGAGTACAAGCCCTGAGCCCATCTTTGTGATGCCAGTTACATTCATAAAGTTAAAATGTCTGTTATTCCAACTCAGCACAGTTGCCAAGTCATGAAAGTATTAGAGTAGCATTTTGCATTTGTCAGCCTATTTTGACTTCTATATAATTGCACATATATTGTTTTGAAGATAGTCTTATACTATTCAGTTGATGACTTAAATGCTTTTTCTGTTTAGATTGCCCCGTTCTTGTCCAGCTGCAGGCTATTTTCCTCTGAGGTTAATTACTTAATTACTAGGAGCAGAGTGAAGAGTACAAGAAAAATAACCTGTATAGAAAAGAGGAGGGGGTTCTGATTGTATGGAAACTTCATTAAAAACACAGCATCAAAGCTCTTTGGTGGGTCTCAGCTGTGCTCCTCAGTAGTGTCTAAGCAGGACGAGTTCCAAGCTTTGTATATTTTTCTTATAAGTATACATTATACAAGTGACACTGGCAGTTTTCCATGATATAAACATGTTTTTTAATTTCCCATAAAACAAAAATTGTGGAGGATTTTGCTTAAGTATTTCAACACACAAACAAAAAAAGTACACCCGACCAGATCTGAAGTCGAACATATAAATATCTGAGCACACTATGACAAGCCACCATAGGAAAACAAGAGTTATCTTGCAAACGGTTTTAATGTATTAGCAGTAGAGGGGAGAACAGTGTCTGCTACAAGAGTGATTTTCCCCCAGTAATTGGCACATTATTGAATTTGAACAATCCATTGTAGGGAGAGGGAGAACATATGGAAAAGATTAAAGGAATATTGTAAAAAAAGTAATAAATGTAATATTGCAGTATTGCTTAGTTAGCAGTTCCTTACTGAATGGGATGCAGCTGCAAGGATCATTAATTCTCCCTAATTCTTTGCCAATCTTGATGTTATAGAAGCAGTAGGAGTAGTTAATGGAGGCTGAGTATGGATATTAATTCTCCTTTTGTAATTTCCTGTTTCATTTGTATTCAGTAGACTACAGTTGCATACAAAAGAGGAAATGAGACTTCACCAAGATATAAAATAAACAAGGATGTTAAAAAAGAGATGAAGTAGCTCATAAAAATGAAGAACTGCCCAAACCTGAGTCATTTTTTATCTTCATTAGAAATGTTTCAGATTTGCATCACTTCATGACAAAAAACTTCATTTATTCATCTCCTCACCAATTCCCAAAATGCTAGAAAAACACCTACAGAAGTTTTTCTGCTTTTTACTTTTCCTATTATTCTCTAAAAGCATAATGACCCTTCAGTTGGCACCTATTCCAGATCTTCCTCCTACATAAATTTACGGTTCCCTTCAGGACCCAGGCTTTATTTTGTATTTGCTACAATTCAAAAAGCCAATGTGGAAATCCCGTATAGAAGTGAGTAGTTCTGTGGTATTTCTTCTAATCTCTTGTCCCTGGTTTTTCTATATAATATGGTTCATGACTAACGAGGGTCATCAGGAGACACAAGAGGACTCTGTAGAGAGTGGACCACTGGCAAGAACAAGGGCAGGCTGTTTAAGGAGCTGCTGGTGGCAGGCCGAGACAGACAACAGCTGTCCTGATGCTGCTGCTCCCAGGTCCAAGTGACCACAGTGCCATCAGCAAGCCATTCCCTTTGGTGCTGCTCCATGGCCTGAGCCAGGGCTTTCACTGCCAGCCCTGACACTGTGAAGCTTTGCCTAAATCCAGGATTGCAGCTAAATCAGATGAGCTTTTCTATGTAGATGTGTTGCCACTGGTGAAGTACTGTGGCTGCTGTTGTTCTCAAATTTAAAAAATGCATTTCTGTAATAAAAACAGAGGGCTGCACTAGTAGCCACAGCATCAGGGTTGGCAGGGCTTTATGTTCACCCCATCTGGGTTATTCCTGCCTTTTATCCAGAAAGCCAGCAGCTCCCTTCAGTTTGCCCAGTCACACAGACCCAGTTAAGTAAGAACACTGACCTGGTCTTAAATGCAGGGCTCCCAAATGACATCTTTTTTATTTGCTCAAATGCAGCTTCCTCATCTTCCTTCTAATACACATCAATAATATACTTTGTGCAAATATGAGTCATTGGTCATATTTCATATGATGCACTTATGCACATCAGCTATCCTTATTTAGTAGCAAGATTCTTCATCAGATGATTTTTAGCATCATTTAAAATTAAACTCTTACTTGCGTCAGGACAAGTCTTTAGAACAAGGTTTTCAGAAGGAAGGTCTCTGTCAAATGGGTTGGAGGGATCTGGAAATGGTGACTTAGGCTTGTGCAAGTGGAAGACCAGCATTAAAAAGACGAAATGCATTGTTTCCTGTAAAACATAACTTATTCCACTAGGAGAAAGCAAGCAACAAACCTGGTTAGATCTCCAGAGAAAATCAGTTAATAAAATGCAATAAAACATGGAAATAAACAAAGAGGTAACACATTTCTCTCTGACAATTCTGACTATTATATTTCATCCTTAGTTAGAGGTTTTACATATGCTTTTGTTTATTTATGTAGGCAGTAGGGGTGTCAGAGATAGGAATTACATGAATACTTGCTTTAAATAAACATAGCAGACAATAGGCATTGTGTTTAAAAAAAGTTTTTAAATAATATATTATCTTATTAAGGAATAAGATTATATTATATCATGGACCCTAGAATGTGAACAGATACCAGCTCTTCAATTCAATTTGAGATGTATCAATTTCCTACATATTGAAGAAATTGCTCCTTAATAGACATTTTCAATTGATATGGTAAATATTTCTGTTTTATTTCATCCCAATTTCAAAAATACATAAAAAATCTATTTTTTTTTACAAGTATATGCACAGCATTGTATGTTCACAGTTTCGAGAACTGGATAGAAGCTCTGTGAAGGCAAATGTATTTTGAAGCAGAATTATCCAATGCCACAGAGGTCCTATTATCCAAGGGATTCAATATTTGACATAAAATAAAAAGAACAAAGTTTAATTTGTTCTCAAGTCCAGCTGAAACATAAACTGACTAATGGTATTTAAAATACCAAAGGCCTTGAAGAACATTTTTTATAAGTAAGTTTTCTTGCATCGTTTTTCAGACTTACAAGATCTGAACATTTAATTGCTGTTACTGCCCCGACTCTAGAGTTTTCTTTTCCATTGATGTCTAAAATGCAGCCATTCCTTTCATTAGACATCTCTATGGGAAGCAAGTGAGTTTGCCAGAACAAAATGGGGTAAGCCAGGAAGTGAAATAAGAGGATGCTGTGCTGGAAGAAAATGTAGGAGAAAAAAAAAAAAGCTGGCCCAAATCGTTTCCAGCCTGAGACACTCTTCTAACTAACAGCCCTTGCCTGCATTTTAAAAGCCTTGATCTGCAAAAAAGAACAAATTGGATTTCATTACCCATTCACATCAGCAGACTAAATAGATTAATTGGACTGACAAGAGAATTACAAAGTTCAGTAGCAAGTTGCACAAGAAGGCTTTCATTCTTAAGACTAAGGAGTTTATATTTGAGTGATTTTAGTAATATGCAAAACATTCAAAATACTATATATTGAATATTGTAGGTAACAGTAAAGAAGTACCCACCTTCATAAACTATTCTACAAATTTTGGTACGAACCTTCCTCTTAACTTCCACTCGTAAATACCAGCCTACGCTAACCGCCTTGTCCCCTTCCTCCCATTGCGCTCAGGAGCAAGCTCAGCAGGATCACGTATTTTCATAAATGGTTTCATCTCAAAAAGGAGACCTCCTCCTCACAAAAGAAGAGGGAAAAATAAAGAAACTCTGCAATTATTTTGTACCAACTGTAGCAATGCTGAAAAAAATCTTTGAAATCTAAAGTACTTTCTTCCATGTGTGAAAACTGTTAATGGTGACCCCCTGGAGCTAAGCCTTGGAGCAGAATATTAAGCAGTGGTGTCTCTTTGTAGAATAGTAAACTCTTTCTGCAGTCCACAAAGCTAGTTCTACTGTTCTTGTCACCATGCATGGTGTCTGAAACCATAAGCATGCACAGAGGTGTCTAAATGGCCTTGCAGTTACAATTGGGGATTTATTTTTCTCTTGATGAAGACAAGAACAAATCACCTCTTAGAAAGCCCTGTTCTAGGGAACACAAACAGCCAAGGTTGCTTCGTGCATGCCCCATGCTTTCCCCTGACTGCCTACGGTGCAGGGCTGGGGCTGCCCGCAGCACTGGTGACCAGGCTTCTACCCCAGAGGCAGCTGTGGGGCAGGGAGACAGGTATTTTTGAGGTATTTTCTTGGTTCACGTGTTGATTATTTTTTTCCTGTCTTTTTTCCCCCATCCCCTCTTAACAACTATTGAAAGGAAGGTGAGGTAGTAAAAGCACCAATATAAAGTGAGTTTTAAAGATCTCTTGCCACTGTGCTATGCAGTGTAGAAGTATCAGGACAGGTGAATTAGTGGTACAGCTTCTACTCCCTGGCAGCCAGGCTTGCCCTTTATTCACTTTTAGCTAACTGTGAGACCAAAGTGATGTCTGTCAGTGTCCTTTTATAATAGTGAAAATATCTTGCTTATGTTTTCCTCTCCTGTATCCTGGATAAAGGTTGACTAAGCCAGACTTGATAATCTCCCCTCATGGGGAAAAGAACCGTGACTGTGGTTTCTGGAATGGCTTTTGGGATATCTTAAAAGCAGATTTAATCTAACGCCAGGTAGTGTTTGTAAATAGGAAGTGTGGTGCTACTATCGACGCTGCTGCTTGTGAAGATTTGACCTGCATCATAATCAATGACCATAACAGTACTACAGTTTTTCCTTTGGTTTTGCTTCTTGCATAAAACCAGCCAAACCTGAAGCATCACCAAGACTTCTTGCTATGAAAACTAACCTAAAAAGCATCTGAATATCACCTATATTGATCAGAAGAAATAATTACTGATACTTTCCTTGCTTTTGTGAGTTCATCAAGAAAAATGAAGTCTAATACGAAAGACTACAGAATTGCCATTTTTTTAGGAAGTATATCATATACCACGTTATAACAGACAATAGAGCTTGTAATCATTTTGTTTTTACTGATTTTAAAGGTGGGCCTAATTGCTTTATTAAGATAGTCAAACAAATCATAGCAAGAAAACATTCATTTTATTGTATCTCTTCTGTTGTGCTTGAAATACTTGCAAGAAAATCCTGAAATTCTGATCCTGATGAATTCCAGCTCTGCTTTGAACTGCTCCAAATGGCTTCTTGCAAGATAAATTTGTTTCAAAGATGGTAAACCCGAAAGCAGCATTGGCACTTGTCAAGCAGTGTCATCAGAGAGCAGTTCTTGTCCCTGTTTTACTTGGCAGTCTAGGTTCACCCATAGAGATAGAGCTTCCCAAAGGTAAGTGGTCAAGAGATCTATATTTTCATCTAACCTAGGTGTTAAGCTCATTGTGCAAGCTTGCCTCTGCACTTTTTTATCATGCTTTGAGACCTATGGATGAGGAGTGCTTCATAAGTGCTAAATGTTGATTAATTGCTATTATTACAAGCATTGCCAGGTTGGCATGCTGGGGCTATTCAATGTGAGTGGCCCTAATCACAAGTAATGAGATATCAGTGGGAAATGACATTGGTTCCTGTGGAGTGCTCTATTGCTATACAGAAAATGCTTTATTTTTCCCCTCTTAGAAAGCTAATTGCTTTGTGTTATTGTTTAACATGTAATTGCAGTAGTTGCCGAGGAGGGAAAATAACTAGTTCTTTTTGGAGCAGGTTGTAACTATGCATTTGGAAAGCGCCTAATGTGAAATCGTGACTACTGATGAAAGAGGAAGGAACCCCAAGGGCGCCATAGTCCCTTCTGAGTGTGCCCAAGCTTCCTATTTGTAAATTAACATCATTAACATTAATAGGAGTCAAACATGCGTACACTGTGAGAAGACTGGGGTCCCAAGTATGGAATACTACACTGCAGATGCAATTAATGACTCTGCAGCGTGACATGCAAGTGCTTTCCCAGCTATAGAATTAGTGTTGAATGGCAGATGGCATTACGCTCCTGTATTAAACCTGTTTGTCTTCAAAGGCAGAGAGAAGAAACTGTTGTGTGAATTCAGGTCTAAAGTATAAGGCAGTAAAAGGAGCCATCACACAAAAAAGTGGGTATTCTTGAGCCAATTTAAAACCTATACAAAGCCAGTAAATCCACATGTCTTTCCATGTTTCACGTCTCACATGTCTCTAATGAGAATTCTCCATGTGCAAGTTTAATAAGAAAATGAATAGTTAAAACCTTTGCCTTTAAGAGTATCTGCACTGAATCCCGTGTGATAGTAGATATTGACTTGAATCTCTTATGTCAAGCTTGACAAAAGTATATTAAGAAACAACTCACATGTTTCACTTTAGTTCCCTTGATATCTTTCATAAGAAAACACAGTTCTAAATACACTGACATCCATTTTTCATTTCATATTCATGTTTTTTTTTTCTCTAGTCTTTTTTGTCATGAAGTTTTTTTTTTTTCTACTGTAATCATGCTGCTGAGTTCCTGCCTTTCCTTTACACGATAGTTTATTCTTCCAAAGCATACTTCATGGAGTGGTCTTCTGGTTGAATTTTTATCATCAGTTCATCAGTTTACAGGCTGTTTTTACACCTGTTTTTTTTTTTTTTACAGAATTGCTGTCTGCATGCCGTGTGGCTTCTCTACAAGTGGTTCCTGGTTATTTTTTCAATTCAGAGATAAGCATTTACTTGATATATACCCCATCCTCCTGCGTTACAAAGAAAGCTTCCAACGTGAGGGATGATTTACTCAGTTCTTCAGTGTACCTGTTTCTACTGCAAATGCCACTCGTTAAGTTTGCAGAACGATCCTGATATTGATTAAACTGTTTTTTGTTATAGATATTTGATGCTTGATGTATCATGTGTAGTGTTGAAGCATAGTTAAAGTCCAGGCTATGGAATCTTCAAATTGGCATAAAGACTAAAAGAATTAATATTTATGATACTAAGAAGCCAATTCTGAACAGTGCATTCAAAGATTTAATTTGGCCCAGTACGTTTAGTAGAGAATGGCCTGGAGCTGCAGAATTACGATCTGAAAATTGAATTTGGAGACATTGCTAAAGGTATGTTTAATCTCTGCCTAACTGCAAAGCCTTCTCACATAAAAATTGCTTTGATTTTATTAGGCAGATCATGACAATAGCTGAGGTCAGCAGAGGTAACAACTGAATGTCTGCAGAGAGAGAATGTGAGCTAATTCCTTCCCTAAGGAGCAATGGAAATAGAATCTGGAGGCCAGTTGGCTTGATTGGAGTGGGCACTCTTCTGAGCACAGGGGGAATTTGGACTACTAATGACCAGAGGCAAGGAGGCAGGTGATTAGAAGATAAATGGTCTCTGCATGAGGTTCAGGCTGCTCTTCCACAGGGGCCACATGTTCAAATGTTCCTCTGGACATGTCATATTCCTTATACAATGAAATACTATTGAACACCTACAAACAGATGAAATGTGCTATGCAAATCATTTCCTTTGCTTTGGTCTTCTCTGCATTTTTTAGCACTTTTTGTTTATACATGAAATAGTCTAATGTAGATGCAATATGACATCTGAGAGTAGAATTCCCTCCTTTGCATGGAGGTTGATTTAAGGCAAAAAGCACATTCACACCTTAAAACTGCACTAATTGCCTCCATCAAAAGGCAAAAGTACCAGAACAGAAGGTCGGGCTCATGCAGTGCTCATGCTTCAGTAAAGCTCATGCTCAGTAAAGAGAAGCCACAGAATTCAGATGGCAGCTATGCATGAAGCAGGTATAGGTAATAGAGTCATATAAAAGATCACCTCCATTTCCTCTTCTTATGACTACGTTTGAAAAGAAAGACTGTTTGAAAAGAAAAATAACAAGGCCTGCTCACTATCTTTTTGAACTATTTAGGTATCAGATCTGAAATGGATGGATGTATTCACTCCTGATGTGGTTAGAAGGACAGGCAAATGTCTGTGAGTTATCATTCTCCATTACTGAGAGCTGTGGTGTATCTCCAGGATCTGCCACATGTTTCTGGTGATCCTGGTGATATATATGGAGAACTGAATCCTTATGTATGTTAGGTTGTACTCACCAGAGGTCTTTCAAACTATATTTGAGATGCACAGCAACACTTAGCCATGTATCTGTGAAGACAGGCATGTCTGGTCTGCAGGCAGTCCACCAGAGGCACATGTGGGCTGCCAAGGCAACTTGGCCAGTCTGCGTGTGGGGCAGGAGAGAAAAGCTGAGTGCACGGAGCTGCTGAGGAGCAGCCTTATACACAGGGTGGAAGAACAGCTGGTCTGAAACCACAGTCAAACCAGGCTGGGGGAGTTCCTAACCATGGACCTATATGAGGGCAGAAGAGCGCTGGAAAAGGGATTGCTGGGGACCAGGCCTTGCTGGAGATGGATTTTAATGGCCAGTTCTGCCAAACTGAACTGAAAGAACCTGTTCCAGCCCACCCCAGGTGAGCATGCCCCAATCCTTGTGTGGGAGCTGCATAGCTGCCTTCAAGACAGGGTAAGCTCATGCAGATGTAGTCATTAAGGCAGCCACACAACGTCGGCACCAGAGATGGTTTCAGCCTGGCCAGCCAGAGTGCAGGTGGGATGAGCGTTTCTCTGCCTGCTATTGAGACTTGCTAGATCTATTCCTAAAATCTACACAAGGAAAGCGGAGCAAAATGAGTGTGAAAGGAGGGCAGGGCAGCAGTGAAAATAATAATAAATAGCTTTCAAAATAGGAGAAATAATCACAGCTGTCCACTTCTGCAGTTTCCATTGTCATTAACAGAGATTAACTTCAGCATTTTTCTCTCTGATTTGTGATCAAATTCTAAATCGCTGGGTTAGTCACGTTTGATGACTTCCATGAGAAATATAGGTTGTTTCATTATGAAGGTATTTGATGAAGATATCTTTTCAGAAGACTCTTGGAAATGAACTATCCCTCTTGAGAACCCAGAAATGTATTTGACAATGACAGGATGACTCATTTTTTAAAGTAATTGGAAAATTTTTCTTTTTTACAACTTTTGAAAGAAGAAAGTGAGGGAAAAAAAATTCTTGAGCCCTAAATGTGTATGTGGTCTTCAAAAGTTTATCTCAACACTTACAATGCTACTAGACTCAGAATTGGTACTGCTGGTAGCAGTTTTGTACAGTTTTACAAATTGTGTTATCACAGAGCAGCTGGAAAACAGCCAGAATTGATCACCTATCCTTTGGTTAAGGTTGTTTATTATTCAGCTTGTCTCCACTGCCCCTCTCTAGCTGAACGTTTTTACATGCACGTTTCTACATAAGATCTGCGCCATTTTACCCCATCACTGGTTAGTCTAGGGCTTCATTTCCGCATGCCACAGAAAAATCCAGTAATTAGTCATTGTTATTTATAGTGTAAGATGTTGAATTACTTGCTACCACCCACATACTGAGAATAAATATACCTCCAAGTGCAGTTTGGACTAAGCTGTTAACTGCAACCCACATTTTCAATTGGGAGTTTAATAATGTGGGTATTTTCAGATGTCATTTTCTTGATTCCTTTATAACAATCTCTATTTTCTTCCCATTCTTAGACCTAAGTTGTTATCATCAGGCCCTCTTTTTATGGAAATCTCTTAAAATGGCACAACAGCTGAGGTAAGTTAGACCTCCTTGTGTACATGTTCTTCCTGTAGGAGCCTTCCAAATCTGCTTGCTGTTTCTGCCGTATACACCTGGAGAAACATGTCAACCAGATCAGTTGGGTTTATGAAGCAGCACGAGCAGCTTGTGTTAAATATTACCCCTGGCTTACAGTGCAATGATCAGAGAGTTCACATACTCACAAGAAATATTAAGTTTGTCCTCACTTGTGTGTCCTTTGTTGCCAGACGTGACCTGTCCCCTTTTGCTTCTTGCCAGCGGATAGGAGATCCCTGCACAGATAGAGGAAGGCCTTCGCTTAGTTTTCTCTGCCTGATCTCTCTCTAGTTGAGAACAGTGTCATTTTGTTGCTGTCAGGGAGCCTTGCTACTCAACAGCAGGAACGACCTCTTGGATGTTCGTTTTACAGGTGCATAAAATAGCGGAGAATGTTTCTGCAATAGTAGATTAGTGTAAGAGTACCAAATAAGCACATTATTGTTCTTTTTATGTTGTTTTCTACTGCTTCTACCTTATTTCCATCTTGAGGATTAGTTAAAAGGCTTTATATTCTGGGGCTACACACAGAGTTGTGGCTCCATAGCTATATATTTTTTTTAATTTTGTCTGTCACCTTTTTTCTTTGTAAATTGGGAAAGCCACATCATTAAGGCTAATCTGAAAAAAAAAAAAGCTGTATGTATCTTTCTTTCCATAGTGTCAGTTATAAAGCTTACTTTTCTGTCTTCAGGGAAAACTGTCAGATTGAGAAGTATACTCCAGTCATATTATATTAAGTGGCTAAGTGATTCATTGTTAGATGGCACTAAAATCCGATGGTTTTCTATCTGTTAAAAATAAGACAAGCAATCTCACTTGCGGCTGGAGCTCTCATTTTATGTTAGCTCAAGCATGCAGTTTGGTTTTGTTGTTGTTGTTTTTCTGAAGCTTTTTAAAAAAATAGTTACTGACATTTTCTGCTATCCACTATGAAGAAATGGGAAAACCATCTGCCTGATACAAGGGACTTAAACACCTGCTTGACAGTAAACGTTCTGCACTTCCATTGACTGCAATGCAAGTATGCATGGGTTTAAACACCTTTTTAAGGGCTTCTTTTTCAAACCGATGTGACTGAAATGCCAACCATATAATAGCTGTGAGCTATAGCAGCTTTATAGTTAGAACTGCTTGAAGCAAAAGACTTCAGTCTACAAAGGCTCTGGCTTTTCCAGTGCTCCATCTGCATTTCTGGTCTTAAGAGGGTCTTTTAACCCTCTTTGGGTTAAAACCATGTATTGTTGTTGTTCCCCGCTGGCACAAGCCAGTGTAATGAAACCAGTTGGGTAGTTTCACCATACAGCATCTCCCCACCTGCAGCACCCTCTCTCTCATGGGGCGGTGGGACGGGCCCAGGCTGCCTGGCCCTGCTCTGCCCCCAGCAGCCACCCCAATATCAGTTCCCCAGAGCCACCAGCCCACACGGCACCCAGACACTGAGTACATGCGGAAAAATAGGATGTTTTCTGTCTTCTCTCGAAATCCAGGGCAATTGGAAGGAAATTGGGTACTTCCTGCATCTCTGTGTGTCTCTGGCACTCAGGAGGAAGACCAGCTTGCAGAAGGTCTCATTTTTTGAGCATGTTTACACTGAAGAGGAAATGCAATGTTTTATTTGTTTTTTTTTTCAAGAATAAAACTGGACAAAATTTTCTGGGGAGGCATCTTAATGCAGCTGTAAAGTGGAATAGCTGAGGCCCTCATTGTTGTCTGTGACTAAATAGATCAAATCTAGTCATGTTTTTCTAACAATTTTTAGATAATTGAATAGGACTTTAGAAGTGATAATTATTTCCCATGTTCGTAATGCTATTTTTGACTGTTTACAACAGTTTTTTCTTTCTGTGTAGATATGACTACATGCAAATCTGAAAAACAATATGACAGAGAACTTTCCTTTCAAAACACTATGTGTACTTCACCATAGTAAACTCACTGTGACACTTACTACAGGACTTGCCCACATTTGACTTCATATAGCATTTTTGTTTTGTTATGTCTTTCTAACTTTAGAAAGCTTGGGCACTTGAAACTTGCCTTTCTATAAAATGCTGCAGGACATTTAATTAAGCAGTTCAAACATGCCTGTAATCTAGGCCGAGAAAGGTCTCTCCGTGGTCGCCCAAAGCAGGTAAGCAATTAAGCTCTGCCCTCCAAGGTTGTCGTGCTGTTGCAGGGCACCCGCAGCTGCAGAAGCCAGCGGCTTTCACAGTCAGAATAATTCATGCATGCCATATGCTATCCTTGCTCAGAACTGCAGCTTCTGGCACTGGATACTTTGTTTTCTTCCTTTTATATATATATATATACATATCAGCTTTCCCCCTATCCCTCCTTCTTATCCTGGTACATCTGAAGGCATCCCTATCTCGGTAACATTTAAAAGGGAAAAGATGAAAGACTTAAGAAGTGTGGCTGGTTCATGAAAGATTGTAGTATTTCAAATATATACGTGCTATTCCATGTGTATTGGAAGTCCCTGAGCTGAAGAAAATTCTCAGTCATTGACTAATTCTGGGAGTAGTCTTGAAGACTGAACTGATCCAGAAGCTGAAAAATAAAAGCATGGTTGGCAAGACTTTAATCTGGAAATGCCTAAGAAAGGGATTATTCTGAATTGTCTAGATATTGCCCTTCTCTAAGTTGATTATGAGCTATTGTTGCTTTAATACAAAGCAGGGGTGGAAGAAGATGGTAGTTTGCTCTTTCAGGTACTGAAAAAAGGGGGGCAAACGAACAAACAATCAACAACAATAAAAAAGCTACAGTCATCCCAGGTATGTCTGGAGTTTTCTTGTCCAGAGATACTCAGGATTCCATCTTGAAGATGGAAGTTCTTGTGACAAAGAGGAAAACCCTTTTCCACAAGTATAAACTTTGCAAAATTGGGGATCCCTGTGTATTCCTCAGTCTATCTTTTATGAACAACTTCCTTATGCAACAAAAAGCCATGAGAAACATTACAGTTCTCTGTGGTGACATTTTTTTAGGGGGAGAGAGGAAAACCTGAAAGATAGGGAGGCATCTAGCCATGACCTCCCATTTACAACTCACTTCTTTCCAAGGAACTGTGGGGCTCAAAGTCACTGATTGCAGGAATTTTAATTACTTTTTTTTTTTTGATTTAGAAAGTTACTCAGACTATAACTATAATTGACTGTAAAACACTGTAAAACATTACTGATAAATATATGCTAATTTTTAGCTACTAGGTAAACAATTGTTCAGTTTTAGATCATTGCTATTGCAATTTATAATTTGCATGCAATGATCATAGTATAAGCTCACAGAGAAAATAAATGTGCTGTTCTGCTCAGCTACCTGAAAAGTTCATTTACTACTATATTCTTCCTCAGACTGTGTTGGCATGGGGTGGGGAATAAAGAAATTATCCAGAAACATTTGGGTATATATTTCCTTTTGTCATCGCCATTTACATAAAATCAATTTAGGGTCTGTTCTTCCTTTGTCTTTGGTGGAATCTGAGACCTCTGTGACATGAGAGCAGTGTAAGGAGACATGCCTAAGTGACGACTTAGGTTGAAGTTGCACCATGCAGGTCAGCTCATCTACAAAAGGTGTGTGTCTCAGCCCCCAAGCTGGGATTCAGCTTCTCATCTCCACCCCACCACATTCCCAGCCCTGTGGTCCAGCCTAAATTTGCCTCGGCACATTCAGAAACGCTCGTGCTGCCCAGCTAATCAGCAGCAGGGTCGCATGGCTGGCAGGTAGGGGCGGGAGAAAGCCAGACTGCCCTTGGTGGCAGCACACTGTGAGGTTGGCTCAGGTCCACTGTGAAAGCTCATCCTCAAGTCCTCGTGTTGTTCCTCTGAACTAGCAGAGTCCCCACTGAGGGCCAAAATGCTGTGGGCACTGATGCAGCCTGCAGATTTATTTCATTCGTCAATTGCTAAGCTGTTGCTGTTCATGATGATGTACAACCTGGATGTGTCCATTAGGTCAGTGCCTCAGTAACATACTGCAGATGACAAACTTGGATGCATTCTACTTATAGAGAATGAGACACTTAAATCTCAACTTTCAGACTCGCTTTTCCCCAGTCTGTTTGAAGTCAGCATATGTTTCTTTTGTCTTCAAAAAAAAAGAGAAAAAAAGAAAGAAAAAGCTAAAGCTTCCCATTGAAGCCCAGCCCTTGTTCTGTGCACAGTGACATTCCTCTGGTTGGTGTCACCATTTCGAGATAACTCAGTGGAGTCCAAGCAAGGGAATGACTGCCTGCAGCTGACTTCACCACAGGGTCTTACCATTTCTGAATGGAAATGTTTGGAAATATCATTATACCCAGTGAACTGTGGTCTGGAAAATATTTCTTTTGTGTGTAAAAATGCTCTTGATAAAATTCAAACACTTTTATGTTGAGGTAATGTTTATATTTGCTGCCTATCCTGTGGCACAACGAGGAGCATCACAACTGTGTGCTCAGGTCTAATTAAGGAACAAATTACAGCACGGACCTGCCCTGTTAGATGGTGTTAATATCCGTAGATTAGATTGCTCATTGCTGTTGTTGCTTTCGCAAAGACTGGAAATGTTACAAGCTTAATCTGCGTCCTAATGAAATTTGACTACTACATTGCTGCCAACAAGATCAGGTGTCAGCCATGATCATAGAATGTGATTATTGGTGTCAGGGTTCATAAATATTGCAAATACCTTTACCATACTTACCTGAAATATTTTAGTCTTCTTTTTTATTATTATTATTATTTTTATTTATTCATTTATTTTTAGTAAACCTTCCTTGGTGAAAAGGGAACCAAAGGGTAAATTATCTAGGAGGGGAAAAAAAGGAAATCCCCTTTTTCTACTGTAGTAAACTCAGAAGGGTGCAGCTATGTGCCGTTAAGGGTACAGCTATGAAAATTAACCTGTACCCGCTTTTCTTAAAAGTAACAAAATGAGGAATGTGTGTTGCTAGACAAATGAAAACTTGAAAAACTCAGTTCACTGAAAATCTTCCATGCCCCGAAGACAAAGTTCACTGAAAATCTTCCATGCCCCGAAGACAATCTAGCGCACTTTTTCCTCTTTTTCTGAAATAAAAACTGAAAAATCACAAGGTTTCTTAAGTGCTTTTCATAAAGCTTACAATGCCTGTAAGCTCGCCCGCCCACAAACTCACTGCAAGCTAAATAATAGAATTTCTGCCAATTTCACCTCCTTATTTGCTCTTTGTTTGCAAGGCATCTTTTCATACCAAATGTAATTACCCCACTGTGTGAATCTTACTTTCTAAATGGCTTGTAATAGCTTTTAGCCACAATCAGCTGAAGGACAATATTGTATAATAATTTGGAGTAACAGTAGGGAATAGGTCTTCTTTTGCGTGTAACCAGTAGAGAGTTTATGGACGGGTATGACATTTTTTATTTAGTGCAGCATACATCCACTGACAATTTCTGAATATGTTAATTATTATTTCTGACAAAATGGTATTTAAATTGCAAGAAACAATGTCAGAAATTAACCTTCTCTCAAGAATCCTCTTTGAATTGAATGCCTATTTACAAAATGATGGTGGTTTTAGAAAATCATTTACAAAACAAAATCTTTTCTTAGAGAAATTGTTTGGTTGCCTTGGACACTCAGTATTCTGTACTCCCAGGAAAGATGAGGTTCATTGCTTAAAACCAGTCCTCATTGCCCATGAAGTATAGTCTTATACATCGAATAACCCTTGATTTTTTTCATGCTCAATACTGTACTTTGGATTCATATCAAAATATGCTGTCCCTTTCTGGTTGATCAATATTCATTTCTCCTAAAAGGAAAAAAAGATTTTTTTTGTGTGTGTGTGCTGTTCTGATAAAATTTACTGATAAAATTTATGATCATTCTTTTGCTCTAATGCCCTGGGCTTTACAATATCCTCCTAAAGATGAATGGCCTAGTTATTAGTGGAGTTTCTTTCACAATTACAGCTGAGAACCCAGCCATGAGAAAGTTGTTTATCTTACAGCTCCAGTTTGTTTTTAATTATGGTGCACAAAGCCCAAGGTATTAAATAAATTAGTGCTAATAACCCTTTAAAAAAGGAAAATGCCCTTACTCTGTAAAATACTTGATTTGAAAAGCTCCTGCTAAACCTTAATATGAGATCATCTTCTGCTTCTCAAATAGAAGCTCTGGCATCTGAAAGCTGCAGCCTAAGTAAGGCACAAGGTATTAAAGTACACGTAATCTTCTTTGTCCTAAGCATGGACCTGCAGCATCTGTGAAATGATTATGCTTGCTCTTTTTGCCCTTTTATTTTAACCTCCTGTTGGACAAGTGTTGCAAAAAGGGAGCATTTTGCTTTGAGTTTCTCCACCAAGGGTTTCTGCTAAAAATGGTCCTTCTATTAATCTTTACCAAATGTCTGGCCTAATGAGACAATGCAGCTGGAGCACGGTTGTGTTGGCCTGGTCCAATTTCAAAGTTCTTAAACTTCATATTTTTGCCACAGTAGCCACCAGTGAATATCAATTCCGTGTGAAATAGTTCTGATAAAATGTCCTTTTTTTCTCAAAGACAGGGAAAAAAAGCAGCACAAGATACAGATTTCATCCCATAATGGTTCTAGGAATCTATTTTGGTCCCATAACAGGATTATGAAGAACTGACTGAAAAAATTATTTGTGGTAAAAAGTACTACAAGGTATCTGGTTAATCTGATATGTATAATGAGATAAGAATCTGTGTTTCAGTCTTTTTGTGTATGATCATTATTTTGTAGAATTAGATAATAAAGCACTCTTCACTTTAGCAGAGCCACCATCTTTTATGGACACATCATCCTTAATGACAGGTAAAAAATACCTGTTTTACTTTGAATGGACTAATATTCAGGTATACTTTATATACTGTAATATTCATTTCAGTATTGGTATTTACTTTACAATTGGTATTTATATTACCAATTAAGGGTAAATAGAGACTGCTTTCGAGGGAAAATAAATTTTTATCTGAAGCAGTAAAAGTAGCATCCTAAACTATTTTGCATTTAGAGAATAGAAGATACGTATTACCAAAACGTTTTCTCTTTCCAAATTTCTGTGAATAATTGTGTGTTTCACTGTATATAATTATGTGCTTCATGTGTGTATCATTCACTTTATATTGATCATAAACATTCATGCCTACTCAAGAAACAAGACATACATATTTTCGGTTTAATATATTAACAGGTTTAATATATTAACATATATTCAGGAAAACCAATGAAGAACAAGTGTCAGGTTTCCATGAAAGAGAATATTCTCTTTATTCTCATGAACATAAATCTGGTATATTTAAAGGAACCATTAAAAATATATATTTGTTTTCATTTGTATAGGAATTTCAAAATTCCACTACACAAAAATTTCTCCTTTTTAAGGATCTGAAGAGATGATTTATCTGAAATAGGCTTTACAAAGAGACACAACAGGAGCTACACCACAGTCACAGATGTTAGGAGTAAATATTTAATTAGGGAAAAAACGGGTTCTGTTCTCTTTGTATTAAATGACCTTATCCTAATAAGAGTACTAGGAGTTGGTTCTGAGTAAACACTAACTGTGAAAATTTCCAGAACAGCAAGAAGAGTACTGTTAGTACAGTGATACAAAGGTCTTTTCTTCTATAATAATTCCATCAACAGATTGCAAAAACAGCATTGCAAAAATGTAGCTTCCTAAATGGGCAAAATGAAGCAAAGTAATCACAGCAGAGAGCTGTAGTAGTTGGTCCCCCTGCACAGGGGAAGGACAATCCTCACACAGTATCCTGCTTACTGCACAGCACTGTTTGTAATCAGACCACCATAACGGATATCATATTCCCTTTGATATTTCTTGAATATCTAATAATATATATGGAATATATATTATAATATATATACGCATATAATATATATACAATACTTCATACTCTGTCTCTGCAATCCTGAGCTTTCTTTAAGCAACAAGTTAGTTGTATGACTTATGACTACACACAGCACAGAACCTCTTTTCTAATGTCATTTTTTAGTAGTGGAGTGAGTCATATTTAAGCATTTTTAATTTCACTACAGTGTTATCTCTCTTTTGGAAAGAGTTCATGTAAGCCTAACAGCCTGTCTGTGTCTATGTATAATAGCAGGACTTTGAATTTGCTGCTGAACAGAAATGCATGGCCTCCAGAATTAGAGTATCCCTTCTGCCTCTCGGTCTGTACTACACCTAACTTTGCACAATACATTTTCCAGAATTGTGTTTTGCTTAGCTTGGAAGGTCTGACATATTCTTTGGTGATGTGTTGCCCATGCAAGGTAAAAAAAAGAAAAATGTCAGAAGTTGCCCTGTGTTTGTGTTGTACTCTCTGTTTCAGCTGCGCTAATACCGTGTAATTCTAACTGTAATCATAACTCTAACAATTCCTCTGTAGGGTTCTAATTTCATCTCCATTCTGTCAACCTAAGTAATTCCCAACTGAATAGATGTAGGGCATAACTGGCTTCTTTTTCCATCAGAATACTGAGAAGAAAACACTTTTTTTAAACGTTCAAGCAGAGATTCTTTCTGCATATGTGTTTTACCACGCCAAGTGCAGTATACTCCACATAAACTCCTACATAATGCTGTGGTGCAATCTAGGATTACTTAATAAAGAAGTAGGTAAGAACTACTCGCAGAATGCATAGATATGTTCTGTAAGTTTCAGATGTTCCACTAAAGTTATTTTTACATATTTTAAGAACATTAGAGCTTTATTCAACCAACAGTGCATAACAGGATTGTAGCAGAGTTTTTGCAGGGTTTAATATATTCTGAGTTTTCAACTCAAGTGCACAAAAGCCTTCTCAGTGATGTTTTAGAGCCAAAACAGAAAATGAGCATGGAGAATTATTGAAGTTCTGACCTTTTAATTATAAAACATTAAGAATTTCATGACAAACCAAACCTTGGACCCATTTCTTGGATAATACCTAGAATTTACTGATAAATGTGAGTTCACCATTATCATATTCTATCTTTGGTAGAAATGTAATTGTTATAATCTGTATATCCGTTATAATCTGTATAACTTGCTTGAATATTATCGTATTGTTACAGTTAATAGTTAGCCATTGACTCAGCACTGGCTCAGCTGAATGATTCCTTTGAAGTAATAATGAACAAACATATTAACAACCTTTAAGGTGCTGTTCTTTATGATACAGGTTTATTTAAAAAGATGGCTATATCCTGTAGCTAAATATATCGCATGTTGTTATTCCTGGGTAAGTTGAAATACTATTCCTATTTTACCCCTGAGAAAATTCTAGAGTATTGTTCATTTCCTCACCATTCATTTTCTCACTAACTACATTTAGAAAAGGTTGAAGGAATGGTAGGGTTCAATTATTTGTATTGAAGTTACAAAGATTTACAACAAAATTCACAAGCCACTAATCTGGGACTAGATTGGATGCAATCAAGCTGTAAATTATAAGACAATTCATACTGGCAATCTACCCCTCTATGTATCTCTTTGCAAGCGTAAAGAGCAACAGTTACAAGGGTATCTGAGCACTTAAAAAAAAATAGTACATCATCCTGAAATAGCAATGGAAATGTACCAGAGTCCTCTGGCAGCAGGAGGACACAAAGCAAGCCCAGACATTCTTCCCTAATCATATAAAGAGGTTTATGTTGCTGCTTGTATTGTCAAATCTGTCCCTTCTGCATCATAACATTTTGCAGAACAAAAGGAATTAGGCCTCAGAAGCCCTTTCCACAGACCTCTCCTGAGAGGGAGGCTAAGCTGTCAAAGCAGCTGGAAGGTGAATTATCACCCAATGCTGATTGATGTTCTATAGATACCCAGGGCACTTCACTGCCTTATCTCAATTACCCTAAGATCCAGACTATTACACATACAAATAACATCAGTGTAACAGGTATAGGCAAAAAGATCTCCTCCATTTCATTTCTAAGGAGATGGTTTATATTTTATCAAACTTCTGCATTTCATTTAATAAAATTGCTGGCACTTTTTTTTTGGTGTTCTGCACAATGCAAACCCCACATGTGAACTGCCTTTTCAGCATAGCTCTGCCTTGCCTCAGCTGCTGCTGTCTTGCTGACTCTGACCACCCCCAGCCTTTGCAGTATAACCTTTGAGAGCCTGCTTAAGTAGCGAGGGAATCCAGCCTCCATGTGGCAGTGGGTTCAAATATCCCTTACAAAGGTAGGCGTAGATTTTGGGAAGCCACCTCAAAGAGAAAAGGGACTGAAGGAAGAAAAATGGTCTTGTTTTGCAGCAGGCAGGACTCATCAGGATCTCTGGCCTGGGAGAGGGAGAAAGAAATGGAAAAAAAGATGAAAGAAAGATAACCTACAGTGACTACACACAGAATAATTAACTGTCTTTGAGGTGAAAAAGAGTACAGTGACACTTAAGATAACCAAAATTCAAGTTAAACTTCAATGAGCAAGTTAAACATTGTGAACCATAGCTCTGTCAAGGAAAATTTCTATGTTTGAAAGCCCTGTCTTCACAACCTCCCTCAACTGACAGTTTTTGAAAGCAAATGACCGGTAGCTCTGTGAAGAACAGTGGGATGTGTCCCCATGTCAGAAGTATAATCTTTCAAATACGATTCAGGGTTGAAATATCTTGAAGTCTCTCTCTCTTGGGAACAATTTAAACAAAACCAGTGCAAAATGTCCTGTACATGCTGGCTGGAAACTATTCAGTAACATCATCAAGGACAATATCATACAGTCTGTAGCCTTTTTCTCATTTCCCATTCACCAGGAGAATGCAACATGCTCACACTGCAGAGTATCACCTGCAAGGCAGTAGCAGAGTGAAGCATATCTCTCTGCTACCAGCTATGATTTGGCAGGGTACAAGCATACATTAAAGGACTTCCGCCCAACAAATGCACAGTTAAGATGAAATTATATTTTTGAATAATATAAAAGGAAATAATTGAAAAGGATGACTCTGGATAACTGGTCGATGAGTTAGTTCTTCTTTTCCTTTCCCAAGAGATAGGTGAAGGATGGAAGTGATTTTTCTCCATTAAATATATATTTTTTAAATAGGCTATTTTAAAAATATTTTATTAGGTAGATAGCACTTGTGTACAGTCATTCATTTCCTTTAAAACTGAATTTAGCTTCATGGCTATCCTTGGCAATACTGCTTTTTAAATTTGCTGAGTATTCAGTAATTGGATTAATCACAAGACATTTTTAAAATAAGAGTAAATTATTTGGAAGAGTCTTCCAAATTCATATTAGAAATTAATTGAGTACAAAATAGGTAGCTTTATGTAAGTTTCTGCATATATAGTACACACTCTTGGAATTTACTTGCTGTTATCAGATCAGTGATTGTTTTTCAGCTGTTTCCCTTATGAAGTTTTTTCTGCATGAGCATTTGTATACTTTATTTGTCTATAGTATCACTGAAAGAATATATACCACAGAATCACAGAATGGTTGAGGCTGGAAGGGGCCTCTAGGGATCATCCAGTCCAATCCCCCTGCTCCAACAGGGACACCCAGAGCACGTGGCACAGGGCGGCATCCAGGCGGGTTTGGAAGATCTCCAGAGAAGGAGACTCCACAGCCTCTCTGGGCAGCCTGTGCCAGGGCTCTGGCACCCTCACAGGAAAGAAGTTCTTCCTCACATGGAGGTGGAACTTCCTGTGGTTCAACTTACACCCGTTACCCCTCAGCCTGTCACTGCCCACCACAGAGAAGAGTTTGGCCCCATCCTAGCTACATTCACCCCTCAGGTACTTAAACATGTTGTTCAAATCTCCTCTCAATCTTCTCTTCTCCAGGCTAAACTGACTCAGCTCCCTTAGTCTTTACTCATACAATAGATGCTCTGGTCCCTTAATCATCTTTGTCGCTCTCCGCTGGACCCTCTCTAGAAGCTCCACATCCCTCTTGTCCTGGGGAGCCCAGAGCTGCCCCCAATACTCCAGGTGCGGCCTCACCAGAGCTGAGCAGAGGGAAAGGATCCCCTCCCTCGACCTGCTGGCAACGCTCCTCCTCATGCAGCCAGGATCCCATGGGCCTTCTTGGCCACGAGGGCACACTGCTGCCTCATGGTTAACCTGTTGTCAACCAGGACTCCCAAATCCCTCTTCGCGGAGCTACTTTCCAGCAGGTTACCCCCTAATCTGTCCTGGTGCCTGGGGTTATTCCTCCCCAGGTGCAGGACCCTGCACTTGTCCTTGTTGAACCTCAGGAGGTTCCTCTCTGCCCAACTCTCCATCCTGTCCAGGTCCCTCTGAAGGCACCACAGCCCTCGGGAGTGTCAGTCACTCTTCCCAGTTTGGTGTCATCTGCAGACTTGCTGAGGGTGCACTCTGTGCCCTCATCCAAATCATTGATGAACAAGTTGAACAGCCCTGGGTCCAGTACTGACCCTTATGGGACATCACTGGCCACAGGCCTCCAGCTAGATTTGGCCCCATTTATCATGACTCTCTGAGCTTTACCATCCAGCCAGTATATCACCTGCTGTATTGTGCTTTGATGAATCCATATATCACCTGCTCTCCTATGTTTCAATGCATAAGCTGCCGAGAAATTCTTGCTGGTTGTAAAACGTAGATTTCTTGTAACCACTGGCTTACTGGCAAGCATATTCCTTGGTAAATGGAAAGACAGCCGAGCACCTATGTATGATGGTAATCTCTCGCAACCAGAAGAGACCGGAAGGGCCAAGGCACATCTATGTATGAGCATAAGGCAGTGCTGAGGATGTGCTAATTAGTCATAGAGGCAAGACTGCTTTGTTGCTCTCGCCCATCCTCTTTCACAGATCTGAGAGACAAAACTGGGGGCAAATACAAAGGCTAGTCTGCGGCTGCTCCTTTTCAAAAAAACATGAATATTTATAATCCCCTCAAAGTATGAACACACTTCTGTTTGAGTGAATGGCAAAAGTAAAAAGAAATCCCACCCCAAGTGCAAAAAAAGCTTATAGGAGGCGAAAGAAAATTTTTCATCTCAGTTGTATCAGCCCAGACATCTAGAACAAAAACTGATTTCATACACTTCCTTTTTGGGAAAAAGGAAAAGGGGAAAAAAAATCCCTTTTTCGGTGAAAGGCTGCAAATTTGAGCTCCAGAAACTTTACTGGGTTTGTGGCTATTTCAGACAACTCCTAAATTCTACCTGCTGTGTTTGATGAAACTACTCAATACAACAGCCACCTGGTTAAGAATGAATAACCTGCAGAGGATTCACACTGTTTGTCCAGTGAGGAGTTAGGTGCTTCTCAGACCTTGAAGAAGTCTTTGGTCATTTTCTCAGGAGTCTGAAAGACATTTATTCTGATTCTAAACTAGCTTTAGAGCACTAGCAGTGCTCTTTTGATACACTCAATCATTGTTTGTATCCTGGGCAGAAAAATTTCGACACATAAGAGCTTGATTTAAATTTATAATACCAGAATAGCAATAGAAAGCATTTTCATAAATAAAAAGGATAAATACTTTATTTATTTATTTATTTATTTATGAATAGAAGGTTATTGTTTCCTAGCTAAATGCAAACCTAAGTACTGACTTTGGAAAATGTATTTCTCTGACCTTGTAGCCAACAAAATGAAAACTATTTGCTTTATTCCAGCAATTAACTCCTATATATAGGATTATCAAAATAATATGTGCTGTTAAAAAAAGAAGAGGCTTTATGTCCTAAGGACAAGAGACTTTTGTATGTCTGCTTACGGGATGAAATGAGAGCATCTAGTAATTGAGGCTTCTTGAGGTTCCCGTACACTCTCCCAAAACCTTGTTTTTAGAGGTTTGTGTGACCTCTTAAAGAAGAGAAAAAAGACCTTTGGTTTTAAAATGACCTTGTTTCTCGTTAAGAAGGGCGCTTTAAAAGAAATACTCCCTTCACCTTCATTTATTTCAATCTAGACTTCCCTGAATCTTTTGTCTGGAGTGCCTCTGTATACTGGTTCCTTGCTTCCTTCTACTGTATAATGTGAAAAATAAGAATTAATAAATATAAAACGTTATAAATGCTTAGTTAGTCCTCCAGTTCTTTCCAATTTTTAAAGATGCAGTTTCCTGATTTTGAATCTGATTTAATTCTCCAAATGCTCAGTTTAGTTGATGTTTATCTAGTTTATTATCATAACCAGTTGAGAACTAAGATCTTTAGATATTTTAAAATGGTATTTAGGCTTCTAGCAAAAACCTCAAGAACAGAGTATATGTACGTGACAGCGGGGAGATGAGTTTTCATCCTGTTTCTGTGCTGATACTGGTGATGTGAGTCAATTAGCAACCCTGACTTGCTCTGCTCAAGTTTCAACTGTCGCTTTTCAAGGTCTATTTTCCCAAGTAAATATTGGTCATTGAAATTAGTGTTAAATGACCTTACTTACTTAATCTATTAATTCTTGTGTGGATACTCACTTGGTCTTCTGAACAAGTCAAACTGATGTCTTTGAACTATAGAAAGTTTGTAATATTCTTTCTAGCATTCAGAAGACTGTTGCTTATACTTTATACCAGTTAACCTCGTATAATCTGAGCTGAAGTAGGTGGTTTACTTGTTCCCACATAAACAATACTGAATGTAGTCCCTCTGGATACAGGAAAGACCGAAAATTCTGAGGCACTGAGATTGAAGGCAGGGGCCTTGCTGTCCATGTGCCACATACCACCAGGCAGTACTGCAGCCAGTTTCTGCACCAGCTGGAGCAGCCTGCTGAGCTAACAAGGCTCCTAACGAGGTAGGAGGGGGAGCCATGTGGCGGCCTGCAGAGTTCATGCTTTAGATAGCAAATAAGATCGCAGTAACTGTGGATGTGTCCTGGAAATTGCTCTGAAGTGCAGTGGGTGCAACATTTGGGGTTCTGCTTTCCAAAAAACAGCTATAGGTATGATAGTCTTGAAGAAAAAGATGATGAAGAGCTATTCTGCAAAGTGCTATTAAGTATAAAGATGAGTGCCAATGGTGGATTGGCAAAATGCTGCTAATTGATGCTGTGTTTTTTAGCAAGAGGTGGGTGGTTATTGAACCAGGGCAATGTGCTTGAGTAGAAAATGCCTCAGAAGCATAATGCTGAGGGACTCTTCCTGCAGCGAGGCTTGGTAGGCAAGTCATGCCAGCAGCTCAGCAGAGTGGGAGATCAGCCTTGCTTAGGCTGCATGGATTTGCCCGCTGACTCTGGGCATAAGGATCATGCTATGGGTTTTGCCATTAAACCTGCAGAGAGTATGGCTCTCAACTCTAATTGGGGCTTTATTTTTAATTAATTTAATTTATGTTTAATAAGATAATTATTCCCTCTTCATCATATATAACTAAAGTTTCATAGGTACTTGTTTCCTTCAGGACTTTACTTTTTAGTAAAATAGTTAAACCTCTGGCCATTTTGTCTTGAAACTTATGAAGTGGAAGGTCATGATCTGTAGGTTTTCCTTGGAGGACCTTTCTGTATCAAGGATTTCTTCAATTTGCTGTTGAATGGAAGCACATCAAAACACCATCAGGATACTGGTTGTGTAATAACAGGTTTGTTTTAATTCAGTTTGTTTTAACTCACTTAGTTTTGCTAAGATTCTTGGATATTTTCCAGCTTGTTGTATAGCCTGTGCATTGGTCACACCAAGGCATAGGTCCCTGAAAAAAAGATCAAACATCTCAGTAACTGGCGAGGCAAGATTTTGGAGATCACTCAGTTTGTTACTCTGCCAGTTCAAGGTCTTTTTGTTGTTGTTACTTTTTTTCCCTTTTTCTATTTTTTTTCTTTTGTGGTAATAGTATATATGTAGGACTTTGTACAATGTAATTTTAAAACCCCAAATACAGAATCCCACATTCCTGTTATACAGCTGCATGACTCTGGATATTCATTCCACTTCTTTACACTCACAGGAGTGTATCTTTCACTGTCTAAAGAATAAGAGTAAACAAGGACCTCCTCTAACCCCTTTTTCAAAGGTGCACAGAAGCATGCTATATTTTTGCATAGAAACATTTACAGGTAAAAGTCAGCTAAGCCTAAGCCACTTTTCAGAATTATTAAGAGTCCACTTTTCAGAATTATTAAGAGTAACACAGTATTTCCTGAATTCTTTGAGGGGTGCTTCTAATTTATGCTTTGGGGATGCTTCTCATTTATGCTATAGTAGGGCTTTCTGGAGGACAGTGGAAGGAATGTGCTTTTTGGTACGTATATCTGACTTTCTTCCCTTGTTACCTAAACCAGGCATATTTACTTCTAGTCTGACAATTGTTTTTCACTTCTTCTTAGACCAAATTTTCTTTGTAATTCTTTGCAAGTCTATCCCTTTAGGTTCCTAAAATTTGTTTGTTTGTGGATAGTATAGTTTTTTCTTAATTACTCCAATTTGCCTATGTTTTCTAAAAATATATTTTTTGTTGTTTGCTTGTTTTTAACATACAACCACAGTTGAGCTGCTTAGAAAGCTTCCTTTCCTCCATGTGGAAATCAAAATTATGCTACTCCTTTTATGCTACCATATGGCCTTGCACATGCATGTACTTGCTGCTATAATAAATCTTTTAGCTGCTTTACTGGCCAGGTTTTTCTACCTTTTTCACTATTTTCCTCCTCCCACCTTATTGAGAAAATCTTCTTATTATGGGTAGCAAGTATAAACGATTTCATGCTTATGTGCTTCTCGCTTATTTTACAGCATTCCCTCTTCTCATTTCAGTTGCAGCGTGAAAAGTCTTCCAGAATTAGTGAGGTAATATTTTTTGAAATTCAGTTTTCTATCTGCTCAGCTGCTGCAAGTATTTGAGCTGACTAATTTAACAAAAATGAAATAACTATCTGAATGTTTTCTTCACTGATTTCCTGTCTCTAGAATTTTCAGTAGTCTTTACAAAGGGAGGAAAGAATGCTATTTTTAAAAAACAAACAAACAAAACTCTAGGATGATCCATTCTCCACAAAATTTCTACAACATGAAGAGTTTTCAGTAATTTTGGTGTATTACCTTTCAGTTTCATCTTCTCTTTATTTAAACAAAATTAAGATCTCTGCAGATCTTCAGAGATGCTCATGAGCACTTTGAATTGCAAGACAGATCTTTGCTGAGACCTGTGAACCTGAAGAGGTGGAGTGGGTTGATGTGGGTTGTGGACATGCCTGAGTAAAGTAGTTAGTGACTATGGAAAAACAGCCTCAAACTAATAAGCTTTTCCAGATGATAGAGTAGGCTGGGGGGAAAAATACACGTTTGAGCACGTAAACCCTTCAAAACCAGCATGTGTCAAGGGAAGTAAAATTTGAGTCTATTCATCTAGGCAATGTGAGGCAGATCCGTAGTTGTTGCATGGGTCAGAGAAGAAAGTCAGCAAAGGGGAAAGTGACTTGCAGTCAGCTACAACACGAGGAAGTGCCATCCTCCACAGGCTGCAACTTATGGCCAGTATGAGTCACTTTGGGCAAGTGTCCAATGTGAAGGCATGACTCCTCAGAAAGAGCATAAAGAGCAGCCTTCAGGACCTTGATTTGTGATCTGAAAGCCGGCTTGCACCAGGGATGACACAAATGATAGTTGTGGACCTTGAAGCTTAGAGGAGAAGGTGCTAAGAAAGGTGAAGGGAGTAAGAAAGGACCTGTGTGGTCCAGAAAACTAGGTCACTTATTTTGTATGTACAGGAGTATTTTGCACCATACGAATGCTGCGTTTAGCACAGAGTCTCTGGCATCCTTTGCTTCTCATCTGATCTGAAGAGCAAGAAAGATAGTATTTTATATGTGGGTTTTTCTTGTGTGTGTTGAGATTATGTGCTTTGGCATCTGGCTCTTATCTGTAATGAGGCAAGGAGGGAGTTGAATAGCTCTAAGATGCTGTCAGATTATACTGTGTGTTATTCCTCAGTTTGCAATTTATGATTTGAAAACTTAGTAACAGTTCAGGATGTGCCATCTACGCCTGGGGCTCACCTTGCACACATACGGTGCAGGGCAGTTGAAAAAAGTTTCTCCTTCAAACTGTAACAGGTCTAACAGGGAGGTAGTTAGATCTATGAAATATGTTGGCTACTCTGTGGGGGATCTCTTTGAATTACTGAAGCAAGTAATGTGCCACACACTGAAGTATTACTCTTGTGAATTAGCACCAAATAGTGTGACTTTGTTATTTTTTCTCCAGTGTTCCACTAGTACAATGTGTTGCATTCTTAGAGATGGTAGGAAGTGTTTTTTAACTTAAATTATCATACAGCTATTTTCTCCAAAAAGACTAGACATTTTTTTTGATTTATTTATTGAGAGCATTCTAAAACTAGTAACACAAAGTAGTCACTAATAGTTTTAATACCCGTTACATAGAGTACAATATATAGCTGACTGAGGTTAATTGTCTAACAGCTTTGATAGTGCTTTCTGTGAATGTGATTTTTTTTTTTAATCTTCTTAACTATCATTTATTTTAGGAGTACTTGCTTAAAATGTAGGGGTTGCCTAAAACTTGATTCAAAACCAGAAGTCTTCTTGGCTTTGCAGATGTAAATGGGAAAAGGCTTGTACTTTTATCTTGGGTACTGACACACGTTTGGTGTTTGCCATATTGTTACTGACAAGCGTCAAGATGAAATTTTCTCATATCTTCTTAGAATCACTGCATAACTGCTGAGCTATAAGCAAAGATGAACTATGCAATTCCAGCCCTCAAATACTATGTCCTGAACCTCAGTGCTACTGTTTCTTACTGTGTGTCTTTAAAATGAGCCTGAAAAACTTCAACTCGCACATGGACTAAAATAATATTGTGTAACAGCCCAAAGAAAAGAAAAAGGAAGAAGGTTTTCTGATCTGGAAAGTTATGCTGCATCATTCATGTGGCCATTATTTTTCCCAAATATATTTCCCAAATATACTGATAGGGAGAGCAACTCTCTTAATGACAGATGGCTTGTATTTTATGAGGAATGCATAGAGTACATACATATATGCTATCATACAGTATGTACTGTATGCATTTCTTGTAAGAGAATGCACTCTATAGATGTTCAATACTTTTAATAACTTCCCAAATGAACACAAAATAAACGCTGACTTGTTCAAGGAAAATCCTTGCATAACTGAATTATACGCTATTCTGCTTTATATCACAGTGGGCGAGTCAGAGCTATAATAGCTGCTGTACAAGTACCTAATGTGATACATTTCATAATGATTCTGAAAAAAATCTTATCTGTGTGTGTAGGAATTAGTAATATCTACAATATAGCCACCTTGGGGTGCTGAAAATGTACAGCAGCTTTTAGTAAAGATTTAGTCAAATTCCTTGGCAAAGGGCACAAACTGTTCTAGGTAATCAAGATTAAGTTTAGAGAGTATTACTGAGCGTTCACAAATTACTAAGGTCTCTTATTTATGTAATGTAGTGTTGATATCTGTTGTGCTGGTGTACAGCCTCAGCTCTTGCATGACATGAAAAAATTGGTATCCCTTTCTGCAGTCCTTGGCTCTTCCTTCAAGTAGTGACTAGTCTTGAGGCTACCAAGTACCTTAGAGGTCAATGGTAGAGGTGGTTTGGTTGTAGCAGATTGAGTGGTAATCACTTAACAGATGACGATAAAACACTGGGTGGGGGGCGGGGGGGAATTACGTATTGTGAGAAATTACCAGATGCACTAAATATTCATTTGTAACTGAAGAGACCTACCTCATGCAGACCTACCTCATGCAGAAAGATGCAGTGGAGTTTGAATGCTGCTCATTGCCAAGTTGCAGATTAGTGAAACAGCCATTTCAGAATCCCCTGGCCACCATCTTCCTTCTTCATTCATTTAAGATGTGCTAAGGATCATAACATCCAAAGGTGAGCTGACATCTGAGAAGGCTTGGAAAACTTTTATAATTGTTCAGCCTGGTGCAAGAGAAAACCAGGAGTCCAGTACCCACTTAGGAACAAAATGAACTGGGAAGCATGTGATTTTGCTTCTTCCTAGATGATTTTCAGCGCCCAATAAGGAAAAGTTTTATGTGAGTCTGTTTTGTTACCTTATGTCCCTAAATAGAGAAAAAAAAAAAAAGAAAAAACTTGTGAAAGTCTACTACTAGCGTTGTAAGTAGCACGAAATTTTAATTTACAAGGAACTTTATAATGAAGATGGCAATCTCCCTAGGGCTGTAGGAATAGATTAAAAAGGGTAAGCGAAGGACATGATCTAAAAGCTGAAAATAGTTGAAACAAACCCAGCAGCACTGGTTCACACTGGGACAGAACAGAAGATTAACAGACATATGCTATTAACAGATACATGCTACTGCAGAAAGCAGCAGCAGATCCCGGAACCGAGCGTGACGGGGAGGAATAAGATGGGAGCAGCAGGGCCTCCCCAGCAGGAGTGCGGACCCGCAGGCCCTGAGGGCAGAGCAGCACCGGGAAACGTGCCTGGGAGAGCCAAGGGCCAGCCCTGGCAAGAGGCTTCCTGAAGTCTCTCTGGGCTCTTTCTCGCAGCCTAGCTCTTCTCCCAGCAGTCTGACTCAAGGCTGTACCGTAGCAGAGCTGGCCTTCAATTTGAATACTTAAATGCTGAGGGTGTATGGGGAAGCGTTTGAGTCTCTTGGTGCACTGAGTACTTGGATGTCTTGAAAAATTTTAAGGACGTGGAGACGATGTTAGGTTCCTATGTGTATAAATAATGCAGTCTTGTGTTAACACTTATGCAAATAATTGGTATAGTTACGAAACAAAAACCTGTAAAGAAATATTTAACCAAGAGGATGGAATTCTTTACTCCCCAGTAACTTTTCCTGTGCTACACGTAGAGCAGAATTTGCTCAGGCATGGAAGGGATGCTGTCGTGCAAACTTCTTGGCTGTTTTCAGCTGCCGCTTTCACAATCGTAAAACTAGATCCGTGCAGCACTGAGTCACTCAGTGATACTGATCTGATCTGTCTTGCATGGCATGTGATCTCAGTTCTGTGGAACCAGCCAAAGGATGTGGTAAAGAAAACAGACAAGATGCCATCTTGTCGATCTTCCGTTCATCAACATAAAATTAGCACGAAGAGTGCTTATACCTTTCTGTGAGAATGTGCTCAAAGTTAGTTTATATCAGAGCACTGCCATACATCACATAGCACTGACCTCTTCTGGACCAGCACCGGGAGCCTGAGACTGGAGGCACTGTGTTGGCAGAAGCACATACTTACCACCTTGTTTTGTTATGGATTGGTGCTGCTACAATCATGTTTAAATATCTTCTGTCATGCTTGGTATTTACAGGCATAGTTCGCCTTGCCTTGAAAGAGGTAACAAAGAAGTGCTCTCATGAGATTGTAGCCTCTGTTTATAGTAAAGGAGAGGACTTTTTTCTTTCCTGTGGCTGGAAAACAAACTGCCTCCAATTCATTTAGCTAGACTATTTTATTTATAACCCCACGGGCTTTTTTTTCCTTCTTTTTCTCTGAATTAAGTGCAAGACTTCAAACTTTTTGTGATCCATTAGTCTAAAAGGATGATTCAGAATGATGTCATGCAGGAAACCTTCAATCTAATATATCACGTGTAGTGTTTGTATAAATGATAATTGCATCCCAAGAGTGTAAGAAATTGCCTTTATTTGAGCTATTCATGCATTTTATGTAGTCATCCATGCAAAAACACAGCTCAGAGTGGGATGCAAACCATGCTCATAATGTAAGTAGCCTTCTAGCACTGGAAAAGCCTAAACCCCGAAAAAGGTATTAATGTTCATGCCTCTGAAGGAGTGGAGCAGGAAATACCTGAAATGAGGGTTTCTTATCCAGGGCTCTTGCATTCATATTTCAAAATCTAATTCTAAAGCTATGCAAGCAAGTATAGGCCAAGATCTCAGAAATGAGGATGGATTTTTGAAAGTAAGTGTTTCAGGCAACATCTCTGCATCTGGCAGGCTAGTAAACAAGTCAGAAAATATTTCAGCTCAGAATAAAGTATAAGTATTTTGTTTTACTCATCACCTCCTGTTTTTTCATTCACAAATAAAAATATAACCTGAATCTCACTTTATATGTTAAGAGATTGGATAGGGAGAAGATTTTTAGTTTAAAATGGGGAAAATCCTGGGGTGATCTCCTCTAAAGTTCATTCCAAGGAGTTGTTTGTAGAAAGGTGTGATAAGCACCTACATGCTGAGGACTGTTTCTTGGTGAGCTGATGAAACCCTGCATGGAGATTGCTATAGCCAAGTGCCAAGGACAGATTCTCTCTCTGAGGCATGAACTTGGACTTCACTACACAAAGCAAAAGACTGAAAGTGACTAAGTAGGCTGTGCAAACCTTAAATCTTTGCACTCCCACACTGTTTTTCAAGCATGAGTTTGTTTTTCTGTCACGTTCAGTGTGCATAAACTGCTTCCATCTTGCACTGCTATAATGGTGCTGAAGTGCAGAGGCAGATCTGCTGGGCCACGTCAGGGTAATTGGGAGAAAATAGAAACAGAAATGAGACCAGCCTTATGTGTTAGTGGGAAGAAGTAGATCCTTACTATCACAGTTACAAAATAAATTGTTTTTGTTGAAAGTTTTTATAGGTAAGGTGCATTAAACTATATCAAAACACTGTTTACTCTACTTGTATAATGCACAGAGAGAGCAAGAGCCTTCAAGTGACTTGCTTCCAACTTTCATGGAGGACTGCATATCTGTGCATCACAAAAAATGTTAGTAGTCAAGGGAAAACCCCCTAGTCTAGGTCTATCTTTCAAGTAAAAGTTATTTTTCCATCATTATGTGAACCACAGTCAGTCTTCTTTCTTAAAACTTTACATCCTCATTTTCCTTTTAGTAATCCTGAAAAGTGGAGATGAAATATCCTAGTAGCATAACTAAATCAGAAGAATGTGGAGTCCTACTGATGTACTTCAGACTTCTGGCACCTTCAGAACTGCATTATGTTATTCATTGCTACTCACAGTTTTATAATCAAATGTTCCCTTCTCCAACGATAAATGTTAAGAGCAGGAAAAATGTATTAGTATCTGTTGGAATTGGAGAGAGACACAAGTGGAGTGGAGACAAGTAGATAAGCATTGCCTGAATAAGTGGCTGTTGCAGGCATCTTCATCTCTTGAAAAATAAAAACAGCCTTCTATTCTTGGTATGCAACTATGTCAGATAATTGTCCTTCCCTTCTCTCATTTCCTATGTCTTTGGGAATTTGGTTCTACAAAGGCACTAGTAGCTTCTGCTAGAAATTTCTGGTGATGCAGAGGATAAAAGAGTAGTGAGGAGCTCAAACAATTCATAGAAAATGTGCAGATTACTAGCAGTGTAGAGAAAAGTGCTTTTGAATATTTTGCTTTTCTTCTGAAGAGTTGGGTGCTGACAGATTCAAAAGTTAAAGACTGTGTCTTCAAGCAACAGATTTGCTAAAGAAGAAATATTCTTCTACTTTGCAGGTAGAAGCTTATTCCATACTTCTAAGATGTACCATGAGACATCGTTTTGGCATGTGTCTCCTAGGAAGTCTGAACATGAAAATGGTATCTCAGTGATTCTGAAACTCTGTATAGCCTAGGGAAGTTGAAGAATCTCCTGAAAGAATTGCTCCACTGTTGCCCTGAGCAATGGTTGTTCTCTGCAACAGGATTCTGCATATTGTTTGGCACTCAGGCAAAATGTCTTTTCCTCTAATCTGTTTCGGTTTCTTTAAAGTATCGGGTGGGAGGAGTAAGATAGAAGAGTCTCTCTTATATATTTGCTTCCTTCAGACCTTTCATGTTGTATGCAACCCCGCTATCTTTCAATAAAATTTGAGAACAATTTTAATATTGTTTGTTCCAGTTATCTCATGCTGTATCCCAATTAGTGGGAAAAGGCAACCTTTACATGTTGTACAGTTCTGCAGCTACTCAATTGAACTTACCTTGCAACAAAGTTTTGAAAAGAGTTTTGAGAAGGATGTTTAAAAACCATGTTCAACAACATTAACAAAGATGAGAATTTGCTGGCAATGCTGTTTTTTAAGACGTTATCTTAGCTTATCTCTTTATGAATTTGTCTCATACCGAAACATGCAGTTTTGAAAAGTCCATGTGATGACTAGAGATCCACACAGAAATATCATTTTGTATCTTCAGACCTTTAGGACAGGATCAATACCAAGATCTACTTGTTTTGCAATCACAGTGATAACTTGCAAAACCCCTGGGGTTTTCAGTCTTGCTTACTATCCTAGATAAGCTGAAAAAAAGAAAGTGATATCCAGCTTGTGGTCAGAACAGCTTGTAGAAGAGCTGAGGGCGGTGGTGAAGAAAGGCACTTTTCAATGTTTTATGTAGCTTTTCTGGGGTAAATTTATCTCAAGCATGCTTAAATCTATAGCTGATCATATGCATTCATATGAAAATATTATCGGAAATTCTTTTAATCTGAGAAAGATTACACCAATTAAAGAACGAGTACAAAGTACACAAATAACCATGGAAAAAGTTGTTTTCTGTCTGTCCTACCAAAACTAATATGGAAATATGGAAATATTACCTTTTAGCTAGGAAGCAACCCAAGTGTATGAGAACCCATACAATGCATTAGCTATATGAGACCAAGAATATCAAGACACAACAAGTTTCATCCATGTGCTGCTTTACCTTCCAAAGTCCTTGAGGTCTTATATCTAGAGCTTGCATCATACCACATCTAATGAAATGAACTTTCGCCACGTGAGCCTAAACGGGGACTGTCAATGAAAACTGAACTTGGCTGAAGGAAAGCAAAAGGTGGGAAGTCTATAAAAATAAAATAATGAAAATAAACAAAACAAAAACAACAACATTAAATGAGTTTTTGTTTCTTTGTTTTTTTCTCGATCCTTTCCCAACATAGAGAGTATTCATTTATCAGCTATAGGCTATAGTATTTGGTATGTGTAGAAGGATGCTAATGAGTTGCACTAGTTTCTTTGCAGTGTGGCTAAATGCAGTGTTGATCCCCTGGCAAAGAAAGCCAAGGGATGCAACAGAAAGATATGTAAAAGGCAGATCTCTATGAAAATACATAGACACTCATTCATAGTTGAGAGTATTTGGGAAATGGCAAAAAGACATGGAAATATGTTCCGTCTGCTTTTGCAAAGCATTATGGGGCCTTTTTAAAGTAAAATTTTGGGTGTGAAGGCCAGCTGGGACACAGGAAAGAATGAGAGGGAATGAAATTATTTTGTTAAATAAGGATGGATGTGATAGGGTAGACTAGAGAGGGTGAACCATCATGCTAAGAACTCTCTTTAATAGCAATATGTGACATCTGTGTAAGGAGTAGCAGCAACAGGTCTTAGGGTCTGCTTCTGCCGCGAGAGGGATTTCTGTCATTGTTTTTCACTGTAAATGAAAACAGAACCTGGGCCAGAATGTTAACTAAGTTGCTGTGCATGAAATAACAAGAGGATTGTAGTGTATGCATTGTTAGACTAGAATAATCCTGGTGATTGCACGCCGGTAACACCTTAAACTGTTTTCTGTGGAAAGCAAATGTAAGTAGTGTGTGTGTGGGCAACTCAATGCTTTTATATAAACACCTGCAATCTCTTTTGAAATTCATTTTTGAGTTGTAAAAATTTCTGCTCCTGAGGCAAATTAGAGAAATACTGTATTTTTAAAATACAAATTAAAAGTCTTGACAGTAAAGTAGACAGCAAAGTAGTAAGGTCACATTTTGACAGGGTATTACACTGACAACTCCCTTATTTGTGAGAATGAAACTAGATATGATTTGCAGATAAGGGAAAAATATTCCTCCTTTTTTTTCCCTTTGCAAATGTGCTATCTAGCTTTACTGGATGCTGATTTTCTTAGTCCTGGGTGCTGTGACAAAACAAGGCAGGGTTGTGACAGATCTGTCCAAATGACAACTTCCCAATCTCCTATCCAGGAGCAGGCGCAGCCCTAACGTTCAGTAAGCCAACCCTCATTCTTCCTCCTAAAGGAATGAGACAGTAAATGAGGGCCGCAGACAGCAAGAAGTCCTGTTCTCTGAACAGCATTGCGCAGTCAGTGCCATTCTGTCCTGGCAGCCGTGAGAGAGGGCTGCGAGATGGGGATACGTGCTGGGAGGGCACGAAGCACCCTCACCTCGTTGCTTCGCTCCCTTCCTTGAGCAACAAAGCACTGTTTGTATCCAGAACTGGAAAGGCTAGAGGAAGGAGTAGCATTAGGGCTCGGGAGCCTGTGTATTTAACCCCCAGTGACTGTTATGCTGTTTTAATGCAAATTAGAAAAAATACTGAATTAGAAAAATACTGAGTAGAAAAATACTGAATTTGAAAGAGGAGATTGCTAAGACTAGTAGCATGTATATGCCCCTAACTTGCAGAATGTTGTGCGATTATGAAATATGTTGTTGTATTTTTAAAAAGCAAGAAACTTCATGCTTGCCATAGCAACCTTTTTGGTACATGGTTCACATACTAAAAAGATGCATGACAACTTGCTCAAGAGACTCCCACACTTGCCCTTGCAATGTAACGTTATGAATTTGTAAAGCTTTTTGTGGAATTGTTTAAAGAAACAATTCCAGCATCTAAATACAACTGTTGGGTGGGAGGAGAGAGTTGGGTGTTTTTTTCTTCTTCCCCTTTCACTGAAAATTGTTCCTGAGGATCACAAAAAATGCTAAGCTTCTGTACAATTGCTTTTTGTATTGTGTTATGTGAGAGGAAATAGGAAAGTAGCAAGTGTGCAATCCACCTGAGTTGATCAAAATCAATGGAACTTTGAAAGTGCCCTGGATTAGAGCAACTCTCCTGTGGAGGCAGTCCTAATGAGTTAAAAAAATTAACGTCCCCTTATAGGCATTTAATTCACTGGATTGATTGCAACCAGTTCTCAGCTAGTGTCTTCAGAGATTTCTGACACGTTCTGAGCATGGAGCTGGAATTATTAGTTGATTTGGTGCCTGCGGCTCCAGTGCATCAGAGCCGAACAAATACGTGACAGAGAATGTCCCTGCCCTGAAGTGGATATAATTTGAGAATTCATCCTGATTTCCGTAATTGAGAGCTTGTGTGATTCTGCACAGGCTGATTGGCACGTGGCCTTACGGGAAGGCCGAGAGGCAGAATGGGCCGTTCTGCCTGGATTTCCTCACACCGCCCCCGCTGAGCCAGAAATAGACGTGGAGAGAATCCGTGCGGCTGCCCTGCTGCCCGCCCCTGCCAAGCTGGCGCTGCGCTAACGCTGCGAAGGGAAGTGGGCAGGGTGGGCAGGAGAGCAGCTGCTCCAAGCCTTTTGGGGAGGGCATTCCTGAGGGAAAGTGCAGAAGCAACTGGGAGCGCATCCCCCAGATCGGTTTGCAGTGCTGGCATGCTACCGGGCACTCTGGGTTTTTAAGATAGGGAGTCACTGGAGAGCCAGGATCCACAGGAGAGCCCCCAGAGTCCAGCCCACAGCCCCGAGTTAAGGAGGGCAGACAGCGGGCCCAACACCGAGGTGGGTCCAAGGTCCCACATGAGCGGGTGCAGGTCAGCACGATGTGTGTGGAGAACAGAGCACCTGCAAGACGGCCCAGGCAGCGACCTGGGGAAGGGTCTGAGCTTACATGCAGCCCCCAAGCTGGAGGAGGCCGAGGCACTCGGTGAAGTGTCCACAGCGCCTTCCTACCACGTAGCTGTTCTCCCTTCAGCCTGACACAGGCTATGCCACGGCTGAGCTGACCTTCAGCGCAGGCAACTAAGCCCTGGGGAGAAGGTGAAAAGGTTGCAGTGTCTCTGCTTCTCACTTGGGGTCCTCCCTACCTCCATGATTTTTAAGAGCCTCTTCTCATTAAATTTGCTAATTTCCACAGCTCCAACCTCGGAGTAATATTACATTTCATACGTTCCCTAATATACTCATATTCCAACCTATTCCACTACAGATGATGGAGGCAGAAGGCATTCTGCACATGCCAACTGTATCAGGCGTGCTAATAATGTTTGTTTGCCTCAGATAGATACTCAAATGCCGCTGAGCACAACAGGCACCTATTGCAAAATGATGTTCTCATGACCTGCCCCTTTCATCAGGGCACGGCAACCCCAGGAAACGGGAGAAACAAAAAGCTCTTAGCCCAGCTGCCTTGCATTTTGTAGGGAGCTGCAGCTGAGCTCTGTGACTCCTTGCTGTCCCTCCTGCTGATTCGACTCTGGAGTTGCAAAAACCGAAAGGGGCAGCAGTGTACCTCTCCTCCCCTGGATCCTGCCCTCCCTCGCTGCCTCCCGGCACTTCTGGCTCAGCGAGGGCAGGCAGGGCTGCAGGGCAGCAGCAGAGCTGGGGATGGAGGCTTTGTGGGACACCAAGGATCTGTGGCAGTTTTCAGCCTTGGAGGGAAACGTCGTCTTCTAAGGCCAAAGGTGGACCCGACTGCTGTGCTATCATGGTAAATGTGTGTTACCACATGAGCTTGAGGTGCCCGCATGGTAGACAAGTGTGATGTTGAGAGAGCGGGGTGTAAAATACTGTGAAGTGTTCAAATGGAAAGTGTTTTAACCAGGAAAATATCACTTATGTTATGAAGGCAAGGCAAGGGCTTTTTTAGAGGATTTACCTTTACAATTTCCAAGATAAGCTCATGTGTTTGACTTTCCTCTCTCCTCCTCTCCCCTCTTGACCTGATATAGCACCAAAAAGACAGTAAAGTAGTAAGGTCAGATTTTGACAGCATATTACAATGATAACTCCCTTACTTGTGAGAATGAAACTAGATATGATTTGCAGATAAGGGAAAAATATTCCTCCTTTTTTCCCTTTGCAAATGTGCTATCTAGCTTTACTGGATGCTGATTTTCTTAGTCCTGGGTGCTGTGACAAAACAAGGCAGGGTTGTGACAGATCTGTCCAAATGACAACTTCCCAATCTCCTATCCAGGAGCAGGCGCAGCCCTAACGTTCAGTAAGCCAACCCTCATTCTTCCTCCTAAAGGAATGAGACAGTAAATGAGGGCCGCAGACAGCAAGAAGTCCTGTTCTCTGAACAGCATTGCGCAGTCAGTGCCATTCTGTCCTGGCAGCCGTGAGAGAGGGCTGCGAGATGGGGATACGTGCTGGGAGGGCACGAAGCACCCTCACCTTGTTGCTTCGCTCCCTTCCTTGAGCAACAAAGCACTGTTTGTATCCAGAACTGGAAAGGCTAGAGGAAGGAGTAGCATTAGGGCTCGGGAGCCTGTGTATTTAACCCCCAGTGACTGCTATGCTGCGTTAATGCTCTGAATATGAGGTGGGCCCAGGACTGCCATTTGCTCTACCCACTAATAAGTAACCTCCCTCATTGCAGATGCTATGGAATTTACACGGCCCTCATGTAGCCATGTGCTTTGCAATATCTGTGGAAATACCTGTTCTCTGGGCTCCAAGTGGGCTTAGTGTGTGTTTTGTTTTTTTTAATCGAATATGCATCTCCTCTTGTGCTATATCTGACAGCACATACAAAACAGGGAAGCTATGGTAAATGAAGTAGATCTGATGCAGAAAGTGTCTTCTGTGTTCGAACTGCTGTTCCTGGAGTCTGGATGCATTGCATCTCTGCGGAGATCGTGTCATGGAGTCCTTTTTTTGCTCTCTTTTTCCCCTTGGTTTAGATTCTATACTGTTTTTTTGTATAAGTAAGTGGATTACTTTCTGCCGTTTAAAAACTAGTGTTAAGGTCTACATGCCAAGGGATCCTATCTCTATTATTTGTGTATCTGGAAATTTCTGTAAAGAGTTTGTGGTTGGAATTTTAGAACAAAAGTCCGGTTTAAGTATCCAGGAAAAAAAAAGGTGTGAACCTGTTAAATTATTATATTTTTGGGTTTCTGGATTTGTCCTTGGTGCAAGGAGCAACATTTTAGGAGAGTCCTTCACTCTCCCCTCTGTAGCAGAGAAGAGAAATGGAATGCAAGATCGTCTAGCTTGCACCATAAGCAAATCCTTCATAGATATGTATTGAATATAACTATATGTGTGCACAAGGTCACATGTCCTCCTGGTAGTAGTCGGTGAGATGGCTGCTTCAGTCACTTGCTCGTGAAAGGGCCACTACCAGTCCCTGAAAGTCTGGTGGACCAGTCTTAGTGTGGAATCAAAAAAGACAAATGAACTTTCTGATCCAGCGAGGTTTTAGAGATTTCTCTCAGTCTGATATCTAGAAAATTCTTTCCTGCGGTTAGAACAAGCTCGCTGCGTGGAGCGCAGTTTAACGGCGCTGAGGCTGAGCTACTTAGACACAGCTGCTCTTTGTGGGCTATTCTGTTTCACAGTCTTCCCTCCGCTGTGGTTCAGGTTTCATGGTGCCTGGAACAAGCCCTTGGGAGCAGCTGCTGCAGCTCCCGTCTCTGGTCTGCTGCTGAGCTTTCCCTCGGAGCTACCGACGGAACGTCTAATTTAAAAAAGCATGTGGTATTTCATCAATATCTCATTTCCCGAATATGATTTTTGGGACCAATCTGAGTTAATTGAATTTCCCTCTTATGACACTGGGATCGACGATATTTATAGCAACCTAATTACAGTTTTCACTTGCTCAAATGGATATGCTGTTCGTATTAAGTTTAAAGACGTACTTGGAACTCATGGAGGGCTCAGTTTTCCAGGCTAGGAGGCTACTGCAGATGATATCATGCCAGCTGCCCTAGGATAGCCCTGTGGTCACAAGTTTGTGAATGGGCAGTGGTGTTTCCTTTCTTGCCTTTATTAATTAGTTTATTTTCACTCTGGGCTTTTTTCTTTGGCAGAAATGAATGGTTGCTGTAAGTTTATGTATTTGTGAAGTTAAAAAGAAGTTCTTAGGTGCTACCATGGGTTGCTTCTCTAGGGGTTCCTGTCAGTAGCAGTGAAAGTTTTTACACACTGCAATGTACAGTAATCCCCCACTTTCCCTAAGCCTCCCTGCCCCTGAGTATTTAGATGTTATCTCTTTAGTCAGATAAGCTTAATAGACATAGGCACTTCAGATAAGAGTTTAAGATGATAAGTTTTTCTCTTTTTTAAAATATTTTTTATTATACAGAACACTTGCTAGTAGATAAAATAATAGTAAGCTAAACTAATACTCAGCTAGTATGATTCTCTGTCAAGGATTTCAGACAGTTCAGAAGCTGGTCACAGTGTCATCATCTGCGTTTTGTTACTGAGTGTCATCAGCTCCCTGTGTCACACCCTGCCTTTTCAGCAGCTGGGTGCATTCCAGCTGCTTCTCTGGATGGGTTGGAAAAATAAGTCCTAATGTCTTTCGATGTCTTCAGTCATAAAGAAGAGATTTTCACAGATGCTTTTCCAAACTTATTAAATAACTTTGGATGTAGAACATCAAAATAAGTCCAGTTTGTTCAGTTCCTGTGTTTACATAGAAGAAAGATATTTTTATTGGGGGGGAGAAGTGATTCCAAAGCATTTTTGTTATCTGTCTTAAATTAGCAGTTGTGCTGTGTTACAACGTATTATTTTGCTGAGGTATTCACTGTTCTTGAGTGCTTCACATTCACAGAGTAGAGTTGGTGGGGGTCTTGAGAGCACAATAAACCTAAACCAAACCCTAGGTCATAGAATCACAGAATGGTTGAGATTGGAAGGGGCCTCCAGAGATCACCTAGTCCAACTCCCCTGCTCCATCAGGGACACCCAGAGCACAGGACACAGGGTGGCATCCAGGCGGGTTTGGAAGATCTCCAGAGAAGGAGACTCCACAGCCTCTCTGGGCAGCCTGTGCCAGGGCTCTGTCACCCTCATGGGAAGGATGTTCTTCCTCATATGGAGATTCAACTTTATATGTTTCAGCTTACACCTGTTACCCCTTGTCCTATCACTGGCCACCAGTGAGAAGAGCCTGGTCCCATCCTCCCTACATTCACCCCTCAGGTACTTGAACATGTTGAACAAATCTCCTCTGAGTCATCTCTTCTCCAGACTAACCAGACAAACTCCTTTTGTTTGTCCTTCTTGTACTGGGGAAGCCAACTCCCTCTGTTCAGGCCCAGGCTGTGCAGGGGCAAGGTAAGACTGCAGAGTACTTGAATGTCTTTTCCTCCAGTGACAGAGCACTGGAACAAGATGTCCAGAGATGTTGTGGAGTCTCCTTCTCTGGAGATTTTCCAAACCCGCTTGAACGCAGTCCTGTGCCCTGTGCTCTAGGTGCTCTCGTGTGTGCAGGGGAGTTAGATGATCTCTAAAGGTCCCTTCCAACCTAAAGGATTCTGTGATTCTATGTACACTTGTACTTTAAATGCCACCCTTGTACTCAGGATGGGTAGGCCCTGAGGATGGGTGTGTTCCCTGCTCCAGGTGTTTCCTCTGGCTGTTCGTAGGGCTAACCTCTGCACAGGAGGCCTCTGCTACTTATCAGTCCTGGAAAATTGGCTTTACTTTCTTATAGAGCATTGTCCATAAAGGAACTTAATTCTGCTGTTGCTGGAAATAAATTATCTCATCATATTTGTGGCTGAAATATCGTTGCCTAAACAAGTTTGGACTTAGACTAGCTATCAATAAAAATAATTTATTTTAGAACTGTCCTTTTAGCATGTTCTTAAGAAATGCATGATCTCTGACCCACACTTCCCAAGGGAGAGTTTCAGAAGTGAAGAAGTTAACGTGAAGTCGCTCTGGTGTTGTCTCATTTTTCGCTCCCTCTCCTCTCACAAAGCGCTAGGCTGCCAGTTCTCTCCTTGTCCCATATGGGAAGCACAGAGGAAAAGACTGACCTTCATGTAAAGTCTTTGATCCAGATCTGTTCTGAAGCAGGCTCTTAAGGAATAAAAATTACATTGCTTTTTGCATTAAATGGAATTTCCTTAAATGTAAAGGAAGCTTTTGTTTGAATATACAAAATTTGAAAGGAAACGAGGATAACCTATTCTGAATTGGTGTCAGATACTGAAGAGTGCAGGCCAGGTGACCACAGATTTAGGTGACACTGGCTGAGGCTGCATTTGACATTGATGTTTTAGAATACCAGGGACCACAAGAGAAACAAGAGCATTTGTTCCCTTTTGTGCTTACCACCAGCAGGTCTTTGCATTAACTCTCAGTTGTAGCTGGTGTTGCATCTTGTTCTCCAGCTGCCCAGGCGATGCTTCACATGAGAAGAGGTATAGAGGGTCACTGTCTATGCTGTTAGATATCATATTGCAAAATAAAACGTTATACGAACTGCGTATTTGTTAGCAGTAAGTTATTTCAAGAAAAGTGTTTCTGCAGCAATCCCACTTGATCTGATTATACCTTCTTGGCTTTCAAACATGTATTTAAGAGAGACTCAATTTCTTTGTTAGGGCATACTGTAATTAAAGCAGCAATAGTTCTTTTCATGTCCATTTCATCTTACTGATAGAGGCTCTGTTTTTTCTTTTTGTTTTCTGTTACTGTCTTGTCAGGCATTTATGTCCAGGAATGATTTGTCTGACTGGAAGGAGAATTGATCTTTTTTTCTTTTTTGCTACTAATTTTGTTAGCAAACAAAAACCTTCTACTTACGAGAACCTGTGGGAGCAGGCTTGTCTTCTCCGTGTGCCCCAGTGCTCAGTGACCCTTCCCCTTGCATTGTGGGTTGTCCCGGGTTCATTCTGGGAAGGGTGCGTCCCCAGAATAGTAGTTTGTGCATTACACTCCCTCCTGATTCCCACTTTGTTTACTAAATCTGTAGAAGATTAAAAGACAAAACAAAACAAAACAAAAAACAGCTCCTGCAACTCCCAGAAACAAACAAACAAAAACCCTCTGTGTGTTGTATAAGAGGATCTCAATTAAAATTCAAGCTATTTGTAAGAATGGTGTCTTATTATTATCTTTTTTGTTTAAGTAAGTGACTTAGTAGGTGCTACAGTGGAAATACATTAATCTGATACAAGCACTTGAGCTGAAGGATACAGCCAAAAAGGTTATATTTGTGGCTGATCAAATAGATTGTATCATTTGTTTACATTGCAGGCCTGCAGTTTCATTTACTCACAGAAGACATAAATAACTAGTTTTAACTGCCAGGATTTTCCAAATGTGGGATGGTATGCGATTGTTTGGGGTGCAGACTAGTATCCAGGCATTGTATTGTGCAAGGCATCGGCAAATTCGGTATAAGTTAATGAAATCTCCGAGCTGAAAAGTAAGCTGGGTTATTTATGTAGTGACATATGAATTCAGAAACTGTATGCGGATGCTTTTAAGGCCAAGAAGATTAAACCAATTTTTCTCCACAAACTTGCTCACACAGACTGTGTGACCATGTAATTTCATGTGCAAGCTAGTAGTAAACCCTTCTAAAAGCATTAAATTTTGTTGTTTATTTACTGTGTTCAGGAAATCAAGATGTACTTGGTACCTTATCAAATATTTGGTTTATTTATTGGCATCTCTTTTCTCTGTTTTTTTTTCTCATAATATTGTTCTGTCAAAGCTTTTTCTTTGTGTGGCAAACAGAAGCTAGACAGATGTTCAGATTTAATGAACTAGTCCTGCTAGTAAAAACTCTTGAGGCAAAACTGTCCTAGGAAGGAGACTCGACATCTGATGTACCTAAATAATATTTGCAAGATTTTTATTCCCCATCACTACTACTTTAATTAAGCACTAATTCTATTTGTTTTTCTGGAGAGGAATCTTGGTGTCTGTGGGGTTTTATTTTGTTTGTTTCATTTTGTTTGTTTTGTTTTGTTTTTTTCCCCTCTCCTCTTGCAGGTATGAATGCAATGTGCATCCACAAGCTTAGGAGTAATGTGTATGATTACAGCCTCCTATAGACCTCAGGTAAATCTGTCAAGGAGATGCGTCCAAAAATTGAGAACTAGTAGGAATACCTATAAGCTGTTACCAGTTTGATATTTGCAATGAGATATATCCTAATTATGAATATGTGTTGATTTAGTTTTAATTGTTTTAGGGGTCACTGCTGTAGGGGTGGGTTTTTTCCTCCTCTGAAAGCACAGCTTTGGGATATCTCACATAGTGGAGATGAGGGAGGAGGGTATGAACATTCTTCATCTTTTAGTCATAAGGCTGAAGAGAACTGCACAACTTATTTCCCCTTAATACCTTGCATCCTAAGGCCTTTGGGAATGGTTTGAGGTGTCCTACTATAACAGTGAGCACAGGAACATTGAAAAGTAGGATTGATTGATAGTTAACTTTGCATTGCAAGGAGAAATAAAAGCATTGGTGGTAACTGTGCACAGAAATTTGAATGTAGATTAGTATATATATGAGCAGACATAGGCATGCTTCATTATTTAGACCATCAGATCACTCTGTCCTGAGAATTGTATTTTAAGCTGGAGAGAGTATGAGATACGTGTGACACTGTGGACTCCTGTCCTGTGTGGATTGCACATGCATGAAGAATATGTTAGGATTCTAGGGGAAAAATGTTCTAGGATTTAGCTACGCTTATTTAATGGCAGTTGTTGTGCTGGGTTCCGCACAGCACACTACATTTTCAGGAGTCTGATACCCAACTTCTGACAGTGGATTTTGAGATGGGTGCACTTCCCCTCAGCTTTGCAGTGATCTTTACCCTTCCACCTGTTCCTCTGCCGGCCTCAGAAAGGTGGCATGTGATGATGATGAAAATTGTGAGATCTTGAAAGGCTTTTGCAGTACTAGCCTTTTTTGCCTGGCAACATAGTCCTTAGTTAGGATCAAATCCTACTCTTTCTCTCTCTAGTGTTGTTGTTGCTAGAAGAGGTTTTGCTTTGGAATCCATGGGGAGCCACAGCTTGTTTGGCCCCTCACTCCCTTTCCTGAGGGGAAACCAACAGCAACTGTGCAAGATTGTGAGAACTGAAGCATTTCAGCAAGAGTTTTCAAAACAGAGAGAGAAAGTTTTACAAGTTGACAGGAATTAAGGGAAAGAAAGAAAATGCTAAAAACTAGATGAGCAGCTAAATCTTAGAAATGCATTTTTGTCTTAATTCTTGAAAATGAGATGTCTGTATTCATAGCCTTTTACTGTAATTTTAAGTAGACAGCAGTTTTTAAATATTAATAGTATATTGTATCCTTTCAAGTTAATTGCCAGATTCCAAGTCCAAGAAAGTTCCACTAGGTTTGTAGGCCAACCTCAAGCCCTGAAGCAATGTAGGATGAAAAGTATAAAGGAAGATCCATAAATAGCATTGCAAAAGTGCAAAGCCTGACTAAAAAGGGTTACGTTCTTTGCAGAATCATTCCTTAGGGTCAAAGAGGTTCCCTTAACTATGGAAAGCCTTGTCAAAGGCTTAGTCTAAGGGAAGTTTGAAAATTTTGTTATTCATCTTTTGTGACCTTGACCACCAACTGTAGGTGTCTAGGATTTGCAGGTAACGCATCTGAAACATTACCTTGTTTGAATATGGCCCCCGGTTTTGTATGCCCAGCAGAGAGCTGCCAACAGCTGCCTAAGGGAGGTGCTTTGTTGGAAAGCAAGCTCTTCCAGCTTCAGTGATGTTTTGGTCCAGAGGGTGATTAGCAAGTGCTGAAAACTTGCAAGGGCAGAAAAGCACAATAGTTGATCACAATCAATGCATACAATATGAAGTCTGAAGCCGGATGCCTTTCAGTGCTGGCAAACCTGCTGGGAGATACTCTAGCTGGTTGAAAACCATCTGTGCAGCCAAATGAAAGAAAATAAAGAGGGTGCCTCATATCCAAAATGATGTGAGAGGGGGTTGTATCTGGTGATCACACCTACTCTTTTCTGGAGCTCATTGCTCTTGCTGTGTTACCTTTTTATTTAGTGCTTCAATAGATGTCCAATAGGTTGAAGCAGAGTGAATAAGGTAACTGCAAAAATGAGCAGATCTGTGCAAACAGACGTAGTGATTTTGTGAACCTCAAAGAAAAGCCATGGAATTCTCTGCTGTTACTGAACTGAAGGAAAACAAATGAATAATGTATAAACACCTCCATAAGATGCAGAAAATTGTACCTTAAAGAGGTGGAAAGAGAACACTCTGAGCTGCATTTACTGTAAAAAGACATGTTATACACTTGAAAGGCTCTGAGGTTTTGAGCAACAGTTTAACTGGCAGAGAAACGTGCTAACTGTTGTCAGGGATAAGGAAAATAACGCTGTGCTTCCCTGTGCCCTGAGCTCTTACCTCCTCACTAACAAAACTCACCCATATTAGTGGATCTGTAGCTTTTCCCCTCTCAGAGAGGGGAACCACTCTCAACTGCCCATTTGGCAGCTGAGTGGCATGACTGTCCTGTAGCTTGGAGCAAGCAAAATAAAGTGGCCAGTTTGTGGTAAGGATTTTCTCTGATGTTAGGAGTCTGTAGGGCCCTGCCTTTCTAACTTGGCCTCCTTGAAACAAGTTGATTTTGCTCTGACCTGGATCTGTCAGCTCTACCATGGCGCAGGACGGGGTGTGCACTCTGCTCAGTGCAGGTGGCCAAATGTGTTTCATGGAAATCAGGTGTTTCTTTGAGATCAGGGTGTTTCATGGAGACACGTTGTTCTCCACAGGGCTCAGAAAAAGTGAGGGAGGCTTCATTAGAGTTATCAGTGTGGGGCTGAAATGTGGCAGGGCAAGTACTGCTATTTGACATGACTGTAGGACGTACCACAAGGCAAAATGCTTGCCCTGTGTGTGGTGCAGACCAGGACTTGGCCAGGATCTCCAGGAATATTCCAATCCTGTGTATTTAGCAGCATACACCCACTCGTGTCTTACCGTGAAACCTCTGAAAGGCTGCTATTTTTTTTTGTCCTTTGCTCCCACAAAAAAACAAAATCACATGTTAACAGCTGATCATTTCTGCCACCCCCAGTACTCTGCAGCTGGACGCTGTGCAGCTCCCCGCGACCCTGCAGAAATGTGGCAGTGCCTCTGCACCACAGCTATTGGGAGTCACAGCCAGGTGGCTTTGCCTTTTCCTTCATGCCCATCTTTTTTTCTGGAAGATGAAGTAGTAAACGCTTGCTCTCCTGCACCATGAGGAGCAGACATATGGAAAAAGCTTTCTTTGGAACATGTAACAGGTCAGGAAGACCAAATGAGTGAATGAATGCCTAGACTAGTTTAACCTGTCTGGTCTATGTACAAGCATCATATTTACAGAGTGAGAAGTGCCCAAGAATCAAATATTATTTCTTTGAAAGCAGCGAATGGACGTACAATCCCGTAATGTTGCTTTGCCGACAGCAGCGGTGGGCACTTCTCACTGGGGTTTCCTGTTGGCAGCCCAAGGTTGGGGCTGGTGGCGCACAGCAGTTTTGCAGAGAGCAGGATGAGGGCAGGTTGTTCACACTGTCAGTGCCCCAGCTTGGGAAGCCTTGCGGCAGCAAAGACGGAGGGAGTACCTGAGCTGGGTACCCCTGCAGCAGGGAGCCTGCTGCATCGGGCCCGGGCACGACCTCATCGCTAGCCTTGGACATGAGCATCAAACGGGACAGTCCCTTGTCTTGTATAAATAGTTTGCTTACTTATGCTACAGATCACACAATTTCTGTAAAAATTCTTCGCTGTTATGGGACAACAAGCTTCTTGTGTTGCTAATGGTGGCTAGGAAGATGAATATGCAGAGCCATTGAAGCATCTTAATCTTACAGTGATGGGGTAGGTGCTTTAGAAAATAGAATTCTGATTAAAGTTTTGAGTTTTGTTGTTCGCATTGGTTGACTGTGGGTGTTCTAAGTATTCTAAATTCAGATGCACTACTGTGCATTCTAGTGGGGTATTCTGATTTAGTTTTTTTTCTGTTGATTTAAATTTATATTCTCTTCACAGGTGTGAGGGAATGGCTGTATGGTCTTTGCTTTTAACATGGTAAACATTGGTATACCCATAGCCACATGGGCCTAACATTGGTTTCAGTATTTCACGTAGGGGTGTCAGTGTGTGTGTACCCTTTCTGAGCAGGTTAAACCTTTAAGGGCTTTACCTAAAGCCTCCTGGAATCTATTTAAAAGGCTGCTGTTGATCTAGAGAGACTTTGCCTGGCAACTTTGTTTTCCAAAGTGCTTCCATGGCATTTTTTGTTGTTTTTAACCAATGCCTTTAGTCTTTCTTTAATCCTATCTCCCATGCCATTCCCTATTGTTGACATTTTCCTCTGTATGGGTTTGCTTCTGTCTTTGTGGGTTATGGAACCACCAAACTGGTGGTTTGGACTGGCTAATACTTAATAGCAGAAATGGCACAAGCTACCACGGTGTGCAAAGAAAATATGAATTTACTTGCCATCAACATATTTTGACAGTCATCTTGCAATCAGGAGCAGTAAAGTGTGAGGAGATTTTACTTCAGGATAATTTCTGTCTCTGTTTAAATGAATTAGTGAGCAGTGGAAGATTGCTCCGTGGGTGACTCTTCCCAAGGCAAACATTGCCACATCCCTTTCAGTGATCCTTTGTCCATTTGTCTTGTAACTAAATATTATCACCCACTTTTCCCTTCCCTACGTGGTTCTGTCATGGTTGTCACTATATCCCTTTTGTGACCAGAAAATGTTGTCATTTAATTCTGTGATTCTGTGAAATAGCATCTCGCACAAACATTGCATCCTCTCTTGGCAAGAAAAGAATAAAGGTCAGATGGCTTTCCTTAATCTCTGAGCTGAGTTTTACTATCTGTTCCACAGAGCAGGGTGTGGAGCATGGGATAGTCTTGGGTTTTGACCCAGGCCAAATCATCATTTTGGCTCGATTATTTTTGGGTTCCCATTCTTGCTGTTCTCCCGCAGTCTGGGATGGGAATGGAGAGAAATAAACATTTGCAATGGTCAAAACTCTTTGAAGCAAATGTTGCCCTTACTCAGCTCCTGCACCGTGGTCTGGGGCTGAGCCAGAAGTGTTCACAGAACTATCAGACAACTTGAGCACTGGTGCAAGGCGGGCGGCTCAACTGTGTGGAGGGAGCACTGGCAGTGAGAGCCAGGCAGAGGGAGCTTATTAACCTGAACTGGGCACAAACCACCACCAGCTCATTTCTGGCCACTCTGAACACAAATAGCTGTCGTTTCCTTCACCAATCTAGAAGGCTGTAAAAGGCCGCTGTGTCTGACAATGTCTTTCTTAGAGCTGACGAGCAAAGATCAAAGCAGGGAGGGTGAAGACAGCTTGCTGGGGGGAAGAGACTTTACCAATCTGCTTGTCATTTAGAAAAAGCTTAATGTATAAATGTCATGGAAACAAGCTGTTCCTTCTGAATAAAAGCAATACTGTGCTTCATACTTCTTCCTTCTTAATCTTTTTAATGCAAAGGAAAAAGAAGGCAAATGTTAAAACAGTGAAAAGCAAATATTTTTAATGGTAACAGTCTAGCTGTCTGTAGTTTCATGTCTAGTCGTCTTTGAATATTATATATCTGCAGCTGGACATCCTTGGAGCTGACTGCCCTGCCAGATGCTCAGACTGATGAAATCTGAACAGACCCTCGTGCCACCAGGTAGCAGACCCGCCAGCAAGGCCCCATGGCAGCCCCCTGCTGCGGCCCTCTTCGATGCGGACCTGGGCCCGGCCTCCGCAGGACGAGTCAGACTGTTTGCACTGACCACGTGCAAACAGCCCCCAGGCCATGGCAGATGGGGCTCTGACTCTGCCCTATTTCTACCTCTGTGGAATTTGTTGTGAAACCTACTTGGAAAATAAGTTCTTACCCGCCACTTGCCCATCGCTGCTCTGTTTCCATTCTGCTGAGAGTATCTGCAGTTCTGAAAGTGCACTTCTTATTTCATGCTGCTGTATTACAGTAATTGCTTCAAACCAAAAATAAATATAGCAGAATCACTAAATATACTTTATAGACCCAAGAAAACAGGGCAGCGTGGCAGAAAATATAACCCGGATCGTGTAGCACTGAAAAGGCAGTCTATTTCTTATATACAATTTTTAGGTTTCTTTTCCTGCACTTGATAGCTAAGTAAGTAAAGTATAGCCTAACTTCCTACCATTGCACTCTTGATACCTGAGTAGCTTCCTCTGTGTGTAGACAGTAACTACAAAGTCTAAAAGAGCAGAAGCCCTTCCAGCCGCTCCTGTGTTATCCTCCAGGGCAGCCTGAGATTCGCGGGAAAGCTGCTTCTCCGTGGAGCCGTTCGGGACGTGCTCAGCACCTGGAGGCGCTGGGCACCTGCTGAGCAGATGACTGTGCAGGCCACAGGCATTTCTTGGCCCTTCTGGCTGAGCTACCTAAATTCAATACACCGTCAAGGGATCCTGAGCCCAGCAGTAGGAAGCGGCTTAAAAAACGCTGAAATCACTGCCAGCGTGGCCAGTTTGCATCTCGGTTATTATTCAGACAAACTGAAAGCTCCATCTCAGGGAAGCTAATGAAGCTGGATGGTTTCCTGGCACGTTTCTGCCCGGGACCGGCCTGACCTCGTGCTGGGGCGTGAATCCCTCAGCTCCCGTCTCGCCTCCGCCAGCGCGAGGCAGAGCCCGAGCTCCAGCGAGCAAAGATATCAATAAGTGCTAAGGAGCATCAGGCAAAAATCAATGCCTGTCTTGACACTAGGCTTAAACTGTTGTTGTTTTGTTTTGTTTTCCGCGTGCCGGATGAGCGCTGTCGGCCGCACGGCTGCCCCTGCTCGCGGGGGCTGCTCTGCGCGGACGGGCTGCGGGCGGCCGTGCCGTGGCCGAGGCGCCGCTTCCACGCGCCGCGCGCCCACCCGCTACCGCTCGTTACCACTCGTGCGCTGGGCAGCGCCTCCTGCGGCAGCGGGCCTTCAGCGTGGTGTCCTCTGCCCAGCGGTGTCTCTGCCCTGCCCCGCTTGGGGCTTTGATCCATACCGTCGCATTACGCTACATGCCGTAAGGTTTGAAAGTCCAGGGTAAATCTAGGGATGGTTCTGGAGACAGATTTCTTATCATCATACCTGCTTGTGATGGCCATGTGCCAGGCAGATTTATCTCCATGGACCTTTTTAACTTCTCTAGCAGATTCTTAGTTGCCCTCGGCTCCTTTAGGGCGGCAGAGCTACCTCACCTTGTGCTGTGCTGGCTGCTGGCGGCTGCACAGCACACTGCAAAGCTTGTAGTAAAGGGTAATTCCGTCTGAAGGTGCTCCTGAGGTAGATATTTTGTTTTGTTTCATTTGTTACCTCATTTCTTGCAATTTTCCTGGCGGCTGGCTCCCTGGCTTTTCAGATACTAATTTATCACAAGTTTTATGTTTTCTTCTGCTTCTGACTATGGAATTTTGGAGTCTTCTTTTCTTTAAAAACTTGGTACATTTTTGTGCAATGTGCCATGAGCAGCCCTCATATTTCTGTAATTATTTAACAACTTCCCCTGTGTAAGGTGATGGATGCTGTTAAACACAACCAGTGCTTCCCTCTGCTCCTTGTCAGGAACACATTCGCGCTGTCTCTTCCTTCCCACTGACACCATGATCTCAGACCCAAAGTGAAGCCTCAATTAAATCTCTTCTTAGCTTCGAAGTTCGTAACAGGCCGGTTTACCTGTCCCAGCATTTTTTCTTACTTGTTTATTGTTCCTTGTACTGCGTGACTGATGATCTGTCTGGACCGGAGATGCGCTTCTGCCTGGAGACCAGCTTTGCTCTAACGTAAGAGAACATGCAGCCGCCCTTTAGACTCATCTTAGAATATTTGGAAATGTAGGTTTGGAAGAGAGTGAGAGGTCAGGATAAGCATTGTTTTAAAGCAGAACCTCTGACTTGAGATAAAAGCTTGTTGTTTTCTTCATGTATAATTGAAAATAATCTAGATGTAAAGGATGCTGATGGCCTAAGTGAATCTCAGGGCAGGAAAAGTGAACATAAAGCACTCCGTGCCTCGGCTCTTCCAGTTGGGTACTTGCTGTGCTGGACTGCAACAGGTTCACAGTTATGGCTTACAGTTTTTGTATTGCATCTCCTCTACTACATGGAGGTAATGCTTGTAGGTTTCGAGAGGAGAAACTTCTTTCTTCATGTAAAAGCCCGAAAATTTTTGACTTAATGTAAGCTGAACTGTATCACTGCAGTAAAACCTAACGCAGGGCAAAGTGCTCACGCTAATTCTGGCAGCTGACTCCATTTTAGCTTTCTTAGAGCATATCTACACGTCCTGGCCAGACTACACTGCACCTGCTCCATCCATATGCTGAACTGCCTGGCTGCAAGCAAATTCTTGGCTGCCAGTCAAGTGTCTGCACTAGGCTCGGTGCAGAGCTTCGCCGCCTGTCCTGAGGACAGTTACATAAATTACCAGAGCTCTCCTCCACCCGTGGCCTCACGCAGTCGCCCAGAGAAGGGCGACTCTTTGCTCGTGGCGCCGGAGCCGTGCGGATGTGGGTGCAGCTGATGTGTAGCTCAGGCGGGCCGCAGTCCTCGCAGCGCCCAGCTGACTGCAAGCGTGTTCCCCTGTCGTCTCCTTCTTTGGCCTCCCACATACCGAGTCCTCGTAAGCCCTGGCTGACAGATGTAGGCTCATTTTATTACTAAGTACATTTAAAGTACAGCACACACAAATGTTGGCTTTAAATGTGGGTGAGCTCCATCTCAGGCCTGTACTAACACCGCAGGGCCCTTTAGGGCCGCTGCTGGCTTCTGTTAGGTAGCCAGGAGGGTTGGCGGAGGAAAGTTGTGACTGCTCCTGAAAGCTGCCTGTGCAGAGGCGCTGCGAGGGACTGAATGTGTCCCTGCAGGCCTGACATCGCCGTGTGCACCCTTCTCCCGTCTCCTCTTTGGCTGCTCCTTATTACTTCATTCTTCTTAGGCGGGTGGGGAAGGAACGTCAAAGGAGCCACTTGCTTTTGCTTTTTCTCCATTTTGAAAAAGGCAAAAATGATATATGCAACAAAATTTTGGTAAACGGAAGAACAGACTTACTGATTAGCAAATCTTTCCTCTGAAAAAAAGAACTCTCTAATGGTTTTGAACGGCAAGGAAGGACTGGGCTTCCAGAAGGCGCTCGGAGCAAATTAAGCTGCAAGTTAAGCACTGGATGCTTAACTTGCAGGTAGGGGAGCCTCTTCCATGTCAGAGCCAGTGCTGCAGAGCTGCGGGAAGTAACAAAAATCTGAGTCCCACAGGTCTGTCCAGGCACACGTGCAGCCTTACGACAGATACTGATTTACAGAACTAAGACTTCCATACCTTTCTGCAAGTATGTTACGCTGTGAACATACTATCCTAATCCTGCAAAGACTGTTAAAAATAAGATAGTACTTAAACCAACGCACCTAGCCTTCAACATGATAAATATGCCTGCTGTGATCATCCTTCCCAGCAATGGATCTTTGGCAAGAGTCACTAAAAATGCCGGGATTAGCAATAAGACTCTAAAGTAACTGGTAAGTGGAATCAGTATGTGGAATTCAGTGAAACAAAGAGATTCAGCAGCAAATTAAAGCTGAGTTTTCCATACTAAATGAAAGTACGCATGAGGCCTTTCTACTTGTAATACTGTAAGTATTCCATGGCTTCCTATGAGAGATTCCTTTTATCTGTATAAATGTTTATTCGTAATGTTTATTCATAAATGTTTATTCTGTTTATTCTTCATTCAAAGAAAAATCTAAACTACAAAAGCAGTTTCAGAGATCTGCCATCGCGCTACTTTCTTGGCTGATACGGTAGGCCCTGTGAAGGAGATTATGTTTCAGAAATAAACTTAAAAAAGTAATAATGGCATTCATGGTACAAGATTCAAAGAATGAAAATTAATTTTGTATTAGGAGTAAGAAATGTACATGTACTACTTTTCTAAGTCAGATATTGGAAGGAAAGAATTATGTGTCAAAAACTCAGATAAAATCTGTAGTGAGCTACAGATAAAGTGTATAAATCAAAAAAATTGGTCTATTTCATGGTGTCATCTTTTGCAGAAATACCAAATAATCTGGCAGACGACTGCAACATCCTGTTGATGTGACTACTGCCAATACTGCTTGCAGGAATTTAGTCCTGCCGGGTAGCAGAGGTTGGGAAGGTTACGGTGACAGCTTCTCTTCCACAGCACCCGCTCGACACTTACAGCCAGATCTCAACTCAGTCGTGACTCTGAGCGATTCACAAGAGTTTCCATAGGGAAGGGCAGCTCTTTCTTTAAAAACAGAGTTGTCCAATCTAGGGAAGAATATAACACTAAAAAAGGTCCTACAAATATAAAACAATGTTGTAAGCAAGAAAAGAGCTAGTTCAAGCTGACAAAAGAAAAAAAGCAGTGATCTAAGGTACAGAAAGAGTATTTCACATTCAATGACTGCAAAAGCATTCTAAATTATGTATGAAAAATGGACAAAATGACCTTCAAGAGAAAGATCCTGATGCTTAACCATTCAGTCCCAATATTACTAATTAATACTGCTATCTGTGTAAAGCCGATGGCGTCATGCCTTCCTAAATCACATCTACTTTAGGACTCACTGTGACTGAACTGGCACACTGGTGACACTACATAGTATCACCCATCCTTTGCCTTTGGTAACTCAAAGATAATGAACTTCTGAAAAAAAAAAAAAAAAGGCAGACCTATAAATTCTCCACAGTGCTTATTATTGCTTGTCACAAAATACTACAGTCTGTAAAGAAGTAGCATTCAAGGCATGCAGCTCTGCTGCTCATCTGGAAGGAAAAAAAAGTGCCATAAAGCATCATCAGTCCAAAGGATGAAAAGATTTGGAGAATCTCTTGAGATTTTTCTAACCAAACAATGCCTCTGGACCTAATTCATATGCATCAATATATTATTTTGTACTAAAAAAGCAAGCCTTTTTTATTAAGTAGCCCTAAAATATGTTCTGCTTTTAGATTGTGAAAGGTCGTGCATTTGGCCTGGGAAATTTTGGGTGCTGTGAAGAGCGTGCCTGTGGTGCCCAGCTTTGTGGGTGACTCCGCTCCCCCAGGCAGCTCCTGCGACTGACCAGGACTCGTAACCATCCTGCAGAGCCGCCCTCACGCCCCTGACCAGGCGCCCTCCAGACCTAGGTCTGGCCAGGCTTAGTAACCCCGGGCAGCAGTTATGCCTCTCACTGGCTTTGCTTAGCTGCAGTTGTAACACCTGTCTATACATTAATGGAGGCTGATATGCCTGATAAAAGAGCAAATATAAAGTATTTTATAAAGTAAGATTTTATAAAGTAAGATTATTTACTATTACTAAGCAGAAATTATGAGTGCAAGTTGCGTGCACTCTCTGTTGACACTTACCTAGGCTTGCTGTGCTGGAATAGAAACCAAGAGAAAAGTCGTCTGGAAGTGTTTCACAAGCGTGTACCATATCAAGTATTCCAAAGAGTCAGAGAAATTCTTGTTTCTCTCCAACATTTTTGAAGGTATTAAGTGCATGTCAAAGTCTGTTTGCAAAGCAGAGGTCATGGGGATTGCCCATGTAGGATGTGGGCAGAACCCTGTGTTGCTGTAGCACGTTTGTGAGTGCTGGACCTCTCTGTCTTCAGAAACTTTAAACAAAAAGATGTGGGTAGAAAAAGGACCAACCTAAGACTTCTAGAGCCCAGAGTTCTAATGGATGACTACCAGTTTAGAATTGATTCTTCTTTCTGGATATAGTTACCTGGTATGATTAGGAGACTAATAACTGAATAAGCTAATGAGAATTTATCCATGCCTTCTGCACACAGTTTAAAAAGTCTATGTCATGGGCACTGCATAAATAATTTATATGTATATGTTTGTGTGTGTGTGTGTGCAGTATGTGTACAAAACAAAGGCTAAACAAAAGCCTTAAGAACATATTTAAAAACTCATGGCATACTTCATAACTGGTTTTCTAGGATAAATTATATTTTTAACTAATCACTTCAGTAACTGAAGTCGTCAGTGACCTTTTAAAATGACTATACATACACAGCACACTGTTAGAAGAATATTGATTTTTTTCCCCCTCCACTGCAGGCAAAGTTTAAAGAATGAGTTTTCATACTGAGGGATAATTAAACTTGAATTTTGTTCCTTAAAGGTTTAGTATTACTGCTTTTGATCACATTATTTTTTAACTGTTAAAGTCCAAGCAACCAAGCAAGTAAATGCAGAAATTAACCTTTTTATTATATTATATACTGTAGTAGTAAAGTTTGTTTGAAGTGCATGAATAAAAAGTTAGTGAAATTACAGGAGGAACAATCTAATATAGTAATAATAGGTGCGTTCACTGTGCATCTGAGAGGAGGAAGAGGGGAAAAAAAAAGAAGGAAAAAAAGAGTTTTCACTCATTTTGGCCTAAAACATTGTGTTCAGGTTTCCAGAATTCTGACATCAGAACCCGGATAACGCTGATTAGAACCATAGGGCTTTACAATAAAAGCTAAAATATTGACCATATGATGGCAAAAAAAGTCTTTATTTTGTGGTTAGCTCATTCTCTTCTAGCTACTCTCTGATGAAGTTGGTGGTGCTGTGGAGGAGGATCTCCTTCTTCTTGACAAAGACCGTGATCGCTCAGCACTGTAGGCAACATGCTTATCATAATTTTGTATCTGAGTCTCGAGGAAATCCCTCTGTTGTTGGCTGATTGTCTGGCTAATCAGTCCCGGGAGAGCTTGAATGCTACCAATTAAAGTTTCCAGTTTAGTTTCCAGAGTAACAATTCTCTTCTCAAAATCTTCGCTTCTTTCATTTAAGTCAGAAATCATGTCGTACATGATGTTTTGAGTCTGAAAGCAGAAGGATGTAAGCAAAGGTTTAGAGAGCTCTTGCAAACATTGCAAGGTTCAGAGCAGCTTTACAATGGTTCCTAAGTGATTTTACACTTCACAAAACTGGATATGAATATCATAACAAGACCTAGTTTCATGAAATAATTTTACTTGTAGATTCAAAACAAAACTTTCTATTGGTGCAACATTTTCTGAACATAAATATAAGACTGTTATTTTTAGTAGTATTTTAAATGTTAAGCTCTTAACGAATTAGATAAACCTTTTCAGAACTTCTTCAGGTATTTAGAAATGCACTATCATAAGATCTGTGAACAGAATTAATTGTATACATTGTGAGGAGACGAGAAACTGCCAAGTGCAGTGATATGCTCTTGACTCTCCTGTACATCCTCTGATTTTTTAAATGACTTGATGTTTTTAAGCAGAACAGTTTTCCTTCTTTTCTCCCTAGGCTGCGCATCTTCCACTGAACTGGCTGTAATATAAGAGTCCTGGGGTGGACTCTCGATGTGTGGAGCATGGAGTAAAGCCTCAAGCGTCCGTTTCTCTGCTTCCCTCGTCTATCTGCCCTCTGCAAAGCAGTGTTTGCTAATGCCAAGTAGGCAGGCAAAGCTTAAAATGTGATAAAGATCAGTACAAATCTAGTCTAAAATGTTATTATTTCATAGAGTCTGCCACTTTATGTTCATTTGTTTTTCTTGCAGTTCAAGTGGCTAAAAATGACTGAATTTTTCCCTATTCTAGCCTACGACTTCAGACTGGACTTAAACTGAAGTTAAAATAACTGAATATAATGCAGTAGACACACTGACTTAAGTTTATAATCCATTGAATGAAAAGTTAATTGAATGACTGACTACCTGAACTGCAGGGAACTGAAGTATGAGATGAGTGTCCATAATCCATTTCCTTCTCCCCGATTCAAGATACTAGCATAATCCTTGAAAGCAAATTAGTCTACATGAAATACTATCCGAAAAGTCCTTATCAGCTGCCAGAACAAGCAGAATGAAATTTATTTTCAGCAACCAAGGCTAAGGCAGGGGGTTCCCTACAGTAAAACAGCCACTGCCATGTCTGATCTTTGCCTTGATGATGCACTTCAGTTGTGGTTTGGGGATGTCTGAAGACAAGTGTATGAGGAACCACTAGGAAAAGTATACAAATGCTTCTGATATGTCATATGAAGTCCGTACAAAGTAACTGTTAGGTATTGGTAGTCTCATGTGAAGCCCAAAGAGCGCTCTGCTGCCTGTCTCATTACTGTTTTATGTTTAAAGTACAACAGCAGGCAAGTAATTTGTGCCGGAATAGCACTTTCATCTCAAATGGCTTTCAAAAGATAGGTCTTTATTAGCAAAGTGTCCAGTTATTATTCATTACAAAAACATGGAAAGAATAGATATTTAGTCATGTAAAGTCAGTCACTTCTTTAGACTAGAAGAGCTAGTGGGGAAATGCAGAAACCCTGGTTTCAGTCTGTGCCCCACAGCGCAGCAGTTCTAACTGGAAAGGGGAATCCCTCATGGTGGGGATGTTCACAGGAGCTGCCCCAGCACCATTCAGCCTCAGCCTCAGCCTCAGCTCCTCCAGCAGCTCTTGGGATCAGCCCACAGAGTTACGATTTTTTTTTTTCAAATATTAGGTAAAAAAATGCATTTGAACCTTTACCAGTGTTGTAAACGCAATGTTTCATACAAGAAATACTAACCCAGGAGAAATATATATTGTTGTTTGTAGCAAAAGAAAAATTAACAGTATTTACATGTGTAATACGTAACACTTTCACTTACACTGTCTTCACTTTGACAGGATGAATGTTATTGCAAAACAACAATAATTGTCTACTAACCTTTGCCAGGTCCACCAAAGTGTTGGCTTGATCGTTCAGTTTCCTTTGTTCCATTTTTACACTTCTTAACCTAAAAAGCGGAATTTTAAGTCAGATTGTGTGGGTGGCTCTGGAGTCATCATTCTAAAAAGCATGCATAAAACTTACAAGGACAAAAGAATTGCATGGACAATGCCCAAGTACATTGTATAAAGTCAGAATTGGTCATGTGTCTGGTACAATGAGAAGCATGCTTCTTCCACACCGCAAAAAAGAAAGAGCAAGAAATGTGATGTCCTTGAGACTACTGTTTGCCATGGTTAAAGTTGAATTCAAAAAGGGAGGTAACAGTTTATCCAGGCTACATGAAAGAAAGCCAAAACATTCCTCAAAGCCTCAGTATCGTGACAAGTAGATATAGGAAGAAACATGGAACAAAGGATTTTTGTTGTTAATGTTGCAGCGATTGAATCTTCCCATGCCTACATGACTAGATACAGGTATTAGCCCTGTTCAGTCGGAAATGGATTGGGTTAGCAGGTGTTTGAACCTGATGGAAATACAGTGATAAGTGAGTTTCCCACTACTTTAAACAGAACTTTCATCTGACCAGCAGCTAAATAACCAAGATACTTGCCAATACGTTTAATTTCCTTAACATTCTGTACATAGCTTGCACATCTAAACATGATCATATTTTAAACTTACATTAGACATACCCTATTCAAAAATTATGGAATAATTGAGTGCATATTTTATCTTTGATGCTTAAGTTTATTATGTTGTGCACGTTCTTTGAAAGATATATGCACAAGCTTCTCTTCATGTTCTTTGAATTAAACTCCATGCTTTTCATATTAACTTCTAACAAATTTGTTTTATATATGTAATTTCAAAAATAAGCATTTTATCTCTTAAGTGAATGAGTAGTTTGTTGAACATTTTCCAACAGAGATTAGACTGTCAGTGACTTTTCTAGTGGATGTTCTGAGCAATGGATAGCATTTTTCAAAAATAACATATGAATTTATAACACATGGATGCCATGTACTCTTCTAGTATATCAAGGGGCAACCAGGTAGTTAGCTCTCAAATGATAATAATGGTAGCATTTTTATGGCATGTGGGTTGCTATCTTACAAAGCAAATGTGACTTCACAAAAGTATATACAACTGTTCTTATAAAACAAGAGCTGAAACTGGCGGTGGTGCACAGAATGCTCCTTGCCTCTGCCTGCTTGTGTGGTGCAGTCATGGCAGCTAAAAAGTCCTCCTTCTTCACTTCAGTCTCAGCCCACATGTGGAGAATCCCTTTGCCTTCTCTGTATTTGAAATAATTGGGAGATGAAATTCTGACCCTGTTTAAATTAATAACAAATGGCTAAGGCTTTCAGAGGGATCAGAATTATATCCTGGAAGCCAATGAAACTGTTAATGTCCAAAGAATTGACATTTCCACGACAGCTATAAATTATTTTAAACTAGAGGAGTCCTATTCAGTGATGCTTATTTTTTATACTAAATTGGAGAAAATGGATACAAATTACCACTTAAATCTTGAGAAGCAGATGAAGGCTGGTAGCTTCAAAAATGCATTAAGTTTTGTTGCATTTATTTGTTTGTTTTATATACATATATATGTATATGTAAATATATATATTTCTAGTTGTCTGTCTATTTATTTAAATAAATAAAGGCCTTCTGGGAGATGCTCCAAACTCAGGACACTTATATTCAGATATTTAGTCACCAAATATTTGCCTTTACATCTAGGCTAACTTCCATGACAAAAGTAAGTTGTGAACAGTGAATGTGTAGAAATGACTCTGTTAACGTGAGCAACTGATTTCTACCTTACGTTGACATTCCAGCAGCTTGCTACTGAACGTCATCCACATTTTTTCTTCCCCTGGAGGCTGCCTCCAGAGCACCCTGTGTATGTGGTTTGCAGAAATGGTGCTTTCAGGAGCTACGCGCTGGAGCTGTTTTAAAGGAAAAAGCATGGAGGGCATCTCTAAAACATTTTGCAGGATATATACTTTCGCTTAAGAGTCTCAGAATCATCTATTTTCCAGTTTGCATGCTGACTTCTAAAATTTTGAGCCATCTGTTATCAAAAGTAGTATCTGCTGACAGTTTGACAGTACCTAATGGTAAGTAGCCCAAAACCTTCACAGACTAAAAATGTATCTCCAGGTAATGGCAAGTCTTTAGCTGCAGCAGCCAGATTACAAGAAAACTGACAGGTTTTTGTTCTCAAGTTCATTAAGAGAAAATATGAAACATTCTGATGTTATGAACTTCACTTATCACAGCAAAAGATCATGATTCTCAATCGCGTTTCCATGGCAGCAATCAGACCATAGAAGTTCACAAATAAAGACTCTATTTTTTGCATGCAGACAGTGGTAAATTCTGCAAATTTAGAAAGGAACAGCTCATACAACTTACTTCCGAGCCCTATTTTCATTTTGTTGAAATAAAAAGACAAAACAAAAGAAAACAAACTGTAAAATATACTAAAACAACCAACTGAGCACAGTGGGCTCGATTCTGCACGTGGGATCTCCTAGGGACTTTCTGTTGCTTCTACTCAGTCACTGCCTCACGTGGAGTCTTATCGGGTTGCATTTACAGCAAGGGGACTTGCAGTACATCAAAACCTTTCCAAAAGCTATCAGCTGTAGATGTTCTTACTCATACAGTACATAAAAATGTAGTATTCTGTTCAGAGTGCTGATCACCTTCACCTTGTTTATTGTACAGGAGGAGGAAAAGAGCCAGAGCAGCAGAAGGTAGCACAGTCACAGGCAACATCCTCAGACCATTATGGACGGAGAGTTTGAGACTGTTACTGTGCCCTGCTCTGGTATGTCGTATAGAGCTGACCCTAAACTTCACTTTCTTCATCCCTGTCTCCAGACCAACGGTCCAGGAAGAGCAGCAGACGGGCCAGTAAAAACCTGGGAATCCAGAAAGCGGGAAGAGAGCCATGTGCTGCGGTGAGTCGCTTGGTCCCTTGAGAAAGTGCAGAGGGAGAGCAAACAAATTGTAGGCAGCTACTCTGGAAGAAAGCAGACCGCTAGAGCAGTGTGTTTCCATCCATGGCTCATTCCGCAGCATACTGAAAAGGCTATTTTTTTTTTCTTAAATAAAACAGTTTTTGGAATAGGAAGCAAAGTGCTAAATGCAGAGGGAAATGCATTATTAATAGAGCTGTTCAAAGTTTGGCTGGTACAGCTAGGAAAAAAAAATGACTACTGCCACCTTCTTCACCCCACCCTCCCTCACCACCTGATTAATGACTTTTTAAGGCAGGTGCACAACACTTAAAGCTGTGCCTGTGAAGCTCTTCTGGGTAATGGTAATGCAAAGCTGCAGATCGAGCCTGCTGTGCTTTTTATTTCAGATTCCTCGTTGTGCATACACACATGCATATGTACACACACACCCATACATTCACACACAGAATAATAAGGTTAAAATTTTAAGGCATAACCCTTGCAATCAAGGATTCAAGTCTTGTAAAGGATGTGCAGGACATGTCACCCTCTACCCCTAAAACGCTACTCTTTCTCTTCTCCCCCAGGTCATTTAAACTGAAAAACATGTCAGAATTGAGCTAAGGTAGGTTGTTTTCCTACCTAAAAAATGCCTCAGCTTTTGTGGCCTTGTTTCCTCAACTATTTCAACAAGAACATAGTAGCAGTTAATCTAACAGGTCCATTAAGTATGACACAGTAATTAAGGTTTGTACAATATTTCATACGTTGAATCTTAGCCACCAATTCCTAAAATGGTGCTATGAGACAGAGAAGTGGTGAATACTGCCCTCAGTTTAATAAGAAGTGTGATAACTTGGCCTTCCTTCTCCTCTCTTTTATGCAAAATGATGCCACACCGGAGAGTCTACATGAACGTAGGTGGGTCTGTGTTATGCAGCCCTCCTCACACACCCTGCTTTTAGAAGTTAAACAAACAAAAGAAAAATCAGTTCAAACTGAATGTTAGTTAGTTTAGCTGCATTTCTACAAGATGGCATGAAAATATATTTTGTAGGCTGTACATAGGGGTGCCACAGAGCACACAAACAGTGGCAAGGGTCCTGGCCATACTTTATGTTGAATCTGTGGTTCCTGAGGAGAAAAGGCCTTTTTTTTTTTTCCCATATAAGCCAAAAATGGTAAGTGAATCATTGCACAACTCTAGTGACGACAAGTACGTATTAGAAATTTTACTTAAATACTTACAGACTGGTATGCCATAAATCAGCCTAATCCTACTGCTGGGCACAATTCTCAGGCTTGTTTTCAATCGCTCTAGGTGTGCAGCAGAGAGGAGCCGCTCTGAGTTATGCCAGCAGCGTCCAGCAGCCATTGAACGGCTGCTGGCACCTGCTGCCAGTCTCTGCACCTGCTGTCGGCGAGAGCCGACCTGTCTACTTCAGGTTTAACCACTAAGAAAATACAGAGGAGAGGAGCAGCTAATTGCTGTTGAGCTGCACGAAGCAAGATGAGAACATGATTGTATTTGTTTCTCATTAAACACAATATAGCTATTCATAACAGCTGTTCTATCACATTGTTCTGATGTGCAGTTATTAAAATACTTGATACAAATGAAACCATTTTCCCCCCTATTATTTATTGTGTTTTGTAGCTTTTTAGCTACAGAACAAATAGAAACAACAAAAGATAACCTGAGTAACAAAACACACACACAGAAAACTACTCAGCTAATTCACAAAACAGTATGAACACCTGTGGAAAAAAATGTGAGCAAGTTTGATTTATCCTGTGTTACCCAGCCACACACTTTCTTTTCTAAACAGACTGTACAATAAGACCTCATTTTTGTCTTACTCTGAAAGAAGGATAAAATACAAACTCAAGTTCTCAGCAGGGAGAGAGAAAGGGAGGACAAAAATGCCTGGACAAGAAATCAAAGCAAAATAGTACTTACTGATGAATAGCTTGCAAGAATTTGCGTTGATGTTTCCTTACTTTTGAATGGTCTATCTTTTTAACCAGCTTTGTGTTTTTATAAATTAACCATGTTTCCCTGAGTACATTGGCCGCTGCATTTTTCACCTGTTTAATGAAAGAAAAACATCAGGGTGACAAAAATAGCATTATGTCTCTTTCTAATCCATTCTAGTGCAAACGCTTGCTAAAACGCCTTAATACTCTGCCTGTGGGAAAATGGGTATATGAGGAAGCTGCAGCAATGAGGCCAGAAAACATGGTCTGGGCAGGCTGACTGCTGAGTAATTTCTCTGCTGCTTGTAGGAGTGATACTGGGCCTTATTGGAAGTGATACGAGCTTTATTTGCACCTGGGAATTACTTGCCCCTCTTGAAAAAAGTTAGGACCATGTGGTGTTTACAGCAATATAAATTACAGTGAAGGAATATTAATGCATTATCTGTATGGTAATTAGCTAGATGTATTTTATATGACCATAAAGTTCCTCTCTTTTTGTTGTATGATTATTACTCCCTACTTCTTTTAGCAATTTAACAGTCTTAACTTTCCAGAGCTGTTCAGACAAATTTTATTTTTTTTGCATTATTCTGGTTTCTTTCTTACCATTGACACAGGAGATGAAAAATACCTTCTTAATTAATGTATCTACTGTTCTATTTCATGAGTTCTTTGATTATTTTTAGTGGGTCTATAAAAAGTTAAGAGTACCAACAATTCTTTCCTAGGCCTTCCAATATTCTAAGGAATAGCTGAAAACAATGGACAATTTAAATGTACTGTTGATTAACGACACAATTACTAGGTTACTTATAAAGGCAAACAGTCCTTATTATTCATCTCTATTTTCTCTCCCTCTGGCTTTCTATTATGCCCGCCTCTACAGCATCAGAGCGCTGTGGATGGATCGGTTCAGGCCCTGTGGGAATGCTGGGCAGTTGCTCCCACCGGGCAGGAGCTGCCTCCTTGCACCTGTGAAAGCCCTGGAGAACTTTGCTCTCACTTCAGTGGAAGCTGCTTGAGGCTGCGAGGAAACCTCCCCAGTATCTGTGGAATTGACTTGTGCTGGGCATCTCCAAATTAAATGGCTGGTTTGTTTTTCATGTGCTTTGTACTGAAGCTACAAAGGGACTACTTGGATGCTCTACTGAACTGATATTTACCTTTATATGTGAAGGAGAGCTAAATGGAGTAAACTTTAAAAGACATAAAGGAGCACCAGACTCTCAAAATCTGGCCAGTCTTCACAAAGCCCTTTTTTTCCCTGCAAGTAATTTTCAGCTCAGCTGTCAGGTCACACTTTCTTATCACCTCCTTGAATGGCAACTTCTTATCTCATTATGGACAAGCATGAAAGCAGTTTGCTGCACTTGAAATGTGCCACTACATCACCATCTGTGAGTGAAATTATTTTAGATATCTGTTTCTCTATACTCTACATATTAGTTTTCTGTGGTGTGATTAATTTGGCCAAATGCCTGAATTTACAGAAGATTTCTACTGTTAATCACATGAACTGACTCAGATAAGATTCACCTCATTTTCAGCACCACTACTGTGTATTTCTAAGAAACTACATCTCAGTTAGGAAGGGACAAATTGCTGTCCAAGATCTAGTAACAACAGGACCTTAACTAATTATAACGAGGGTTAACTAGACACTTAAAGGCAGTTTACACAAATCCCACCCTTTATGCCTTCCTGCTCCCCTTAGGATGTCTCCACTCTGTCTGCTTAGAGCAGATGCATGCTTGTCCCAGTGGGGAAGCACAGCACAGAGACGTGGAAGCTGGTAAAACTGGAGCAACGCTTTGATGTGCCTAGAGGAGCATGTGCCCCAGTGCAGTTTCCTGGGTGTTTGAGCAGAGGAGCTGGGGCAGCGCCATGGGGCACCGTGAGGAGCTCTGCTGACACAGCCGACCTTCCTGACCTGGAGCAGAGCCCTCTCTCTGCCCCAGGGCTCTCCACCCGTCCCATCAGTAAGGACAAGCGCCTGTGAGTTCCCATCATGAGTGTGAAAACTTTCCTCCCAGTACTGTTTCTCTCTCAATTACTAAGTTTAATCAAGTTATCCCACTCTTTTTCATGTTTCCTCAACACTGACCTGTTTCTCGAGGATACAGGATGTCTACTGCTCCTTCGCTGTGTTCTTTCATTTTCTTTCAGATCGTATTTGTGAACAAAAATTTAGGTTATATCTTTTAAGGAAAAATTTAAAACAATTTTTTATAAATTTTAAAGATTTCTGAAGTTTTTGTTCTTATTGATATCTCTTTCAAATATTTTTATCATCTACAAAACATCTATCAGGGTGCTGCATTACTGTGTGCAGCTGTGTAAACCATTTGTTCAGTACACAAAGTAATTGCTAAGACTACCTCACTCATAAGCTATGAATACTTGAAATTTATTATTAAGTGTAAGAAGGCATATCTTTTTTCTAAAGGACAGTCCTTCATAGCTTGAAATTCTGAGATAATCAGTCATTTCATCTATTTTAGCCACACAAGTTCTAAGTATTCTTATATTCTTTTCACTGTATGAGAGTTTATCCATTTAATATATTGGTATCTAGTTTCATAGACTTAACTGTTGGTTACATGCTTTGTCTTCCAGCAGCAAGAATCTTCTGTAAAAGAATAAGCAAACCTTCAAAACCTGGAAGGAACCTGCTGCTGCCCTTGACTTCGGATAGCCCAAGGCATTCACTTTCTGCACATAGTATCTTGCAAAATCACATGTATGAAAATGTTCAATAAGAGAATGGAGCACAAGATCATTTAAAACAAATGCAGAAATAAATTTAACATACATTTTCTTTTCAGTCATAAATACAAAGTGTGACTTACTCTTTTAGTTAGCTGGGTGTCCATCATGAAATTATGCACATGTTTTTCAGCTTTGGTAAGTTCCAACTTCCTTGCAACCACAGCTACCACCAGTGCAGTGCACCCAGCACCCTGAAAACAATAAAACAAATCCTCAGGATGTTACTGCTGCATTTTGCAGAGCTTTTAATGGACTTTTTGCTGTAAATAAAGCAGACTTCAGTTGATTCATCATCCCTAGTATAGCAAGTGCATGTGATAAAACTTTTTCAGTTCAGAGTAATAGGAAGAGTCAGCAATTTAGGTAGTCAGCTGTCAGGACATCAGAATACTTAATAAGCAGCATCATTTAAAAATTCTGTTTTTTTTTATTCTGCAGGGGTTGAAAATTCAAACACCTTCCATTTCTACTGCATAAACAAAGGAGGTAATCAGAACAATTTTAAAATCCAGAATTTCAGTAAATAAAGGCAGAATATCCTGTTTTAAAAAACTGACTACTGGGTATAGCAATTGCTAAGGAAGAAATTAGATTAGATTAGTACTTAGCACACACATTCTTATGATTTTCTTTAAGGCCCAGAGATAATCTTGTCATAAATTCAGTATTTATGTGCACCGCCATGCGTGCTCATAATAGGCCGAAGCCAGTAGATGCCAGTTTCTGTGAAATAATTGTACCTTCATTAGGAAGCTAGAAGGGTTACTACAAACACCACACTACATGCAGCTCCCGATACCATTGATTCTGACAACACTCCTAAATTCTACATTTTTTTTTGTTAAGCCATCCTTTACAGATGATTTAAAAAATTATACACAAAACCAAATGAAATATAAGACAGCTGTGTTTAACTTCCAGATTCACCTAAATCTAGCTGTTTAGTGCATTGGTATCAGTTGCTGTCCTAGTGAAAAAACATCTCTGCTTGAAGTTTACTGCATTTTTGGTCACACAGGTTTCTTCCACCCTTTTCCCCATAAATTTACTTACTCTCACCCTGTTCCTCCTCTATACTTGCTTTACAATCTCCAGAAAATACAGAACATTGTTGAACCTATCTTGCAGGCACAAATTCTACTACTAAACACAGAGAGATGCCAAAGCAGACCAACTCATTTAAAGTCTTTATCCGCATAGTGCTCTCAAAAAATGCAGCACTAGCCTTCTCCATTCCTAATGAACCTAATGAAATTTGTGAAAGCCTTGAGTTAATTAGTCTCCAATTTCATTCTGCTAGTAGTTTGTGTCAATAAATTCATCTGCTCCCTCACATGGACCTGTCATCTTCAATTAGTTCTGATCTGTCAGAGTTTATCCTCCAACAGCCTTCACGAAGCCCTCAAATAAGTCCCTTATAATTTTGCTGTAGTTGCCCATGTAGGTAAGGTTGTTGGCAGCTCACTCTCTAATCGGGAGATGAGGGCAAAAAGGGGATACAATAGGTTCTGTTTCCCCACATCTCACTAAATGTTAATGAAGAAAACAGCTAATGCAGCTGTGGTTTGTATGTCCTGTGAGCTTCCACATCTCCAAATTACAATTTATTTTCCACTCAGATTACTCTTGCTCTTGGCTTTATGGGCTATGACATGATCTCAGGATACGAAAACTGGCTCTTTTAACATTTCTGTGAAAAACAGCAGTAAAATTCTGGCTGCTTGTCTATCTTTTTGCAATACCTTGAAGAGGAGCAAATTATTCGTTAAACAACTAACAGCTCACAGAATAACACATTGAAATTCTCCTTAAAGTACTTGATTCTAATTAATATTTTATGTTACTGCTCTGTACTTTTACGTGTTTTCCCCTGAAGAGCTCGGCATCCTTAAAAATAATAATGAGAATTATCCTGAATTGCAGCCATGAAACACGATCAGTACAGTTATTTCAAAAATGGTAACATCATACTCACTACGTTTTGGCAGACCCCTGTTCACATTAAAAGAAGCATGAATTCAATGAGTTCGTGCTCAGACACCCAGGGATTTTCTTTATCAACACTAAAAAAAACAGAAGCCTTTAGCTTCTTATTAAAATAATTTGGGCAAAGTAAAAGCCCATGCTTCAACTCCCCCAGAGTCTTTTTTTCGGCGGGAATAAAAATATTCCCCACAAGGTCTTCTTTTAAATTACTGTATCTTATAATATCCAGTTTAATATTATTTATCTTGCTTTCAATTAAATAATAAACCAAATCACTACTTGAAGCTCCTGCTCAACTTTGAAGAGAATCATATATCATTAAGAGCAAAGGAAAAAGGGAAGGACAAATTTTCAAGTATCGAGGCTGGAATTAATACAAATTTTCAAGTATCGAGAATCTGTACTCTTCAGTCAGGCCTCTGTCTGCCTCTTTCATTATAGTATTATTTTAAATAGTCTATTTTTGTGTTGGTAAAGAGCATGATTTTACTGGCATTTGGGACTTCCAGTACATCAAAACTGGAGAGAAAATAAAAAAAAAGGTCATGCGTAATGTTCATCGTTAGGCCTCTGAAACATCTGAAACATTAGCTACAACTACACAGCTGAAAGTCACCCAAGCTCTCCACCCCACTGAAGGGTCTATTCAAGGGTCAGCAAAAATAAAAGGCAAAGGTAGGTTGCAGACTTGCAAGGAAAAAGCAGCAGTTCGTCCTAATTTGTAAATGTGTTCACAGACACATACATCAGACCTAAACATTCCGTCCTGTGACTATTTTGGAATAGACGAGCCAAAATAACTCCTTTCTGCCTGCAAAAAATCATTCACTCATAGTCACTGTTCAGATTTTGAATGATCTAAGGCAAAATTGAGAGACAATTCATCTTTTGCAATTTTCAAAAGTGCAAATTTCTCATTTTTTCAGTGCATAAAAGCTTTATCACAAAGCATTAACCATTTACAAACTGTGCTAATTCAGACACATCTGAATATTAAAAATGCAAACACAAGCTACTGTAATACACAGCATCCAACACATAACACATAAGCATCCTTTTCAAGCCAAAGTCAGAGTTTGCCCATACTGCCCAACTGCTCTGTTTAAAGCTGGAAGCTACTAAAAGAATTAACCATCCAGCAAAGCTCTCCTTCAAGTATTGTATGGTCAAGGATTTGTCAGCAACTACGAAGTGCAAAAGATGATCTGGTTTCCTCTGCTCTCCAGAAAGGTATGCACAGGCCAAGGAGAAATACCTACTAAAACAGGAAAAGCCCCAAAAGAGCAAGCTGATGAAAACAGGCCTCTCAGAAATGCTCCAGATCTACATGCCACCTGTGAGCAATGCAGTGCACAGCTTCGATTTGCAGTGTGCTGAAGTTGAAGCATTGGAACCCAAATGCACATGCATTGTATTTGAAGCAATGTCTTTGTTGCTTCATATTAAGTGGCTTGCATCAGACCTAGATAAAAAGTCTGAAAACAAACATATGACACTGCCTTTCAGTCAGGAACAGCAACACAGGATTGGATTTTACTGCACAGTGGCATCAAATCTCTGATGATATGATACAAAGCTTGCATTTGTGAGCAATCTGTCCTTGAAGCAAGAGGCTTACAGCCATTTATACTCTACAGAGTGTTCCTTCACCATTTATATCTACTTAACTGCTAGCCTATATGAAAACATTTTGATATGCTCCAAACAACTTAGGAAAAATCTTCACAGCTCCAGTTTTTAAAATTCTGCTCCTATAGCTAACAAGAAGTGATGACTTAGGTTCAAATGCTCATCCAAGTAAGCCATAGCCTGTGAAAGCTATTGGTAGGTGAGCTACCATCCAAAGATGGCACAAACACATAGAAAACAACATATTGTGGGTTGGACTAGATGACCTCTAGAGGTCCCTTCCAACCTTAGGCATTCTATGATTCTATGATTTATTAACACAAATACTTTTAGATATTGTTAAACATTTTTTCAGTTACACAAGTCGGTATAATGACTGATGTTTCCTAGAAAAATGAATACAGGTAAGTTGAGGAGAGAAAAAACCAGAATTTGTCAATAGGTGTAGGCTTTCTGCTACCAAGCCCACATTATTTCAAAACAGCAAGCAAAGAAAGGTGAAATTAACTACATTTTAGGTTATACTTTAAATTTCGGGACTGAAAAAAAATGCTAAAAAGAACATCTCATTCCCAAATTTTAAAACTATTGCTTGGTTTTACTCCGTACGTTCCGTTTTACACTTTGCTCTGTAAACTGCATCTTTTCCTATTTGTCCACACAGCTAAAACACTTCATCTTGCCATTTATTCCTGAATAGTTACAAACATCCTTTCATCTGCTTAGACAAAACAATTTATCCCCTTTATACCATAGAATCACACAGAATCCCAGAATGGTTGAGGTTGGAAGGGGCCTCTAGGGATCATCTAGCAGGGACAGCAGGGACACCCAGCAGGGACACCCAGAGCACGGGGCACAGGGCGGCATCCAGGCGGGTTTGGAAGATCTCCAGGGAAGGAGACTCCACAGCCTCTCTGGGCAGCCTGTGCCAGGGCTCTGGCACCCTCACAGGAAAGAAGTTCTTCCACACCTGGAGATGGAACTTCCTGTGGTTCAACTTGTACCCATTACCCCTTTTTCTGTCACTGGCCACAACTGAGAAGAGTTTGGCCTTATCCTCTTTCCATTCGCTCTTCAGGTATTTGTACATGTTGATAAGATCTCCTCTCAATCTTCTCTTCTCCAGACTAAACAGACCCAGCTCACAGTCATCCAGACTCATCGTATGTCTTTCCTCATACGATAGATGTTCCAGTCCCATAATCATCTTTGTGGCTCTCCACTGGACTCTCTCTAGAAGTTCCCCATCCCTCTTGCACTGCTATCCTCAATCCAGGTGCAGCCTCACCAGAGCTGCGTAGAGGGGCAGGATCCCCTCCCTCGATCTGATATCCATAATCTTTCATATCTATAATCAGAGGGTTGCTGCAATTTCTTTGTCATTTTTTACTACGTTACTCTGCTTTGTGTCCCTCTATTTACTTCCTTCTTTGTGGCATCAAATATAGAATGTTTGCCCTCATTTTGGTTATTTTATACCCTTGCATTCTTCCATTCCACTAGTAGGGTTGTAATGGTTCCCTGGCTCTAGTAAACTCATGATGTGTGCATTCATTTTTCACTTTTCAAATTTTCGTAAAATTTTTTGTACTTTGTTAAAATGTTCACAGAAACACATAAAAACACAGAAAACACATAAAAATATAATTCGTTTTCTTTCAAATCTCCCCTCCTTTTTTAGTATACTAGTTACTTACTACAAAACTTACTACAAAATTTAGCCAAACCCATGATGATACTTTGATTTTTGGTGTGTCATGATCACTTGTTCTAATACTGCATAGTAAGACCCTCTTAGTCCTCTCTTTCTTTACATGGTAAGCTGGTTCCACACAAGCAAGCTGTTTGGGAATTAGAACCACATATTTTTCCAGTCTTTATACAACACCTGATTTAATGGGATCTGATAGTGCTCACAAGTTTACAGTAAAATAATGTATGAAGATGGTAAGTCTGTCCTGTACACCCCACAACACTAGACCTAGCTTCATCCTTCTTCAGCTTCCACTGTGCTCTGCTGAGATACCTATCACAACACATATTATATACTGTATCAGCCCAATATTCTGCTCTTTGCTGACGCAGCCCACACTGAGCTTTCTGCTGTCATCATTTAGGCTGCCAGTCTTGAGCTAACTAACTAATCTGAAGCTATCACAGAGAATTTGGATCACGTTATACTGCAGCAGACATAGCCATTCTCAAGTGCAATAGCTGCTCTAGAGGGCAAAAAGCTCTTGCCCAGTGACTGAAATCCTATCTGATGAGGATGAAGCTATGAAGTATGGATCAGGATCCTGCTTTCCTGTGGTTTGCAAGTGCTCGGGCTGAGGGTTCATACTGATGCTGTGCATGAGGAATGCAAGACTGCGCTGTTCTGACTTAGACTTCGACAATGTCGAGTGCTTGGGTCTAGCATTCCTGCCAGGGCTCACTTTTAGTGATAACCAAAGAGAGATGCTGGAAAGTCTTCACTTAAAGGTTATGTTTGGGAATTCTTTTTTGTTGTCATTTTTAAAAGCAAAGGCAAAGAATGGTCAGTATTGTCTGAGAAGCTGCAACTGAAAGCAGCATTTTGTCAGCAGCTTAAAAGCCTGGAATTCAAGACACCCTACACTTCTTTAGGTAAATGCCTCTGGCATTTCCACTTGTTTCCTTCTTTGGTACGGTTCCAAAATGCATTTACATGACAGCAATGAATTGGGCAATTTCTGCAATTACTTTAACTGCCTGGGGGTCATATATATATGCCTGAAGGGTGCTACTGGTGAGAAAGGAAGCAATACAATGTATCGGTGTCTGCTGAAAGTCCACTGGCAGCTTTGGTTTAGCTAGACTGGAGGTGAAGTGCAGTCTTTGATGCTGTAGTTGTCACAAAAATGTCCTGCTATACTTGCCTGTAGCTGAAAGAAGGCAGCTGCCACATTTCTTGCTCATATCCCTTGGGATCCACTGAGGGAGAAAGAAGGTCCGCTTTGCAGACATATGGCTCTGGTGGGAAATTTAGCTCTGCACCAGAAAAGGCACAGCATTCCTCCTGCTGCTCTGTGTAAAATAAAAAGCCTGTAAGAATTTGCAGATACTCTGCTTATTTGGCTCTTTAGAAGGTGGACTCACTGGACTACCCAGGGAGGAAAAAAGAAATAAAAAAACTTGCTTGAAGTTAAAGAAAAAGAAAAAATACCTCTTCAAAACAAGCAATGTAAAAGTTGAGGATGGAGGAACCCACCCATGAAAAAGACAGATGGTATAGAAATGTTAACATATAAACATCATTTTGCATTTGTTATCGTTTACTGTGAGAGAGATATAATCTTGCAACACTGAAACAAAATAAAAGGAGTAATAGGACAGCTACACTATCTCAGCCGAAAATAAGACCTAAAATAATTTTGCATTATTTATATTTCCATATATTCAATATTTTGTCTAGCTACTAATATCTCTAATGAAGTTTGTAGGTCTGTATCACAGTGAGAAATTGTTTGCAAATTTTCAGTGTCTGTCTATAATAGGGCAAATGAACAGTAAGGTGTACTGGAAGGTGAGTGACAGCTACGAAATGAACTCTTTTTCTTTAGTTGTTATACAAGAGGAGTACTGAGAAAGACTCCTGGGACAACACTGGAAGTAATGGCTTGTGAAAGCCAAATTCTCTTCTACTAGGTAAAACTGTACATCTTGGACAAGCCCAAGAAATGAGCGCATCCCATGGCTGGCCTCCTGGGAAGAATTCAATCGTCATAAGAGCTGAAAGGTCCACTGCAGATCGTGACAGTCTTGATAAAATTGTTCTGTCTGGCATGCAAAACTTTGCGGAACAAGAAGCTGAAACCTGATTTCCTTTAACTAGCAGTCTGAATAGCCTACAAAGCTTATGGGAAACATTAGTTTAATAATTCAGGATGAGGCTACCAGTGATACTTGTATCCAGTGTTTCACAGAAAATCATGCAACCCTCAGACTGTAAATAGAAAATCTTCATGAGAAAACTTGTAAAGTTCTCAAACAATTGCTCTATTAAAATCCAAAATTACTGATGAAACCAAATCAAATTACATATTTTTGAAACAAGGCAACAGCTTTCCTACAACAACATTCTGCTCCAGTCACATTTATGTAAACAACAATATCTTGGGAGAATTGCTATTCATTTAGTCAGTAGCTGACTGCCTTTGAACTTGCTGAAAAGCAACCGTAATTCCTAATTAGATCTAAGAGTGAAGCAGTTTCTATGTCCTCTGACATTTCAAAAACTTCCCTATTCTATGGGGATGAAATTAAGGTCTTCTGAGTGAAAGTCTTTTTTGTTTTCTTTTTTCCAGTTCTGAAAGATGGTTACCTGGATGCTTCCAGAATATTTAGTTCATTCAAATGGAGACAGAAGACTGCTTCTGGCATTCTTACACAGTCCAGTTTATTAATCTAACTGCTACTACCCCAGGGGTCTTTTACATACTCCCTTTCTCTCTCAGGAGCTATTCATCTTCATTTTATAAATTTTATGTTCTTCCTTTCCTTTATTTTTCTTTACTTCAGCTGAAGATTTCATTCCAACAAGAAACAGTCATAAAACAATTCAGAAGTAACTATGTTCCGGAGAAAAGTTTCCATTTTGGCAAACTAGTGTACTGGAACAACAATAATAAGGGACCTGAATCCTGACCAGCCCAAGTTGCACTAGTTTCAACCCTAACAATTCTAGCATCACTAAGCACAGGTCTTCTCCACTGTACGGTTCTGCTTGACACATCACCCATTTGCATTGTGTTATGTTATTATAGGAGGAACAAACTGTTCTGAACTCTGAGTTCAATTAATTTATTACTGAATTCTCACAATCAAATGAATTATATTATAGCATATAGCCAAGAAATGGACCTGAAATGCCACCAAACTATAGCAAAGGCCTTTCACATTTTCCTGTACTCTCAAGGAAGTAAAAACCAAGTTGTGTTCTACACCTTTTAAATTCTTGCACTAGCTTTCTCTTTGACAAAGCCGTGCACCTCATTGCTCTGACCTTTTGCCACTAGATACAAGAAATGATAAAAATATTACAAGTCCTGATAAATGTGCATAATATTCTAGGTAAACCTTCAAATGGCAATACAATCTATTATCCTCTGACTGCTGTTTCAGGAAATTGAGTCACTTCTACAGTTCAACCACACTCACAAGGCAGTGTATTAGTCTTAATAAAATCTTTTTAGCCCTCAGGGAAGATTCCCGAGTAAAAGAAAAGGAAGGTAAACATCGTATTTAGTGGAGATGTTTGAAAAGTATTTTATTTTATAGAACTTTGAACATAACTCTAAATACTTTTTTTGTGTTTCACAATGTAAAGAAAAGTTTCATAAGAATCCCACAATAATCTAGCCAATTATGCAAAATAATTTATGGTACTTTACCCACAAAAGTTCTGTAAAATAAAATAATTTTCAAACATCTCCACTAAATACGATGTTTACCTTCCTTTCCTTTTACTCGGGAATCTTCCAAGGATCTGCAAGCAATGTTAACTCTGCAGTTACAGAATTACTCACCTAAATGAATGGGATTCAGATCCAGGAGTTAAAAAATATGTAAAAATTTTCAAAAAGAAATACCTTATCTCCTCCTTACCCACCCCTGTGATGCAATTTGATGTTTGCTTAAACAGCTCTCTGGTGTTCAATTTAACAAGAGTAGCATTTTAGCTGCAGTTTCAGAAACAATGAGGCCAGCAGGAAAATCCCATAGGATCTTTATTTGATCTAAAATTATCTTAATTCAAGCTTTAGCTAGCCACGCTGTGCAGCTTGTGATTGAACAGTTTTAACAGTTGCAACTCACCCCTTTTATCATAGAAAAACAGTTTTGACCTAAAAGTTCTGTCAAGTCTGCTGCTTGCTGCTAGCACTGCTCCTCAGGACACAAAAGAGCCCTTCTCAAACCTTGCAGAAAGTCATGTATTTGAAAGCGTGATAATGTATCACTATTATTTTACCTTGTATAACTGCAAAAAGTTCATAAAGATCTGTAAAAAAATCTTTAAATACAGATTTACTTTACTGCAACATGAATTGCATAGAATGAGAGGAAGAGGCATTTCTACCTCTTTATTCCAAATGTAATGGCTAATGATGGAGCCACACAGATACCCTGTTCTCATATTAGGCAAGGAGGTATTCAATATCCTTCATATTCTTCATATATTTTTAATCATTTATTCATTCTCATTCTTTCCACCAATAGTCAATTATGATGCATCTTCCCATAGCTACTCATGTTTCTTTTTTTTTTAATTTTACTTTGACTAGTTTCTACTATCATTTACTAGCTTTCTACTATCTGTTTTTGCTATCTTCATACTAACATACTCCTCATAAAGCAAGGAAAATCTGGCAAATCTCTCTAACATCCTGATTCTATAAAATTTCATCAGGTGAAAATATTGGCCATATATAAGTAGTGGCAGTGATGTTAAAAGTGGGCTGGAGTCCAATGCAAGGTTCCGCCTGCACAGTCCTATTTCCACCCCACAGAAAAAAATTCCTGAGGCAGAGGTGCGAAGAGAGTCAGGATGCACCTGTGCTCTCTTGTGAACACAGGCAGCATGCAGAAGGAGTCCTCCTGGGGTATTGATCACACAAGTCTAACAACGAACTTGCTACTTCAGATGCTATGAAATTACATTTTTCTCCAAAACCCACACAAACAATTTTATTTTACTTGTTTTTTTTTTCCCTTCACAGGTTTTCTGGTGTGCCTTTTAAGTAGCTTATCAATCCTTCCTCTGCAAAAGCAAATTTGTAAATCTGTTCTGTTAGGATCTTATGTTTTCCAAAATAAAAATAACTTAGTTACTGTTCAGATTTCAAAAGACTGGCTATTCTTAAAGAATTATATCTAAAATCTATGAGCTTTTTGGTCTTGAACAGATCTTCTAGGCTAAACTTCATTACTATACCCACCATTTAATATTGGATATCTTTCAGAACTTTTACCAAAACATTTGAATTTGTCTCCTTTCTCCTTAATTTTCCTGTCAAAGATGACAATTTACCAAAGTCTTAGTAATGATTTCCTTTAAAATGCAATTAATGGTCAAGGCTTTCCATACTGTTCTAACATGACTCTCTAACTACCTAACCCTTCTCTTGTCTCTGTAGGCATTTATCCCAAATTAATCACGTGGTTCTGACCATATACATACTTCAGAGCGCTCAGCTTAGTGCTTCCAAGGTACCTGCAGAAATTTTAAATCAGAGCAGGGACGATGGGAGGGGAGAGAAAACACGGTGAGTATCATCTTTACATTTTACAAACCAAATTTTCAAAGGGATTTGTTTCAGTGGTGAAAAAGAAAAGCTATATATGCAGATGTAGTATTAACCAATACATTCACTAGAACTTTAGCACTTCAAGCCTTTCTCTGAAACAGTGGAAACAACTGCTATAAATAGTTTTCAGATCATAAGTCAAGTGGTGCTCTCATAAGTAAATATGACATTTGTAAGACAAATATGGCTTATAATTTCACCTTCTGGGTAGTTCATTCACCAGCGTGCAGAATAACACTTAATTAAATTAATAAAATTAATTAATTAATTAATTAATAAAATTAAAGAGAACATTTATGTGATTTCCTTTTTGCCTTCTTCTTGTTGTAATAAAATTGGTTAGGCTACCACAGCCATCAAACCTCTCGTACCCTGGGTGCTGAGGTCATTTACATCAACATAAAGCTGATAGCAATGTGAAATCCTTGGATGATTTGTATCAAACTCTCACAGCACTTCAGCAGGGATTTGAAACTCCTAAGATTTCTGTTACTGTACATTTTCTTCTTTTTTTTTTCTCCACACAGAAAATGCCAAGAATGCTGAAGAATTTGTTTTGACTGTATATTCACAGTGCAAACTAATCCAGAATTTGGCTGGTTTTGTTCAGAAAGGCCTAGTCAGAAATGGTAATGAGAAGAGATAATGATACGATACCTGTATCCTGAAGCATTTGCTTGTTTTTTACTTCTAAATGGTTTCTGGGAAGAAGAAAATCACTATAACCGAACCCTTTCTGCACATCCCAGTGGCAGTATGTGCTACTTGGGCTCCTTTCCTAATGAACTTACAGCACTATTAATCCTCTTTAGCAACAATCTCCTTCTGAGATTGAAGAACAAATGCGAGTACCCCAGAAGATGGCAGATTTGAGCTTAGTCAACAGCCTTTAGAAAAGCCTTCTGAGTCATTCCTCTTCAGCCTGTGTTTTCCAACCAAACTAAAACTCTGTATTTAAAGAGACATGCATATGCTGCTACCACCAAGGCATACCAAAAATCCTTCTCCATAAAGTGCTTGATGTTTGTCAAGATGTTAAAAATTCCAAAAATAAGAAAGTTTTCCAACCAAACTAAAACTCTGTATTTAAAGAGACATGCATATGCTGCTACCACCAAGGCATACCAAAAATCCTTCTCCATAAAGTGCTTGATGTTTGTCAAGATGTTAAAAATTCCAAAAATAAGAAAGCATTTGAAAGTAAACTTTCAACAATAAAGGGATGCATTAATCCGTTTTACCCTTTGCACATAATATACTTATTTTAATAACTAACAAATTTACCACAACACCTGTCAAAAAGAAGAAATTTTCTGCTACCATTTTTTCAGCCAAAATCTCTATATACCTGTTTAACAGAAGATAGATATTTGAGCTGCATTACTTTTACAGTCAATAGATAAGAAAGCAGAAACACATATATTTATTACTATCAGATATATTATATTATGATTAATATTCTGTTTTTCTCACTCACAGGGAAATTTACACAGGAGCTTTATACAGACGGAAATGGCAGGATCAAGAGCTTTAGTGCTACTAAGTTACTGTAGATTTGCAGAAGTTTCCATGACATAGCAATTTGTAGTCCTACTCCCTGCCAAATTGCATCTTTTGCCAAATGGTGCAACACACAAAAACTAAAATTAGACATGAGATACATCTAACAAATATGTACTGAATATGAACAGAATAACAGTTGCTACATTTTACCAATGGTCAGCAAAATTTCACAAGGAAACAGCACTACATAAAAACACAGCAATGGAAATCTATGGACTGTTAATGCTGTTAGACTTATAAGAAATAACATAGAAAACTATGCACAAGCAAAAAAGCTTAAGCACACTTGCCACCACCATTGTTCAGTGCCTGTAACTTAAAATTAAGAAGCAAACGTCAGATCAGAAAGCTCATTATCAGCAGTGCAGTCACATATGTCCAAAGACAATCAAGAAAATGTGACATTGTAACATTTAATGAAAGACACTACAGAGATTTTGAAGGTGTAAATTACATCAGGGTGGAATTTGCTTTATTGTATTTCACTACACAGCTCTTTCTTTTAACTGCAGAGGACAAAAGCCCTCCCTTCCATAAAATGGAATGAGAGACTGTCGAAGCTGTTGAGAGTACGCCTACACACTCTGCAACGTTTCTGTTACAACAGCCAAGAGTTTTGGGGCTACTTCCAGCAAACCTAATCTCATATCCGGTAAATAAATTCAGGAACACTCACCATGATTCCAGTGAGTAAACAGACTCCTTTCCCACAGTATGTATTAGGTACCATGTCACCATATCCAATGGATAGAAAAGTTATTGAAATCAACCACATTGCTCCAAGAAAGTTGCTAGTAACATCCTGTTGATCATGATATCTGGAAAAAAAAAAAAAAAGAAAGAAGGAAAAAAAAAAAGAAAACTTCTTTATCATAAAAACTTGTAGTAAATTTTTGTGCTGGCACAAAGGCTTATCACTGAATGGTGGTCCAAATCTTCTTGCATTCTATGATTATTTACTTTTAAAAGCATGAGATATATGAGATGATATAAAACTCAAATGCAGTGACACTAGCAGTAAAGAAACAGAAGTTACAGCAACAGCACAGTAGCAGAGATACTGATGACATTTTATATTTAAGTATTCTGTTGTTATTAAAATAGCAGAAACGTTGCTTTTTAATAAAATCTCTTGGTGGCCCTCTTGGCCACTTGTGATCCTCTTCAGTTGCGTAAGTCATCAGGCTATTAAGGATGCTGCCGTCTCAGGTGTATATGGAACATGGAGATGGATATTTGGGCAAACAGAGAAGAACAGATCTCCATCTCCTTGGCCTAATCAGAAATCTAATAACGTTATCATGTGAATGCTGAATTAAAAAACCTATCATCATCCCTGCTTTCCTCTAGCATGTTCAAGATAAATAGAACTTAGAATATAGAATATGCTATTGTGTTCCTCACCGTCACAAGATCTTGACCTTAAAAAATAAGAAAATCTTCCTTTTGTCTTAATGTCAACTATTAAATGCAATTTTCTGATGTACCATTTGGTATCTTAGTTTTAATATTCAAATGGAGTATGTTCATCATCTCCTTTAAAGAAAACAAGCTCAAATGAATAATCTAGTCTTCATATTACATAGAGACCTAAGCATCTAAAGAGCCATTAAGAAATGTCTGAATACAAAATTTCAGACCTATGTGGATTTAACTTTAGGAATGTTAATATGACTGAAAATGAGGCATTCAAATACAAATTGCTGGACTCCTGAAATAAATACCTGTTTCAGATAAAGAATACTAAAATCTCTCTCAGGACCTTGAGTAAGGCAGTGCAAAAATAATGGAATATCCATGGGTTCCCTTTTATTCATTCCAGAAAATACAAAACTCAATCCATACATAGATCATGTAACAAAGGCGACTGAGGGTTACACTGAAAAAGTGTAACTATCAACAACAGTTTTTTCAGGTATCATTGGAAATGTGGATCTTAATTAGTAAGGTCCCTTAGATGAAATATTCATTAAAGCCATCTGCATCCATATTTAGTAGCGCACTTCAAGGACCTTTTCAAATGTTTTTATCTTATTAGCTCAGTTCTACTTTGAATATTTCATCTGGTTATGATTTTAAGATTATAGATCAGCAAACAAATGATATGCACACTTAATTTTTAAATCATCATCAATAGCTATGATTTTACTGTGACCAAACTGCAAAGGATACTTTGTATCCTCATTGTGGATTCAACTCCTCAAGCATGGCAATTAAACATAATCTTTCAACAACATCAAAAAGAGTCTTTTTATCATAACTGCATAGATGTAACTAACTTCTCACATGAAAAATCTGTAAGAAAAACAAAGACAACCTAAAAGGGTAGCTTTATCCTGATAATATCATACCTTCTAGCAAAGATTTACATGACTGAGTGTTACTTTTGACTTCTTATGGTAGCATGACTCCAGATTTTTTAATTTCTGTGGTTAATAGTTCTAGTATATCACGCTTAAATTCTTCTGATTTTCATAACATTATGGGAGTGTTTGAATAGATCTTCAGGAGCTTCATTCGTATTTATGTAATATGAACACTGAGGATTCAAGTATGAACAAGAAAAGCCAGCGGAGTTCTTCTTCTGACTTGAGTTGGGGCAACAGCAGAACTTACAAGTTTTGATTTTGGCTATGCTGTGTTTACCATCAAGTAAAGAATCATTACCTTTATATCAAAGGAGGAAAGCATGAAGCAGAAGTAGAAATTGTAATATCGTAATTTTACAGTCCTGGGAAAAACTACTGAAAATAAGCACGAGACATTTAAACAGCTTGGTCTTAGGGAGGAGGGAAAAACTTCTTACTGCATCTCCAACTTGTTTTTACACATATCATAATTCCTAGACTCTCATTTTTCCAGGGAACAGTAATACACATAATGCAGCAACTAAACTCCCCAAGTTTTTCCATCAATGCAGCTCTAATGTGTTGTACTCAAGCCACCAGAAGGCTTGAGGGAAAAAAAAAGCCACTCACACCACTGTATATTTCAGTTCAACGAGATATTTTTCATCTTCAACAGCGATAATCACTGAACAGAGATAGTTCATTGTCATTAAGCAGTTATCAACTAATACAAACATTTTCTCACTCTGGCTGGATTTTAAGCGCCAACTTCACCTGGAACACTGGATAATGATGTTCCTAGATTACCCGTTTACTCTCAGTTGAGAGTTTCAACCTTGATAAGAATATACAGTTAATTGTCATAGGCACAATGAAAAAAAAATCAACCAGATGGTTTCCAAAGTTAAGAGTTTTTTGGTACTAATCTTTAGTTTTAAATTTTTATTTTTGAAAAGGTACTTTTTTTTAAGAAAAAGTAGACTAATTGGAAAAAACAAAGCATTTATTTAACTGCTTAAAGCCTGTTATTCTCAGCCAAGAAAAGCTAGCACAAGAAGTACAGAAAACCACTCAAAATAGAAGATAAAGAGCTAATATTTAAAACTGCAGCTATGAGCAGGCTGATTTTCTGGATCATATCCAGCCTCAAAATGCCGTAGAATAAAGAGCCACTTAGAATATCACTGTGTTCCTCTGAGCTAGGAAAATCCCTGGCTGAAGCCACACAGGCATAAGTCCTATTTATCACCTTTTCTTCTCTAGTAAGGAATGTGCTAGTAGGCAGGTGGTACTAGAGCTATAGCATGCTACTCTCCAGACAATCCTCCTCCTGAGAAAAGCCACTGTTCATTTCTCAGAAATCAGCATGTATCAGTCCTCAGACTACTCTAATTTAAGCAAAAAAACCCTGAATGATTAGACATGTGCAGAAATAGAATGACTCGATTCCTCCTCAAGCCAAACTGCGTGGGAGTTTTACCATTCATCTCAAGAAGACATAAATATATTCTTCAACTGACAGTATTGCAGTGGCTTGCGTTGTCAAGGCAATAGTCCAGATTCCTCACTAAAAGGCAGTCCTTTTATTCTGGATTCACTCTCAGTATGATTTTCAGTGTTGTTTTTCTTCAGAATTATATTCATATTTGAAGATGTTTCAATCAAATGAAACAACAGCCACTTTTAGTTGTACACAGTTATAACCCATTGATTTAACCTTGACATCTAATTCACACTCATCTTAAAAAGTGATGAATAAAAAAAAAACAAAATTAACATTAACTTAACCACTGATGCATCTATTCACACTTAGAAGCTTCAGTGGAGCTTATTTTGCCTCCTTGGTAACATCTGTTAACTCTGCACTCTTCAGTTTTGCTTGCCAGGACAACTCAAGGAAAGAACTGAAAAATAGGTTGAAAAGATCACCCTTTCTGTAGTGAAGAAAACAAACTGTTTGTATAGTAGTTACCCAGAAATTTCCAGTTAGCAATACAATGCCAATGTATTGTGGTCTTGTTAAACTTTAAAAATATTTTATTTAAAAATAATAATATCAGGAAACAGGCTCAGCCCACTAGATAAGATTCTTAGCAGGACTCAGTTGAGACACCAATTGAGCTAACAAGCTATTAGAGTTCATTCATAGCATGAGGCCTTTCTGTTACAAGGTGCCTTACTTTTAGTTATACAGTAGACACTGGCAGATTTTTTTCTTTTAATATAGTGACAATCACAGACAAGTCTTTTTATTCCTTCTTAATTTTTCCTATTAAGAAAGAAAGAAAAAGAAAGAACGAAAGAACGAAAGAACGAAAGAAAGAAAGAAAAGAAAGATTAAACAAAGGTCCTCGCTGTGAGGCTAACGAAGTCAATATAAGAAATTCTGACTACCTCTGAGGGTTGAGGGTCACCAAGATGGTGGTTGAAAAGTGCATGTCACTTTTTTTTTCTAACACATCTCTTGGCATCCCTGAAATACTTAAAAACAGCAGATAAAATATTCTTGCCACAAAAAATGGGCTTCATGAAGTGCAGGATGCAAAGGCATATGTCTGGATTTTACAGGGATTCACAACTGCAATAATTCTAAACCTGACCCAAGAAAGAGGGTGAAAGTCAACAACTTGAAGTGCTTCTGCAGGGGTTAAAATGTTAGTTATTTTTCTCTTTATTATTTGTGAAGTAATGGAAAATTAATAAGTCCAACAGGAATGTTAAATACAATTACATAACCAGCATTTATGTTATGTTAACTAAGATGTTATCTATGTTAACTTATCTTAGTTATCTTATGTTAACTAAGAAAGAATAATCAGAGAGAAAGAATGACACAGGAAATATGGAGAAATCAACACAGAAATTGAAGGGTAAGATGGCATGTTTTAAAGAAGCATCATTATACTTGAACATAAATTGCAATTTAAACACAAGTAAGAGGATAGAAAAGAATTAAAACCTCTAGCTGCTTTCAAAGACTTACCTCATGATGCCTGGGCAATGCAATGCATAACCTGCTTTACTGCTCTGCTGCTAATACTGCACTAAAGACTAATTGCCATTATTTTGCCAGAGGGTTCCAAACTTCTATTCAGCCTCAACTGCTTGAAAATTTGAAGATGTAGGGAGATAATATTCCACTAAATTCGTAAACCTGTGTGTAATCTTGGGAAATGGAGGTTCCCATCAGCTCAGAAGAAGACATTTGCCACAAGCATAATCTGGATATACCAAAGATGCTGCAGTTCATCTGAAGACTGGGCAAAATCCTGGATGTTGATATGGAAGGTTCTAGCATTGTCTGAAATGTATGTTATACACACCCCTCTCCAGAGCATTTGCACCATCTCCATTCTGTTATTTTAATTTTCCTTGAATAAATGTGAAAGAGCTTTAAGGAGACTTTGTTGGATCAATTTTACACTCTCTAATATTTTAAGAGACTGCAATCCACTAAGATTCCATTTAACTTTCTTTTCTGAAAGAATACAAATTGTTTGTGATCCTAAGAGCTCCCCCTGGAAAGAGGAAGACTAAGCATATTTATCAACTTAACACTGAAAGTAATTTCAAGAAATACACCAAATCTTTATGCTCTAATGCTGTGAGACTAATTAGCTTCCTCTCTTTTTTTTTTTTTTCTACAGTAAATACAAGCACATCTGAGACTGGACAAAATATCTCCTAGAATGAAATGGAGCTATGACAACTCATAACAAGTTATGATCTTCCTATGATATTTTGTAAGGCTTAAGCATACCAGCAGTAGCTGAGTCTGAATTAGATAGATAGGTATCTATCTTTCCTATTTCTGATTTCCATCATTGTTGAAATGCTTAAGAATAATATTTTACAGGAATTGCAATCACAGGAATTATTATTTTCTTCCTACTGTGGATTTGAATAAACAATTATAACCAGAGGAAGTTTGAAACATTTTTCTACTTTTAAATCATTTTAGAATGTTATGTGCCCCTTATATGTAATTACCTGGCTTAAAAATGAAATAAAAGTGAACTTCTTAAAAAAAAAATCAGATTAAAATGAAATATTGAAACAATCATTGCTTTTTGGGGCAATCCAAACATATAATTTTTTTTAGCTAATAAGCAGTTTTTTTCTGAAAAAATTATCTTCTATCTCAAAATTCTCTTTGAACAGCAAAGCATGCATTATTCGCTTATTCCTAGACATGCAAAAATGAAACGCACAGGTTTCTGTAGGTGACCCTGCATATACAGGGAGGTTGGACTAGATGATCTCTAAAGGTCCCTTCCAACCTTAATGATTCTATAATTCTATGATTTCCTCCTAAAATTATTACAGTTATTCATCAGAACATAGATTTTACTAGTCAAATGTAGTTGTGTTATATTAAAGCCAATGTCAAAATTTTAGGTTTTGCATAAGCTTCTTCCAGCAACTGATGCTCAGATGGGCAATACATATCACAACAACATTCTAAAAAGTAATCTTTTTTTCAAACATTTTAAGAGACCCACTTCTTACTACCAGTATTTCCAATTTTCTGAAATTTCACACATCTTTTCTACCTGTGTATATTTCAGATAAACTGTTTTTCAAGGTTTTATTAGAATTTTTAACTTATTCTAGGAGTCTATGCATTATTTGATTAGCAAGAAGAAGAACTCATTTCTCAAAGAAAATCATATAGGAATTATTTCAGATTTGATTTTTAGTGAAGCAAATACTAAATTACCCGGCACTTTTGACCGGTGCATTGATTTTGCATAAGCAGATAATAATTATTCTAACAAGTTGCCCACAGATAAATCACACCAAAAGGCTCCACCCAGTAAAATCCTTCCTCAATATTCTTTATGTATTCCAAAATCAATACATCTGTAATTTATCTATAAAATGTCCGAGTGGACTTAGTCCTCGAAAAGGACTTTGTGATGGGTAAGAAGTATGGCCAGATTTCTTTTGAAACAGGGACAAGAGGCAAGAACGGAAGATGCTTCTCCAGCACCCCTTTGCCATGAGTGTGCAAGACTCGAATCAAAGAAAAACATAATTTTCCTCATATTTTACAAATTTATATGAACAGTGCCATAGTTTTCAAAGGTCTACGATTATACGAAAATTCTAAGGTCTTTAAAATTGTTTTGTTCATAGAGGATTTTTCTGGCCTTCTTGAGCCACTTTTCCCTGACAAAAACACCTCTACAACACCTACTTTTCTGGCTTTTCCTCCAAGGTAATCATAGTCTCACCCTCTCTATGTTCTTTCCAGGAGTTTCAAGCTATTTTGCTCCTGCAGTGTCATAACAGAAATCAAATCTTACCTTTATGGAGGTCAACAAGACATTCCATTTGACTTCAGTGGGACCAGGATTTCTGTTCTGTTTTTTTTTTTTTTTCTATAATTTCAGATGATCATCCTCAAAAACGTTTCCACAAATACACTTCAGAATTCTTACTTTGCTTTTGCCTCATAGTTTGGAAGCTAATAAAGCTCCATTGTTGAATGTAATTTCATATGTCAAGAAACTTTCTAACAAATTATCTAATTAAACTGAAAGGAAAAAATAAAATATATTTCCAATCAACATTTAGAAGTGTAATAATGATACAAAACACTTATCTAGAAGTCCCTTCCAACCTGAAACCCTTCTGTAATTCTATAATCTGGGAACTTAAACTTAGCCATTATTTATATGTTTATTTCCAGTATGCTTATTGTGATTCAGTATTAGAGTGAATAATAGTAAAGATTCTGGAAAGCCATACTCTTAAGTCTTACTTAACACCCTGTCAGCATTACCTCTTAGAGTCCAGACTACACTCTGCTGGGTTAGATTACCTGCCATCTGCCTATTCTTCTAAAAACCTTCCATGACCACTTTCAGAAACAAGTGCTTACTTTGGTAGACCCTGTTTCTGCTCCTTTATAACTATTTCTGTAATCACCTGTCCTACAAATATGAGGCTGCAGCACAGGAATACGGAGCCAAGAAATACTAGCTGAAGAGATGCAGCAATGCCCCTTTTGACAGTACGAGCAGCATCATTTCTCCCATTGAGGCCACTACTGCTGTACTAATCACAACATATAGGACCTTCCTTCGCTTTTCACCCTCATACACGTTACTCCTCCTGTGTTGATTACAGATGACTCCCTAAAGGATGTTAAAAAGAACCAAGAATCATCATCAGAAATATTTTTTTTTTATTCTTGGCTGTATTACTGAGTATTTTCCTAAAGCTTTAGCAATCTTCAGCTTAGGTAGTCTCAGCCTCTTTTTCTTAAGCTCCATCGTTGGTATATAGAAGTTACAATCTCCACCCAAGCAGCACGTGTCATTAATTTCTTTTTCATATTCCCAGTCTGTTTGCCCATTTCTGCTTATTGCTTTAATACAACAGCTATCACTCTATTTGTTTTGAAAGAACATTGTAGTTTGTTCGTTAGGAAAAAACCCTTCCAACGGTAGTTATGAGCAAACTCAACTTGGCATGTAGCCTAGAATGACTGCAATATAATGATAGAGTTTACTAGACATGAAGATATTACATCAGCTCGGTCATTTTAACAGGAACTTCTGTGGAAATAGTGTGTCAGAGTCAGGAGATTTTGTTCGGTGTCAGAAATTTTAAGAATGTATAGAAACTCTGTAAGACTACAAACACTTATAGAAAGCAGTGGTAAAACAATATGTAAATATTATGTAGTTGTAGACAACAAAATTTAGTATTACTTCCCAAAGTTATTCTGCTGGAAATACCAGTACTGAGGGCCTGGCTTCCTTGACACCACTACTGAGGGACTATCACGTAACTATGAGATACTCTGAAGGTTTCCACTTGGGATTTCCAGTTCTAAACTCTCTCCTAAACTGAATCCACCAAACCATAATTATCGAAAAATCTGGGTTCCAGTCCCTCAGAAAAGTGTAGGCTGGAGTCTCTCTCCAACGCTGTTGCTAAACGTAGGCCCAGAATAAACAATACTCTGGTCAAACATTTGCCTAGGACTAAGATGTGGCTTATATCCCACAAGCAATTTAATAAAAGAAATTTTGATAGACGTGTGGAAGAAAAGAAAAATCTGGCTGCAAATGATAGCATTGTAAAATACATTTTCTATAGGCTGAATGGCTCGTCCTGCAGTGAATGAAGATGACACAGTGCATATATTTCATTAAAACAAAAGAACAAGTCAAGAAAAACAAAATACGTATTTCTTCAGGTCTTCTGCTTCAAGTCACAGCTCTGTTACAGTATAGAGGCTGTATATTATTGCATGCTCAACTATCCAACTTCTCTCACAAGCGTTTGGTAACAATAAAGATATATAGCAGTAAAAACAACTCCGAGATTTCAAAGATTCCAATCACTTTTGTCTTTGATCCAAGCTGTTAATACAACCTTTTTCACAAAACTGTATATCATTTGCTAACAGAACTCATAAACACTGCATTTGATATGACTGATTCAATGAAAAAGGAAAGAAACAAGTTATACATGATAAAGGAATATTAAATATAAAGTATTTCTTTACACTTGATATCACTGGAGAATTAGATTGTAGGAGGATTGAACCATCTTATAGGCATAACAAGAACAGCCAAGGTTATATATTTATATACTTACTATACATACATAATCTCAAGATAAAAATGTATAATGTATAAAGATAGTAATCTTGATGATTCATAGCATAAGGCAAATATTAAGTGTTGCGGATTAAGAAGTTTTGCCTACAAGCAGCGAGGACAGATCTAGTAATCTCTTGGCAATTTGTATTTGATTTAAAGCATAAAAAAGAATGACATAAACTTGTATCTGTGAAAGGAATTACTTTCAAAGTGATACTGCATGGCAGAGCAACAGTATGCCAAGCATCATCATTAAAATCCATCACTGCACGCAGAGACCCCAAAAGGCACTTTTAGGCCATGAGACAAGAAGGTGAAATCAGCAAGCAGGAATAACCAGTGTAGGCTTATTGCTTGGTATAAACCCATACAACACATCCCAGTGCACAGGAGAGCAAAAGCCCAGCTGGTGTTTCCAACCCCATGGGCAAACAGAAAGCCTGGAAGGAAATCAGGGGCCTGGAGGACCTCATGCAGGATATAGGCACAGCCCAGCATGGAAACGGCTTCAGAAATCAGACAATTTGTTTCAAGACAAGAAATACTCATCTTCAAAAGTTATTATGTCCCAAAGATCTCCTTCCTAGTAGGATGGCCCATGAATAAGAAGGGAGCAGCAATTTCCAAGAGGTGTCTGTCACCTGTCATGAGACCTGACATCTGCCTATCACTCAAAGCTTCAGATTAATTACATCCTTCACCTAGATTATTTGCCTTAGAATTCTTTTTCCTTACAGTAACACTAAGGAATCATATATGAACCATCTCAAAGAGCAAGAAAATAATGAAACTCATAAAACATCCAAAACTTCAAAATAAAATATCAGTATATTCTTTGAAGCCATTGTTCAAATAACCAACGGAATAGTCTCTCTCCCACAGGTCACTCGCATGCCTGTGTGCCATTGGCCTCATTGTAAGTACAAGATTGAACAAAAATGTTAAAATTGTTCCTTCACTATAGGAATGAAAATCATCAGCAGAGGAAAAGAAATCAGTCTCACTGTTTCTGAGTATTTTAATCAAAAACTCTTATTAATGAAAAAACACACATGAGAAATAGCAAAGCCAGTGAGAATGCCCCTTCCTCACTCTCAATGACTGCTGATATATGGCTGATTCAATTTCAGAAAACTTTTAGTAATTATCCATTGTGCAGAATTTTGCAAAATGTTGATTATTTAGACTCATGCATTTTATTCCAACATTTTTTTCCAGACAGATCTAGCTTCCATAGCTCAAGGATTCTTGCCAGCTTTGTTGAAATTCACTTACATTTGGTATCATTCTGGGTCTCTGAGAAAAACAAAACTAGTTCCTGTACATTCCACAGAACTGTCCTAGAGGCTAGAGACTGAACTCTCACTGGAGACATGTTAAATGCAACAATTCTCAAATCGCTGAGTAAACATTAATTGCTTTCAAAGCAACATTCAGCAAATACTTGAGAAACTATAGAGACCGTGGACAAAATTCACTAACAGAAATAAAAAATAGTCAAGAGCTGCTCCTTCTGTAGTTCTGTATCTTGTCATTCTCAAATGATGGTCTTTAAAAGAAGCTAAAATAAATAGACACTCAGTTAAACAAAATATTCTAATGTATGGACCAAACTAAGGGTCATAAGCAACTCTAAGGCAAAGATCTTTTTCTTTTTGTTTTAGTTTGCATCCTTTTTTTTTTAATATACATGCATGTATATTTTCTTCCTGCACCCATAATTTTGTTGGAGAACATATATAATATTTGAAAATTATTGATACAGAAAGTATGAATCTTATTTTTCACAATATCTTCTTTAATTCTTCAAAGTCAAGCAGTATAAGTTATAGCTCTATTTTTGGAATATCAATCATTCAAAGAAATTTCCTTAATAAGTTCCACTGCAAATAATTTAGAATACTCACTAGCAACTAATTCACTCCGGAAACTTTCCTGTATCTTGCATTTTACATTTTCTCTGAAGATATTGCACTACATGCCAGTCAGAAAGTGGACTTGTTTTTTGTCTATTTTTTTGCTTCGTTTTTGAACTTGAGATCATTAAGCAGCATCAATGGGCAGCAAGAAGCTGAAGGAATTTGCTGAGGAAAACACAAGTTCTAGAAATTAGAATCTAGAAACAGAATTAACCATTATGCACTTCAAACCAAGTATACTACCTGAACAAGGTAAAGGTTGGCCTTTCTTTTGCTCTTGTATGCATATATGGGGAGATGGATAAGGGAAAAGAGAAGGAAGGCAAAATTATCCAGCCAGGACAGTGCTGAATTCTTACAGAAGACTGCTGCAAATCTAAGCAGTTTGAAGGTATTTTTCTCTCATCAATCTAACTTCATTTATCATTATGCATATTATATTATTTTCTGCTTCCTTGTTTTCTACAGTAGAACCTGATGCCTTTTACACAAGCAGTGAAGGGCAAGCTCAGAGTCATACATTTTCACATGTCAATTTAATGTCAACATTTTTTTGAAATATAAGCTTTTTACCAACAGGAGTATGTTTCTAATGAAATGCACATTGGCAGTGCTAGCATCATGTATTTAACAGAAATGAATGCAAAGTATATTTGATGCTTCAATATCTGATGCTTTAATGTTTGTTATGAAAATGAAAAGTTGCATTAAGTTTAAGGCTTCCATAAGTCATTTTGTTTGGAATTCCACAGATTTAACTGAATATTTAAAAGACGATTCCAATCAGGAATTCTCTGTTCTTGAAAGACATCTGAAAGTTGTGCCAGATTTCATTAACAGTCGTTAAACTGACGCTTTGGGGACAATAAGTACACATAATTTCATGAAATATAAATAAGTATAAAAACATGATTATAAATTGTTATACAGCAAATGAAGTAAAGAAAGCACTTGTAAAATAAATACTTTTCCACTTGCATCTTTATATATGAAACTTTAGCACAAGGTTGTCAATCTTCAAAAAAAAAAGCATTCTCCCTTTTTCAACTTTATTCTTTTCATCACATGGATAAATAAGACAGCTGGAAAAATATTTCAAGGTGAATTCCAGAGATGATTGGAATCTAAAGAAAAATCACTAATATTAATAGTCATTTTACAGCCACATTCAAATAATACACAATCTTCTCAAAGCACAGTACAATTACCTGACTCATACGAGCAAAAAATTTCCATAAATGGCTGAAATAGGCAAACTACTAATTTCTTCTACTGGTCAGTACTAAGAAACAAAGAAAAAGCATCTGGTTTTGCTTTTCTTGTAGCACCAATCTGCCAGCTGAAAAATGTTGGAGCTATGTGAAGGGCAGCAGGTGACAATCACATTTCTACAGTTTATTCTACAGTTTATGTGTGAGATTTTGATACTGCAAGCTCCTCGATTTCAGAAATTAAACTCTTCACAAATGTGCTTAACTAAACAAAGACGTACATTTGCTGGAGATCAAAAACAGTTACTTGTGTAAAAAAAAATCTTTATTTCTGGCATAACCAACATATTGCTGTATGTCTTTCACTGTACATGTCTTATACATGTAGAAATAAACTACAGGACAGTAATTCTGTCACAAGCTTCTTATGATTAACAAAAATTGAAAGAAATACCATAGTTTTTGTCAGGCTATCAGAAACAAAATACAGTTGTACTTAACTAAGGCATTGATAATGAAAGAACATCACCCTCTTTTGTTTACAATGCATCTCTGCAGTTTCAGATCTGAAGAAGTAGTGCTTAGCCAAATGTATCTGAAAGGAAATGCTTGAGAGGCATAACATCATTTAACTCTGTACGATAAGAATCTCGAGTTTTTACGAAGTCTGAACCTGCTACATTCTTCCCATATTTTTTCCTTTTTTTTTTTTTTTAAAAAAAAAAAAGATAATATAGAACTTCTTGGCTTGCTAATTTTGTAGTTTATTTGCTTACTTGCTTTCAGGACAGCATAACATTAAGGGCGATTAACCTGGTATGGATCATCCTCATTTTAATGATAGCAATTTATCAAAAAAGAAAAAAATCTTGCAGTGTTTTCTCCAAATTTCATGCGCATGAGATTTCTTTCTTCTGTCAAGTTCTTTTTTACCAGGAACATTTTAACGTCAGATCTCTTGGCCTTCGGTCAAGATTTTCTCACTTTTTGTCTCTAGTGACTTTACTGAAGAGTTAGACAAAGCAGTCAAATGTTGTACTCAGAAGGAACTCAGAGAGGTGAGCCTTTTTAGAAAGAAACAGCAGCTACGTGTGGTCACTCCATACTCTGCAGGAGGAAAGTATCTTGAGTGCCTGGGGAACTTACTTTTGGCGCTATCTATCTCATATCAGGTGTCTTGCATTCTACAACCTGAACATGTTGGAAAAATCTTTTTAAAATAATGCAGCGATTTTTTCTAAATTCTCTTGATTTTTCTATTGGTAATTTTTATGCAAATTGTACATGTGTGCAACAGTTTCATATTTAAGACTCAACTCTTCAGCTCAGATGAGCAAACATACAATCAGGGCCATATTAAACTAAAGATTTTTAAGAGAGGAATCTGTGACTTGGGGATGCTACCTACTATACTGATTTGATATAAATACCAGACTGAATTTCAGCTGTTGCTAAGTATTCATTTTTTTCAGACTGTGGAATGGTTTGGAAAAGCTGTCAACATAATTTATATTAAATTGCAACAAAGAGAGTCTGAGCAGAAAGATGAAGTGTTAAATAAGCTTGAAATGTAGTTTACCATCTCTTTTGCCTCTAGAAATGCAGGATCTCACTGATGGGGCAAACATAGGGAAGCATGCATACATGAGCAGGTTCTAGATAAAAGTATGCTGCCCTTAGAGAGCTATTAATCCTCCACCTTTCACTTGCTTGGCAGTACTGGCCTTTTGCAAAACTTTACATATGCAACAGGAACTGAATCCAACTTCAAAAACAAAAAGTCTAAAGCACTTGATTTTTGAAAGTAGAGCTCCATTATACAAACGTGATTACGGAACTACAGCTTATTCTCGTATCCTGATTCTTACTGCGGTTTGATTTCATAAAGTCTCTGAGGTTATTGCTCGAAAGCATCACAAAGACTAGCAAGAAGAAACCTATATTTGTTCTTGTCTTTGTCTTGTCTTAACTGAGTAATTGACCACTAACTTACAGGTCAAAGCTACTGTATTCCATTAACAAAAATCTTTAACATTAAAGAAAAAACAAGTCAGAGAGACACAGCAGAGTAAGTTTTGTTTGAGAAAGGAAGAAAAAGACTAGACACAGAACTAAGATGTGTGTCATTCTACTAGAGATGGAACTACTTTATACATAGTAGTATTTTTGGAGCTACAAAACATTCATTCACATATTCATTCATTCTCCAAAACTAACAGATTAAAAAAAAATTTCTATGACAGTTGAACTACATTTTAATGTTACATTTTAATCTTAAACTTCCCTAAATTGCAGCTTTTGAGTTCAGGAAACGGAGTCCTGAATCTCCCAAGGGGGAAAAGGGTCCTACAACTATATTGTTAGCTAACAGTGCTAATTTTCCATTCTACTCCGCTCCGGTTAATTTCTCCTTTCAGAGAATGTGATCGGAAGCAGGAACGAAGCTGAAGGATGGTCGCAAAGCCTTCTGCAGAGGTCGGTCCATGTTTCCTGAAAATCTCTCCCCAGAACGTGAGAAAACATATGGTAACCATATAGAATAACAAAATTTCCTGCATTTTCACTCTTCCTGCTCAGAATATATGCCACTAGATTGCATCTCTCTACCTGTGTGGTGATTTTAATTGACATAAAAGCTTTATCACTGTATTCATACTTTCATAGCACTTCTTGCTGGGTAAATTCAAAACACTTTGTGATTCCGTATAAAGATACAGTGCCAAAAAGCAAAGATAAATACTACTACCTTCAAGGAACAGATGCACAGAGCTTAAGTGACTTTGTCCAAGGTCTCATCAGATCTGTAAGACAGTGTCTCCACCTCAGACTTTTAACAAACAGAACATCATCTATATAATTAGTGACATTTTCCACTGAACATTTATATATTTTTTTTACATTTTTATGAATTTATAAATTATTTCTATACATTTGCCACATGCTCTAGGTGTCCCTGCTTGAGCAGGGGGTTTGGACTAGATGATCTCTAGGGGTCCCTTCCAACCCCTGCCATTCTGGGATTCTGTGCTTTAGTATACTTTTGTTGGTATGCTAAAACCTTAACTTCAGTATTCTTTACTATCTGCTGAACTATAATCTGCCACTTGAATGATAGCAAAGGATTAGGGCTGATCTTATCAAAATCATACTAAAACTCTTTGAATTCGAATGTTTATTTTCCTTTGGAAAAAAATGGATATTAACTGGTCTGCTATCTAATACGCGGTGCAGGCTGTTGTGTCTTGTCTCCAACGGACACCGAACATCAGGCCACCATGCTTTTGGACTGATTGTCTGTGCCAAACCTCATTTTGCAAAATCAAGAAAAATCATATTCGTTACCACGAGAAATACAATCACTGAAGGACAACAGTGTCCTGCTGTGGTGCTCTGATTGTGTCAGCAGGTCAACTGCCTACCAGCACACAAAGGGGAGGCAACTGATGTGATCTGCTTGCAAGGAGGTGCAACTGTTCAAACAAATTGCCACTCTAAATGCAGTATTATCAAAAACAATCAAGCACAACTTTTGTTAAACATCGGTACACTTTGAAAAGGAGGAAAATTAATGCTGTAAGTATTACTGACAGCTGACAAGGCTCTTTAATGCTAAATTAACTAAATGTAACATATCATTTGATTTTGAATGCCTTGGAAAGATCTACTGCAAAAGATTCCAGTTTTACACCAAAGTTTAAACAGGTAGGAATATAATTTTAGAAGCTTATCAGTCTGAAGGTGTATGATGATTTTCTTAAAAGATGATTATTTTATGAAAAACAAAGTCAAAAGAAAAACACACTTGGGCATGTATATTTGATCTGTAATCTCACTGTTCAATTTCAGATAATGTGGAATCTCTGCTATTTTGGATTATGGAAAGGCTTTCAGGCTGTTATCTACTGCATTCTTCAAAATAGAGGATAACATGAGATCACCACTAACTCAAGGTATCGGAACAGTGGCTGTGTTTTCTGAAACACAGCTAAGAGATGTTGCTTTGATTTGAAGACCAGTACTTAAATAATTTGCAAGGCCATTTCCCACAAACCCAACTGAAGATTCCAAAATAGATTCCGAAATTCCTGGTCAACACTTAGGTCCCAAAGGAAAACATTTTGGATAATTCCCAGGTGAACAAATAAAACTAGGTGACTACAGAATTGACACATTTATGTTATTTAGTAACAATAAAGATGGTGTCTGACTGAAGGAGATGGGACACAGAGATTAGTGTCCCTCGATAGCTAAAAGATCTAACAGTGACACAGCAAGCAGACAGCACGTTTGCCAAACATGCAGCATTGGCTCCATGTTTTTCTATAACAATGCTGCTCCAAACCCAGCAGTCAGCATGCAATGTCTCATAAACATGCTTAACTCCTGCACATCATAAACAAATTTTAAATTCTAAAAGCAGCCACCAAACTCTCTGGCATGATTAATTATTAGTCAAGATACTTTCCATGCTCTAGTATGATCTTCTACAGGGTTGGACAGAGGGCGCAGCTTCTCTTTTGCGGTCTCCTGCTGGGTATCTGCCCAACTACTGAGGCAGCAGCAGCAGAAAATAAACCAATAAAAGGAAAAGGAAAGCAAGCATTGAGTGAACATTCTCCTCTCCCCTCCAGCAGCACCAGGACCACTGCAAGGGAACTAGCACTTTTCATCTTTGAGATTAGTTTATCTGATCTCTGAGATCAAATCCTTTTATTCAACACTTGCACAGTCAACAAAGGAAATAATCTCATTTGACTCTCTCTTGTTTTGTTTAACTTCAAAAACATCCTGACAGCAGGAGACAGCAAGTTAAGGACATAAATGGACTACTGATTTAGAGTGGTTTTCGTAAACAAAGGTATGATTTTTTTTTTTTTTTATAATAGCATCTAAGTTTGTGAAAAAGATCATGGCTTTTAAAGAAAACAGTCCAGCATCAGGGAGAGTCTTATTCAAACATGACCACTTCCTTACTGTAGAATTATTAATTCCAAGATGACTGAGCACAACCATGTATTACATTAGATCCATTCCTGACCCTGCATTTTCATGGCTGAGGCTACCTTAATTTATAAGGTCATAAGTTTACACTGCCTGGGGTCACAATCACTAAATTTTCCCCTAAATAGAAGGAACTATGAATATACGCTCTTTCTCTCCCTATGATAACAGCAATTAAAAACGCTATCACCTATTTGATTAAAAACGTTAGCGCAAATACTTTTGTGAGTTAACACAAATAATACTCTACATAAACAAAAGAGTAATTTGCATAAAAATGCATTTGAGATATCAATGAGGTAAAATGAATCAGACAAGGATGAGTTTCATTTACACACAGATTCTCATTTTGCAGAGGACCTGGCAACACAGCATCATCAAAATCCCAACAGCAATACCAATGACTACACACTGGCTATAAAAAGGCACTTCATTAAAATCAAACAGCTGTTAGTACCTGCCATTTTGGAATTTCTTTTGCTTAAATTAAACATGTTTTGTAAGAGTTTTTCACTAATTCCATCAAGTTTAACAAGGCATAGTCTCCCAAAAGACAATTTAAAATTAAAACACTTTCACTGTCACTTAAGATTATTCAACTGAAAAACTCTTAGTGCCTTATAAGCATTACAGGTTTGAAGGGAGAGAAAATTATCTCCTTTTTATTGCAGCTCTCTCTCTGCAGCTCCTGCTGTGGCCTTCCCCCCTTCTCAGTATAGCCTAAATCACCACTTTGCCCCAGCTCCCCCCATCTTCTGAAAAGAGGTGTGAGAAAGTCTGTACAGAGACAAAAAAGAAGGTTGAAATTACAGATAGAAGCAAGACTTTTGCAATGGGATGTCTACTAGCTCAAGGACTCAAGAGAAAAAAAGCACCAGGCTGGAAAGGTATAAAATGTAAGGGAAAAAACAGCCAGTCGGGATGGCTTGTCCACCTGCAGCTGGCGAGACACTGCCCAGCGACCAGTGTGGAGATGGTGCATGGCACCACATGAGCACTGAGGCTACCTGCCTTCCACCTGGCAGCCACCAAGGCCACCCTTCCCCACTGGCTCAGCAAAGCCTCTCAGGGGTCTTACTGGGGTGCTGAGCATGCCAAAGCTCATACGCACAGTACAAAATCCTAGCTATAGCTCCTGGGTGTTAGCAAGTGTATGACTGCTTTACACTTCTCAGTCCTGCATACCCTGCTCATACCTTTCCTTTTAACCCGACTGAAGGTAAAATCTTCAGTCCTGACCAAACACTCTGACCCAAAGAAGGTCAGAGCAGAGCACTACAGGTAAGGAAATTAAAGATCTAGTTAATATTATTTGTTAATCCCTGGACTGCAAAAACAAAATCTAGCAAATTTAATTTACAGTAAACTAAATCCTAATCTCTTTATACATAATCCTTATCTTTGAAAGAATATGTTTGTATGTTTGGCCCACAAAGAAAATATAGGTTTTCAAAACCATGCTTTGTACTCCAAAGCCACATACAACTCAAAATATTTTCAATGCAATTTGTCAGATAAGACAACACGTTATGTGACCATGACTATGCTCGTATCTATAAATTTATTCTCAAATTTAGGATTATTAAGAATATTTCCTAACACGATCACCACCTGCTTTATTATACCTTCATAATAAAATACATCCAGCTTGAACAATACATTTATTGCACTCCGCAACCTGGGATATAATCTTTCAGTCTTGGGACGTCCACAATACTTACTAATATAAATTTTACCTAATTTATATAAAAAATCATTGCTTTTCACTTTTAGGTGGTCACAAGGGGAAACTATATTAGCATTAATTCATTATCTTCTGTCTCACTGTTTTACCTTTAGTCATTGTATCATGTCATCTTCATGTATTACAGTATGTTGTATTACTTCAAAGACAGCATATGCTATTGATACTCAGTTTGTAAATAGTCTTGCAAGTCAAAGTTGTAAATATTTAGTGCCTTCAAATAAATGCTATTTCACAGTAATTGTCAGATACTCTTCTCTTTCCTCCTTCCTCTGTCTCAGACATACACACACACACAAGGTGATTATAATATGGGTTTTCACTTATGCCAATGTCAGTAACCCCAACTTCCCCACAATACAAAGCATATTTCAGATAATTAAAAGGTTCCCTACAGCCGACACCTAAAGTTTATATCCAAGGCTTGTCTCAATCATTTTGCAAGATTACACATTGAATACATTCATTTTTGCATTTTACATTCATTGAATACATTCATTTTCATCCATCAGGTCCCAAGCCTTGCTGTAGTCCCATGTTTAGGCTTTAATTTATTCCTGTTTCTGTCCTTATCCTCCCCAGGAAGCTAGTAATCCAAGACTCTAAGGCTCCAAGAAATCTCTACACCTTTATTTCACCTTTCCAGGGTGCAGGTTTTCCTAGCATGGCATCAGAAGACCAGATGATGCCCTGGATCACCCACTGGCCACACACAGTCCATTGCTGGAAGCGCAGTGTCCAAATACTCATGTAGTTAGTCTGTTACAGCTCAACCGGACACATGCCTGTGGCAAAGAGCTGGGTACAGTTCACAAGGAGAGCCCAGTCTGCTCACATGAACACAACTTCCCATTGGCAGGGAAACTAGGATTACTGAGACCCTTGCCTCAGCCTTTGGCATGGCAGACAGCAAAGATCCAAGGGAAAAAGGAATTGAAAAGGGCAGTGTGTGCAGCATAAGACGGCAGCACAGCCTCCATCAGTCAGACCTCAGTTTGTCTACTATCATATAGTACATGCAGGCATTTGTCTGCATCTAAATAACAAGTCGCTTTCAGAAGCACTTAACTCTCTTTCTTCCTAATTAAAATTTACTATGCTTATTAGTACTCCAATAGCATAAATGGAAGTTATTCTCAGACACCACTGGGCTGAGCAGTGCACAAAAATGCAGCAAACATAGCCCCTGACTCAAAAGCTGCAACTTAAATTGGTAGGTATCCCAGATGATTTACATTGCACAAGTAGCTTCAGTTTTTCATTAACATACTTGGATTCATTAAATTTCTCTTGTGGAAGCCCATCAAAATTTTGCCAGTGGATTTCATTTAACACAGTACAAGGCTTACAAACAAATATTACCTATCACTACGATAAATCCTGTGTTTGACTGAGAAAAAAATGCAAGTAGTTTCAGGTTCTGTTTTCTAACTCAGGAATGATTTTGATCGATCAGCCTACATCTAGTCTAACATCACTGATTTTGGAATCTAAAATGTATGTGTAGGTAATAAAGCATGTTGTCATCGGCACAGATAAAATATTAAAGAAAAAATACTTTACGTAGCCCTAACTCTAAATTCAGTGTTACTAAGCACTGGGTATCTGTGAATCCTGAGATTCTGGGAACATATAAAGTCCTGCTGGTACTGGAAGAGAAACAGGGACACAAAACAAAACAAAAAAAAACTTTAAAAAAAGTCACAATACATTCCGTTTACTCAGGTAAATACACCTATATAAAACATGTTATACTCGCTGAAGTATATGGTATTTTACAAAGATCAGCTTTACAGAAGTACTAGTATTAGGATATGGCAATTCCTGTGCTTTGGATCAAAATGTTAAACAGATTCATCACTGGCAATGAATTTACAGGGCAAAACACTTTCTTCTACTACTTTCTTCTCTTTTGACCAGCCCTCCATTTTAAAAAAAAGAATACTAAGGAAAATGCCTTGGAAGCTGATGGCACAGAAATTGCTAACATTTCTGGCTGACTTGCAGGGAGACTTGCCTGCTTGTAGCAGTCCCCATCTCACAGGCTGACCAATGAGTGTCAGGTCGAGGGACTTCATCCAGTACCTGCTGCACCCCTCATTCCCATTTGGCAGAACCTATTTCCTGCAGAATTAACTAATTTATTAAACCTAGCAATTTCTTAAAGCCATGCAGGTAGAGCTCTGCCCTTTATCACTGTCGCCAGGGGAAGCAAAATGCCCTTTCTAACCTCTCTCTTGATACAAGCACAGTTTTTTCAATAATATCCCACAGTCTAACACAAATTCTGCTCTTTGTAATTTCTCTGAAACTTGGCTACAGAGTTAAATATCAAATGTTTCCAAAGGGATTTAGAATTTGCTAAGGGTTGATACCAAAGTCGTATTGAAGTATATGAGATTGGGTATCTTTTAAATGAACAGTCTTAATAAAAGGCAATTACAGCTGCATGTAAACAAGACAGTCTTGGTACCACATTCCCAAGTGAAGTAATTTGTAAAAATATAACACTATAGGCCTTGTCTGTAGTACAGACCTGTCTGCAGAGCTACTCTATCCACATACATAAAGAGTATAGGGACTTTTCATATAGTATTTTTCCACAGCTATTCAGCTAACTACAAGCATAAATCACTAGTGTGATGTCTCTGCAAGCACTATGGGTCACAGATTTGCTATTCAAATGCAGTCTCAAGAACAGGTATAAGAACTTGTAACAAAACCTAAAACTGATTTTGAACTTTTCAAGGTGAAAATCCAGGAAGGAAGGACAGAAGGAAAAAGAATTCACTGAAACAACACAAAACAACAAATAAAAGAAGGGAAGGTGGAGAACATGGGAAAGAAAATCAAAGAATATGTAAAAATATTTGAATAGGACCTTCTGATGTTTCCCTCCATATGATCACTGGTCTCTTTCAATTGTGCAGTTCCTCCCACACAAGTTATCCGCTGTAAATGACCTTACAGACACGACTTTTTAATGGTTGAATTGTTATAATATCTATAAATAAATAAATAAATGTGGGAATATCTAAGGTCAGAGTTCAGTCATTCATTATGTTAGCACTGAACCCGCTATCACTATACAAACTCTTTACCAAGGTCCAACATATAGATAGAAGACAAATTAAAATAAATAGTAAAGTCCACATCCCCCTTTCAGTTTGTATTTTCCAAATACATTGTTACTGAAGCTATAAATTTTAAATTGATAATAAACTGACTTTTGCTTCAGAGTGATTATATTTTCCATGAACTGCTTTTAAAGTAATTTTGTGAATTGTTTTGACTATTTTGAGGCAAAATATCCTGAATTACTTTAGCTGCTGGTTAAAATGGGGGTTAAAAATGGTTAAAAAGATGAACTATTTCATTTAAAATTTGAATGTAACAGACAGAGCATGCATGCCTGGCCCAGTGATGCATCCATAAATTGCTCTCTGAAAAAGATGTGGAGTGGGAACACAACCACCATTCTTGCTAAACACAAGAAAGGAAATAGGGGAAAGGAAAGCCTCTGTACAGTGTTTTATACATTCCATAATAATAACAAAAAATGCATTTTGTCCTCAAGAGCAGACAAATACTACCTTTATTGGTATTTTTATTCTGTTCTAGCCTGTGGTTGGTGAAAAAAAAAAAAAAAAAAAAACAACATTTTTTACCTTGCTGTAAAGGTAAAGGCCTTGGAAGTATGTATAAGATTTTCTACTTCTTTCTAATCTCATGTAACTGTTGCCTATATAAATCCTTTGTAAACAGAAAGGAATTTATTTTTTTAAAAGTCTTCACACTTTAATTACATGACCTTGGAAAACAGATATAAAAAGCTGTAATAACATCTTTTTTAAAATGAAGAGGGTTTGGCCTGGGGCTGTGTTTTTGTTTTGTTTTGTTTTTCCCTTTACCTTTCACATTCCTCTCCTCTAAGCTTGCTCTGTTAATTTTTAGACTACAGAAATACTGAACTATCTTGTCTTGGTACATTTTTGTTAAAGGATGACTATACCCACTGACTTACTGCTCCAGTTATTTTCACTTTCCACAGCTAAACAGCTAAATCTGTAAATCCAAAAAGAAACCCTGACGAATAGAATGCAAAGTGCAAAAGTATTCTGGCTTTTATTCCCCAAATCCTTAACAAATCTTACTACTAGCATTGTTCCGAAGGAATACGTGAATCCAAAAGAATGACAATCAAACTCTCTAAGCTTTAGAAAAGGTGTTCCCCTGTGTTCTCTATTAAATCTACATAAGCTGTTCTCTGTCTTCAAGTAGCTGTAGAAGAATACAGCATTTGGCTATTGTTCCTTCAGGATCTACCAAGGAAGCCGATTTTTTTATGTGGATCCACTAATCTCTTCAATTTGTCAATATATCATACATATATATACCAACATACTTCTGTAGTGGACTCCCTTGCTGCTTTTAGTATTTCATAAAGTAACAGATATCTGTTGGTAAATTTTCAGTCAAAAAGGATCAATTCAAACAGTTACATCTGACTTTATTTATGAATTGCTTTGTGGTATACATATTACAAAAGAATGACATAATATTTATAGTTAATCTACACTGGCTCTGCAAAATCAGAAACTATGAGAAAACTGGAAAGCAAAGAGTCATTTGATCATTTTTAGCACAGGCTCAAACCAAGCCAAGGTGATCTTAGGGCATATTTGATCACTGTGGTGTTGGACATCTGGCAGTTACAACCTTTACAACCACTGGCGAAACCTGACTGCAAGTAGCAGATTTTGGTTTCAGTCAAACCAAGCAAAATTAAAGAATGGTGATAAATGGGCAGTATTGTCCATACACAAACATTATTTTGTCTGTAACAGCTAGCAAAGGAAGATTTGTGGGCTAAAATAGGCTTAAAATTAAATATCTAAACTCGGCTTTCTAAAACTGCTATTATAAATCTTCAAACTGGCATTGCAGAAACTGAAGACACTTTTCAGTGCAGGTTATTTTCATGCAGTCTAACAATTTCAGACAAGACCCTCAAGTCAATCAAAGAAGCCAAACACGTTAACATGAGGAAATTAGATAGCTAGGGAAAGCTTTTTTTTTTTTTTTTTTTTTTTCCTGCATGAGTTACAACTGAGAATCTTGCTGCATCCATCTGCTTTTATCAAATGAATCCTTAGCATTTGCCTAGCAGCTGTCATCTGTGAGCTGCTCATTGAAAGCTTTGAGACAGCATTATATTTCTAGAAGTTAAGATAAATTTATTTGTAGAAAACACAAGTGAATGCTCAGCATTGAAGGATTTCACCTTCACATACAGGTTATTTTTTTTGTTAAATTAAGGAAAAATACAGGGCAGAAACTGAATGGACAAAAAATGCTGACTAAACAACTGCTCAATCTGAACAGACTTCACTGCCAAAAGCTAGACAGAAGTACAAACAGAACTGAAACTGGTGCCAAAAATGTTATCTCTGGGGAAGCAAAAAATCCAGCTCTGTTCTCAGTTCTGCTTCTGTAAAGCCACAGTAAATCCAGGCATGTGATGTGACCTGTTCTGGACACACCACAGTGTAGTGTGGGAAAACGTGGCTCATGTTGACCTGATAGCCAGTGTATGAGGCCCATGTTTGCATCCAGAATGCCAGGTTCTTTTTCTTTTGCTTAGAAAAAGGAAGAAAACACCTCTCCTCTATACAGTCTGGGAGGGCATACTCCTCACTGCTGAGGCAGGTCTGCTTCAAAAGAGTAGAGCAAATCTGTCAGGCTTTTAAATGACACAATATTATGCACATTGCATAATTTTTTTTTGAGAGTCGCTTCTATTTTAGCGCTAAAACATATTAATTGCCATGCACAGAGCTATTTCAGTAACAAGATCTTTATGAGAGACCACAATAAGGAATCCACTTAGAAGGCTCATGATTCATGCACAGAAGAAACATATTCACAAGTGTTCTTAATCATGTGCCTCAGAGATGTTAGGCCTAATAAAAAATTTAGTTTCAATATGAAGCCCACATATGATTGACAGCAATATACTGAGTCTGGCAGAGTTAAAAGGCTGCTATTCAAACCTATATAATGTAATCTTCCCCTCAAAATAGACATAAAATCCGAAATATTAAAAAACACAGGAAGTTCTGGCATTATACATACAGAAACCCTTCAGTGCTTTTTCCACCTTTTCCTTGCACGCTCCCTTGGCCAAACGTCTATCAAGCCTTAGCAACCCCCCTATACTCTGCGTACACTGGCTGCCAGTGTCCGCACCATTCTACTCTCACAGATGACCTTAAACTGCAGCCCTGGAAAATACCCTGCTCACCAACGTAAAGTGTCACATGCTATAATTAGCTTTCTGGGAGCTAACAATAAAGCCATTAAGGCACCAAGAAAGACACATGCCCTGCCTTAGTTCAGTGTACATTCAGCAAGGCTGCATTCAGGAGAACACAGGAGTGACCTGGCCTGTTTCTACACGGCTTGCTAGGGAGAGATGGACAAGGAGGCTCCTTCGCATGACTTTGTTCTCTACAAAAACTGCGCTTCCAAAGCTCTTTCCATTCACACAACAGAAATTTTATTTTAGTGAAACATCTCCTGACTTCAAACAGCCCAACAGTTTTCAAAGTCAGGCTGTCTCAGCAGTCTGAACAGCAGCTGTCAACCTCAGCAGTGGCTTTTGCTGAGAATCTACAGTTTCTCAGTAAGAACACTACCTACTGCAACTGAACCGTATCTTCATAAACAGCTGAAACAGGAAGTTAATTGCATTCTATAATTTTAATATTTTAATCTGACTATTAAATCTTATATCCATCATTTTCTTCTAATTCGGATAGCCAGCAAACTGTTTTAATAACAAGCACTAACACTAAAAACCGCTAATCAAAGCCCTGTGTAAGACCTCTATATAATTCTTCCTAATGAGCTTGATGCTAGAATGATTATGAGAACTGTTTATATTTAAGACCATTAAGTTTCATTCATGTAAATTCCTACTCATCAAAAAAGTCTCCAAGCTGCTGACTAAATCCTAACTACTGCCAAATGTAGCAAAATGCATTAGGATTTCATGCATGTAGACTGTTAAGCAGAACTCTTTCTAAAGATAACTTTTTAAATTCTTTTGCGTATATAAAATGGTCTATTCCATCAAATAAACATTACCTCATGTTATAATTAAAAAATAAAATCCCTTTAAGCACAGATGAAAGCAAGGGGGTTGGACTCTAGAGGTCCCTTCCAACCTTAGGCATTCTATGATTCTATGATAATTTCTGTGAACTAGACTTGAACTGTGGAGCAAAACAAATCCCTTAAAATTGCAAGAGACTCAGCAGTCTGTCCTACACATCTCAGAATCAAGGCCTTTTCTGTTAAAAATGGCCATCTATCTATACCAATATGAAATGGGGTATTTATTTAGAGCACTTCAAAGTGCAGAATGACAAAAGTCTTGCATTGCACAAGGGCTTGGGGCTTTGTGCGTATGTGTGTGAAGAGGAATGTACTTCTCTGTGGGGTAAGGACCTACATGTTTTCAGAAGAGTAATTAAACAGGAGCTAGAACCAAAATCTTTCACTCAGCAGTTTATATATCCCCTCTAGGGAACAGCTGAGGCAAAACATGCATAAAATTGGGTGTCCAATTAACTCTCAAATTAAAAAACTACTCCTTTTAGTGTTTTTGAAATGCAAATGTTAAATGTTAAGGTACATGATCTTTGACTGGACTCCACTGAAGAAGGTAATTATACTTGGGACACATTAATCCAACACTCAAGTCTATTTTTAACTTGTTTTTAGTTTTGTTTTGTTTTTAAAAGTCAGTGGTTATTCAGCTTGTCATCCCAAACCTTACAGTCACTTCAAGAGCAGCAACTGCAATTTGAAATGTGCAATATCTGCCAGTAGTTCAGCAGAGTTGAAAAGGTCAGTCCTGATCCTCAGTTCAGTGTACCTGACTGCACAACTAAGCTTCCTCCCAAGGATGACACTGATGCAGAAGTGATTTTGTTCTTGTTCACTGTGAGAAAGAAAAGCTTTATACAGTTATTATGGATATGCATTTAAAAGTTAGTAATAGAATAAAATTTTAATTAAGGTATTAATTCATAGTAATAAAGTAGTGCAAATTATTAACCAGTTATTTGTAGTGATGATAGTGGATGCGGAACTAGCTCAGAACCACTTAATGAGTGACAACTTGAGAAATTCCTAGGCAGATGCATGTTGTTGAAAGAAAATTGTTGAGAACAGCAGTCAAAAATATGAGACAAATAGAAGGGCTTTAACACTGTTAGACTAATTTAACATCTAGAATGTTCCGCCTGCCCCAAAAAGGTGCAGGGAATATTTGGAAAGTGAAATATGTTATGTGGCATGTTTAGAACTTAAATGATTAGCATTACCATACTGGAACTGCACAAGGCAACTACACTGATACAAGACATCTACTGTAACAAACCATATTCCACAACTTGGGGGAAATTACAAGTAAAAGCAGCAAGGTCAAATAATACCCTTAATCAGTTCATAAGGTCAACTATTTTTCTTTGTAACAACTAGAGAAGTAAGGCAACCAATAACTTTGAGAAGTAACCTGACCATAACAGTTGGCTTGCATTTTAATTGCTAGCCTAAATCAGCTACACAAATAACTCCTCTGAACTGTTTCTAAAAAGCTCAGGGAAAAGAAACAGAAAAAGAAAATGATAACAACCAACAGTCAAATCTCCTATGTTGAAGAAGGTCTTTGGCTCACAAACCACACAAATGAAAGTTGTTATTAATGTAGAACACCAACAAGTACTGTTAAAGATATCTTATATCATTTGTCTCTATTATAGCAAATATGTATATAAGTTTGATCAAAACATCAAAATCAAATTGCAATGCTACAGTAAACATTGTGGCATAATGTTTTCTACAAAAACAGATTAAAAGACAAAGCACTCCTGACAATCTGTGACAAGGGGCAATGCACCTAACATTTCATACATCAAGGACCTGCAAACACCATTCCAGTAAACATTTAGATCCTCCTGAAGATAAAACCAAAGCAGAAAAATAAGAGAGAAAAACAGAAGGAAAGAGAACCAAACATAAAAACCTTACCTTTCACAAGCTCGGACAGTCCATGCCGCAATTATCCATAATGAGATACTAAAAACCAACAGTACAGTTCCTGGACATATTGTCATTAAAGTCTTCATAACAAAACGGGTATTGAAGTTTATCTTATTTAATGCTCCAATGCTTCTAGATGAGGCATCAGTGAAAAGTTTGCTATGCAATAGCATAACTCTGGCAATAAGATACAGTCTTAAGAACATTGGTATAGATAAAATAATATCCACATCAGCTGTTGTTGTGGATGGAGCGTAAGAAAAGGCGAGCCGGGCTGTCCATGTGAATGTATAGTTCCCAGGTATGGGATGTATAGCACACACCAGTATTTCCAAGCAGATAAAGAAAATACGCTCGTAAGTCATGGCTATTCTCCAGTCATCTGCTCCATTGTCCACCATGAACAACTGAAATAATAAAATATAAAATTAACTTTAGTATGTCATTAACAAAACTTGTTGTAATTGCATTAAAAAAAAAGTGTAGCTTTCAGAGCTGCTAATAACCACTAAAAATAAAAGATATATGCCATTTAAGCAAAGGACTCTACCAAGCCACCATGAGGTGAAATATACTTTTGGACAAGCCAAAAAGATTTTTTTTTGCCTATTTTTAAAAACTGCATATGAAACTGAATTTCCACATATTATTTGCTAAGATATTTATTCCTGCGTAACTGTGATTTCTTATAAAAAAAAAATTCTACCAATTAAGTCTTTTCCCTTCAAGATCAATTAATTATTCAGAGTTAATAAAATTAGGGCAAAAAAAAAAAAGAGAAAGAAACTGTTTTTCGGATGGATATTATATAGATTTAGAACATATAGAATTATATGTTATGTAGATAGCATGTTTAAATGGACAGTAGCCACACCTTCAAAAAGTAGCAGCCTACAAACACTACAATATTTCCAGACATCCAAGTGAAGCCTATTATTTGCTGAAAATTAAATGCACATATAAGTCCCTGCATGATCAAGGGGCTTCAGCTTACCATCCTAGATGAAAGGTAACCAAACATTTCACATTGTTCAGGAAATATTTTTCCAGAATCCTTACTAAATAAATAATATTTGTCCCTCGTAGGGAGCAGGGATGTGCAAGAGGCAGAAAATAAGATAATGCTAGGGAAGAAAAAAAAAAATCCCATAATACAAAGAATACACAAATTCAGGAGCAAGAGAGGACTGACCCACTACTACAGCTGTGATCTGAATTTACGTGTAGCTGTTCAGTAGACAGTAGTAGATCACTCAAAATCCAGTAGCAATTGAAGGGTTCAGAAGGAGAAATATCCAAAGAGCGTCCTCCTCAAGGTTAGAAAAGTATTTCCAATATACTATACAGCATATAAAGGCCCAAAAAAACTCCTCATCTGCATTGGTCTTTTTGCCTCTTCATCTTTTTAAAGTTTATAAACAAAAGTCTGAACTCTTTGTATATGTGCTTTACAGACAGAAAATACGCTCTACAACTTCCTGCCAATACATTAATTTTGTTTCTCAGAAAAATGTTCCAGTCTATTGTTTAAGAAAGTGATGACCATAAATTAATGTTTTTTTCTAGTTCAGGTGGCCCTATAGCCTAAGAGAAAGAAGAGTTAATCCCAATACAGAACGAAACCAAAGCAAAATAAATTCTTGCATTTGTTGACCCATTTTTAACTCCATTGTGCTTTATATCTACCCCAGGTATAGTTCTTACCTCCACTGCAATGATATTACAGGCAAAAAATCACAAATGGTGTTGAAACAAGAAAAAGAAACACACACAATGTCGCTCAAGTGCATCTCGTTCTTATGAATAGCCTGTAAATGCTGACAGTCAAATCATGCCATTGATGAAAGAGCTATTAAGAGGCCCAGGTATTAGAGCACTCATGATACAGATGAATAGTAAACAGCTTAAGTGGAGGATACCTAATACCAAATCCCACAAATGCTGGGCTGCTTTCTGAAGAAAACAGTATGTGAAAAACACAGCTAAACATTTTAGTTATCAGATATATTCCAAATATACATTAAGCCAACAGTGTTTTATAGCATCTTTTGAAGCTGCACAACTGCTGAAAAAGCAATACTTTTAGCCTTTTTTTTTTTTTTTTTACCTAAAACCCTCGCAGATTTCCATAAGAATACTGCATGCAGAAAGGCAAATGAAGAAAAATGATGTTTTAAGTACTGATTCAATTTTTAAAAGTGAGAATAGAAGAATGTTAAGTTAAACTTAGACATTAAAATTTGATCTTACAATTTCCAGAGAAGAAAATATTATTTAATCATCTTGGTTGTTTTAACTTTAAGATGTCATTATGCAATATATACTTGAGAACATATTCACTTGTCAGCAGAAAATAATCCTAATATGCTGCACAGAAGTAAGTTTCTTGGTAATGTTAAGTGGAATCTGTGATGTCTGCAAACACAGAAAATCTCTATCGACTTCCCTTGATCTCAATGATGCCAATTTTTTTTTAAGAAATATAATATTTGAAAGTGGTAATATCTTCAGCTGTCATATATGATATTTAGGAGGTGAAAACTAAGGTAGAAACCATCAAAAGCTGCACAGGACCACAGATCCAGTACAAACATTTCTATTCCTTAATAATATTAACATTTCAAATCACATTTAAGATTTATTTAATTTCCAAACAGTTCTGTGTCTCCATAATCAAACAGTAAAATATGTGAATACCACACATTCTAGGACAAATAAGGTTTTGCAAATTAGGCTGTGAATAACAATTAAAATAGAATGCTCTGAAAATACCTAGGAAGTAATACAGGATTTCATGTACATTTATACACTTGGAATTATGCAACCTAAAATATGTGATTGTTCATTTTTAGTTTTGAAAATATTGTGATATTTGTGCATGTCTGCTTGCTTGGCTATGTATATTTACTATTCAGAGAGCAGCAAAGAAAAATCAGAGGAGACAACAACTGAATAGCAAAATATAAAGCACACACATATACCTTCTGCTCCTGCTGCTGTATATACAGATATACATATATCCTCTGTTATAATAATCATGTTCAAGATACTACTTCTCACTGCAAGGTTGAATGATGCTAGTATTAAGGAGAGAACAAGCTTTTTTCTACAGAACTCAATCCTATGGCCTACACAGGAGGCCAAACTCCATTCAAGGTCAAATACATTATGCCTGTTTACAGCTTTCTAATTTCTTATCATAAAGCTCAGTGTTACACTAATAATTTACTGTTTAATGTCAGTGTTCTTCAAAGCTTCTTTTAATACAGTATTATTGCATACCTTTACTAAATATGCACTGTCAAAGGCAAATTAAGAAAAGGAATTTCCATTGAAATTAAATAATACATTCCCAACATGGAGAAACATATAAAAGTTAGACAAGCATCAATCTTAAACAACAAATAACTCTGATATTTCTATTGCCACACAGTATAAATGTCATATCATAGATATTTAAAGAGGTGGGTGTGTATTTACATAACAACACTTAGTGCTAAATCCACAACACACTAGATGAAAAAAAGAGAAACAAATTCAGAGTAGATAAATTGCATACAGTAACAATTTAGATCACAGACTCCCTAAAGTTCTTTGAAACAGGAGTAGGGAAGTTAATTTTGTAAACGATTTATGTTTCAAAACAAATTCACATCAGACTATCAGAGGACATTGGTGAGTGCAGGCAAAGGAAACTAACCAGTTTTTAAGAATGCCTTCACAATAGAGATTAAAAAAAAGAAAGAAAAAAAGTGTAAACAATATCACTACTTTGCTCTAAGACTGTAAGGATATGTTAACACAGAAATATAAAGGAAGCACTGCTCAGAATTTTTAAATGCTACAGACCACATTTTCAGCTTTATCATTCGTCTCAGACATGAAATAGCTAAAACCTTCAGAGCTTACAATGCTAAAGAATGTCACTCAACAGTTCCTGGGACATGTAGATATTCCATTTATGTAGTTCTCCCCCTATATTTGTGCTTCAGGGACACAGAGTGTATCCTCCTAAAATTATAATCTTTTCTCTTCAGTAACACTTTATGCAGTAGATAGTGTCAAGAAGTGAAATCCAAGGACTCCAAAAGAAAAAAAAAAACGATGTTCTTAGATATCCATATTCTTCCCTAGTGCAGAAGAAGAAACCCCTGAGGAAAGCCTAATTATATAATGAACTAAGAAATCCTCAAAAGCTTATAAATTTATAACATGATCAAAAGAATTTGATAATAAGCTTGTTATTAATAGAAAGGACTGTCTTTTACCAAAAATGCAATAATTAAGTCCAAAACAAAAAAGATTTACATTTTCATTATTGAAAAAGGTATTCCATGAGGCAAATTCTTAATTTAATTTAGTCCAGGATCTTGCTGGAACAATCTCACTTGACTCTCTTCATATTTATAACTTTGGAAGAAATTTAGTTATACAAACTTTTATGAACCTTTGAACCAAATCAGACTTACAGACCATATCCATTTCAGATACTGAAGTAAACATACTGAATAAAGAGCTATTTCAAACTGAGTATCTGTTACAGGCATTTTTTTCATTTTAATAATATTCTTCATTTTACAGTTATAAACACAATGAGAGTAAGTTCTTTAAATTACAACATTTGGAAAGCTTCCCCTCAGGACAAACAGTTCCCAAAACCTCTTGTGCTTGGATTTGACAGTCAAAAAATGTCCCACAAGTTGTTGAAGAAGGAGCATGACTTACTGAATCTTGCATAAATGCAGAAAGAATAATACTGCAAGAGCAGTTTAAGTAGGTGTCCTGCTTTTTCCTTTCACACAAAAATGCAGAACAGCAGGAAATGGGACCAGTGAACTAAAGAAGTATTGTTGTTTTATACTATGTTTTATTCTGTTATTTAAAACATAAAAATGAAATTAAAAAAAGGCAAAAAGAAGTCTATGTTAAAAAAGTATGCTTACTAGCAAACGTACTGATGCTCAAAGCAATCCAGAGTAACTGCTCCACACAACTTACAGAGGTGAACTGAAAATTATACGTAACTTTAAAATAATCTGTTCAAAGGTGTGTATGGACAGATCAGGTTACTTGCCTGTGGCCAACTTTTAGGAACCATTTCATCAACCACACTGCATAAATACAACTTGTGCAAAACCCAACTCTCACTTACTGCTACTCCACACAACTCCCTACTTCTACCTGGCCTGCTCTTGCTCACTTCTTGCTCACTCTGAGATAAGAGACTATAGAAGGACATTAACTATGCCAGCTTTACTAACTCTCAAAGCAAAAGCTGCAAATAAATACTAAATTTGCTTTTTCACAAATATAAACATCAAATGACCACACTGAACAAATTTAAACAAAGAAAATTGTTTCAAAACAAAGTATCTCTTTAAAAACATTTGCTAGGCTTTTTGGTGGTCTTCTGTAACTGTTACAGGAGCATCGATCAGATTCCAGAGTTAGAGGTGAATTTCTTTTCAGTGAAGCAGAATTTCAAAACTTTGTTTCTGAAGGATGCATCTTCCCACAAGAACCATACCATTTTACAAAACTTAGATTTAGAATGGACTCTGTAATAAAACTAGTGCTCTCTGTCATACTTCTTCCCCATTTCAGGTATCTCAGGCATAAAATAACTTTCATTCTATAACCTTCTTGTATAAACAAAAGTCATTAAGAATCATTTGCTAGTCAATATTTTGTTTGCTATTTTTAAATATTCTCTTTACACTTTTGCATTTCATTTGCTTTTTTGCATTCATTACTAAAAATAATTTGTTCTCCAGATCGCTGCATGAAGAACTGCCATCTCCCAAACCAGCTGCCATCTGCTACTGTTCCCAACATAAGTGAAGCCATACTCTCTTCAGGGAAGACTGGCTTCATTACTACTGGGAAAATTGGAACCAATTTAAAATATATATATATATTTAATGAAGGACTTGGCAGTATTTTTGCAAAGGGATAGGTGAAACACAAATTAAAGGACATAACACTGAATCTAAAACTAGATAAAATTAATTCATTCTGTCTGCCAAAGGAATACCCCTGTTACTCTAAATCTATGATTTTTTGCTGAAGAAAAAGAGACTAATAATGATATCAAAACATCATATACATAAGAAACTTCCAAGATCTTCCTTTAGTGTTTATGTATGACTTATCTGGGGAAATTTGTATATTTTCTTTTTTTTTTTAATGGATTTATTGGTAATGTGTGATACACATCAGTACTATATGAATAATTATTATTCCCTGCAACGTGTCCACCATCTTACAAACATGCTTAAATCTAGAACTTAATTTAAGATTATATTTAAAATAAGTCTAAATATAGAACTGCAAAACCTAAGCATATGAGCACCATCCTAAAGCAGCACTATTTAAATAAGGTAAATGTCTTGGGCAGCCAGAAAGGTAGAGTTAGGCGTACTTCCATATTTAAAAATCTACATAAACATCACGCTTTGATCCTGACTGTGTAGCAGCAGTTCTGCAAGCATGGCCTCTATATAGCATGCTGTCAGGCAGCACTGGAGAGGGAACAGCATCAAAGCAACCATTTAGCATCTCTTATCTCCTTAAGGCCTATGGTGGACTTCTGGCTAAACCATACAGCGGATAAGAGAGTCCTCATACTTTTTCACAGAGTAAGGGAAAATATCTTTAAGGGAGGAAACTTTCTGTATAAGCTTGAATAAGCATGGATACAAGTGATACATTTCTTAGAGGTAAAGAGTTTCACTTGATGACTACCAGGTATACAGCTGAAGCGCAAGTAGCTTAACTTGTCTGGGTTCACCAAGGTATTTTCATGCATAAAAAATAAAAACAACAGCATTTTCCATCAAACACCTCCCCTGGCATACACTCTTCTTGAGGCTGCCCTGTTACTATCTGAATTTACAGCATCATCAAATCTGTCTGGTTTACAAGAACTCTCTCAAGTAAAAGATGCTCTGTCTACCTTTGAAGATACATTTTTTCCTCCACCATCTTCCATGACTTAAAGATAAAATTGCTTTTTGAAAATGTTTTAGAAAGTTTTACTTTCACAATTATGTCAAATGGGGCAGTCCAGGTCAGCAAAAGCCTCATGTCCAGCAGCGAACATAACTACACTAACCACAACACATGTATAGAAGTCACAAGTGAAACATAAGAACTATTGATTTTGGATGAGCTAACTGACATCTCTGATGAGAGGCCAGATCCAAAGAACTATTCATGCTTCTTAATTCTCCTTGCAAGTGCCAAAGAGCAGGAGAAAAGAATGTGCTGCCAACTGCCAACCACACTGCTAAATTTCTCATCTGCCTTTGCTGCATCCTATTCTGTTGCTGGGAGGGAGACAAATGTCATTTATACATGTCTGAAAATAAAGATGGATAATCTAACATCCTCCTGTCTCACAACCAGATCTGGAATGCAGACTGGCCATAGGTAATCATCTTTAAAAAAACCTTTTTTCACATCTTGCTATTAGACTATGTCAAAAATATTTGGAAACGGAACTCGGAATACCTCTGGTCAAGCACAGAAAGCACAGATCTAGGCTACTGTGTAAGGATGTAACAATTTTAAGCCACTGTATTGCAGAAAGCACAACAGAATGGAAATGATTGTACTGTACCATATGACCCAAAACTGAAAGAAAACAAAACCAGAGAACTTACTGTGAATCCTCTTTACTCCAGAATGCCATTCAGATCATATCTTGTAGTAGAAGTCATGGAATATTTTTTTAGATTGGATAGACAAAAACTTCTCCTAGATCAGCCCATTCCTTATGTACTGTCTGTCTAAGAAAAATACTTGGGAAATACCCTATTCCAATCAAAGGAATAGATGCAGCCACAACTGGCTGTAGTAGCTAAACTACACAAGCTACCCAAGCAAGACACTCCCTGAAGAAAGAAGGAATAGGTAACAAGCCTTTTAGCTTTTAATACACCCATATACAGTCAAGAATTTTTGGATCTCTTTGCAAAGTTGTTCTATTAGTAACAAAATTTGATGTGAGGGGGATTGGTGGAACAATCTCCTGAAATATCGTGAAGACTCTGAATTAGAATGCTCTAAAAATTCTTCAAATGTTAACATTTTCACAAACAAGAATTCTTCTCTGAAGTCATGTTTTGTCAAAAGACACTTCAAATGTGCATGGCTTGTGTAAAAAATAGTTCATAGTATGTAGAAATTGATAGTACTTGTGATTAAAACTTTGGTAATAACCTACATGCTATCAGTGAATGATCAGTGACAGCTATTATAAATCACATTTACTATTTGTTTCAGCAGGGAAACAACTTACTATATTGTGCCTAGGCACATACGATCATCCCTATCTTTCTCCAGCTTTCCAGACTGCAAAGTTCTATGCATGCAGGACTTATGGGTGCGAAGTTACAGGCTGAATCAAAGCTACTATGCAATATTTTTGTTGTTTTTACTTTTTCTTGTTTTGTTTACTGTTGCCATTTTGTTGTATTTATTTTACTTACTCATTCCCTGGCTGTAAAATATCTTACTCTTAAAAGCATAGTGATTTGTCTCAAAGCAAGAAATAATTTTCACAGACTAGGGTGAAACTTTGTGTTTGTTAAGAGATTTAAGTTCACAACATATTACTCTACTGAAAGATCTTACTGTCAAAGGTCAGGGTATGGAAAAGAGTGCATATACCTGTAATAATGTTACATAACAAAAGTTGCAGTGCTATGAAAGCTGGACAAAACAATTCTAACAGAAACAAAACACTTTATAAAGATCCCCAACAGTACTTGATTAGGATATTGCAGAGCACAGCACTCATCATCTGGGAACATCATTCACAGCAGCCTGTTCTTGAAAACTGTAGACAGAGCCAGTTGACAGCATTTTATTTACATGAAAAATCACCAGTCTCATCATAAGACTATGAGTTAGACAAGCCTCAGCTTCACATGTGGAGCTGAAGCCAATCCCACATCATTTCTAAAGCACTTGAACTCTTAGTCCCAATCTTCCCTTTGTAAAAACATCTTTTAACTGGCAGAAAAAAAAAAAAAAAAAGATTCTTGCAGTTAATTCCCAGTGACAATGATAAATGCAATGTAAAAGCTTGTTATACATGCTTTTACTTTTCTACAGACTGACTTATATCTACCCATCAAAGCACTAAACTGATGTATAACTTCATGGAAGATACACTGCTACACTTCAAGTACTACAAGCAAACATACTTAGCACACTACAGGTGAGAAAGATCAGGAAGCTCAATATCCCATAAGTGACAATGCAATGTATGCATATGTGGCTAAGTAAATCTATTTCTCAATCATTTTTATTTCCAATAAGCTCTCTTTCAAGCAAAATGCATATTTCCAATTTGTTCTTTTACAAGCAAAAATATTCTGATATCCACTTCTGAATACCCAGACTGTAAGCATCAAGCATCCTGGTCCTACCAGTAGGGTCTTAACAGTAGGTCCTTACTAAAAAAAGTAGAGCTTTTACAAGACAAATCATATTTTGAGTTACAAGTGTACATGTGTACAGGTTTTTAATTTCCTGTTTATGACTCTCAAAGCACCTATTGCCTAATAACTTTGGCATACATGTTCAATTAGAAATCATTCAAAAATTCTGCTGGTCAAGAATGTAACACAGAACCTAACTCCATTCTTTTATTAACAGGAATCAAAGTCAACATTGTGACAGAGTAGATTTTCTTTAAATAAATGCGCTCATTTGGAGAAAAAAAAAGCAAAACAACAGAATGAAATACTTCTTAAAAAGTAGATGTAGCAATATTAAAATATAAATACTATTTAAGTCTATTTTAATCTAAATACTTTACTAAGTATTTAAGGTCTAACCATTCTGAGGATTTTTGTTTGTTTTGTTTTAATATGGAGCTCGTATATCTTATCTATCATGTAAGGGTTTATTACTTCTTCAAAAGGGACTACTTCTGTAAGGTCCTGTACACCCCACCAAATGAGTGTGATACAGGAGAATCTTAAAAGATGCACATATCCCGCTTTAGAATTCAGTCTTCAAGGAATACTGAACACTCATACCATTTTTTTTCTTTTAAAATGTCAGTACGAAACTAATTTTTGAGGACTATTTTCAAACAGGTGAATGACAGCAGTTGCAGTGACAGTTCAAGAGAAGATATTCAATGAACCAATATGGTACAAATACGTGATTTCTAGTCATTATATTTACACAGTATTCTGTAAAGTATAGATGTATTATATAAAGTGAATGTTTTTGGTTGCAAAAGTCTAGGTTTAGATATATCAGTTTAAAGAGAAAAAATACTTATTTTTACTGCTTACTTCAGAGAAAGCATTCTGTCTACGGTTGCAGAATATGCTGTCATGACAATCTCTTCTCAGATTGTGACAAGCATATGAAATTACTTAATGCATCTTTCAAAATTAAACTGGACAAAATTCTGTTTTTTTTTTTTTTTGTCTCAGTAAAAAGTACATAGCCCACTAGAAATAAAATTGCTAGATATTTACATATCACTTTTTTTAAGTGGAAGTTTTCCATTCACCTTTTCAGTGCAATATAGCTTTTACATAAAAAAAAAAAAAAATTTTTCTTTGTGTTCATGACTTTTTCCCTTTTCAACAGAGCAGAGTTTCCACACAAAATTACTTGTTTTTTCTGCTTGCATTACAGTTGATTTTCAGTTAATAAAAGAAATATTCTATAACTACCAATATATTTATCTTACCTGAAAGCCAGTTAAAAGATCAATTACAGCTTTCTCTCTTCAGGGTAATTTATGTCTTAAAAGGAGCTACAGGTTCAAAGCAGCAATGTATCCTTTAGTGAGGGAATGTAACAGAGATTTTTTATCATAAAAATCAAGAATTAAAAAAAGTCAATTGAACTTGTACAAAAACTTCCACATTGTTTCATAGATACTCCAAAGTTCTACAGATCAGAGTGCTGATCTCTATTCCAAATGGATCGTAAATGTGTTTCAAAACAAATTGAAAGGCTAAAATTTTGTTGTATTATATACGAAAAGAATCTCAAGAATGTTTATCTACCAATGTAAAGCTTGGTACTCCTTTCACTTAAATTTATGTAAACCAGAGCTGTAGGAAAGTAAATGAGATAAATTTCAGTAGTGAAGGAGCTAATATATACAAAGTTTTTCGATTAAGATCTGCATGCAAAATGCCTCTGAACTAGTACACAATAGCTTCTCTGTTGATTTCCAAATTCATGGATCTGGTTTCTAGTTACAAATGTTCTCTTACCACTCTGTGTATTAACATTTCTTCACACACTTTATTATGTATTACTATGACTTGAAGAACATTCAATAGCAACATTAAAGAGCACTGAGAACAACAGTGTATTTGAATGGCCAGTACTAGTTACTGTTGGGTGAACCATTCAGCAGTCTGGTCACAAGAAACAACCTCTCAATGTGTTCAAATGGGTCTGTTGGAATGAAGTATCTTCTGCTTTTTGCTTAAATAAAAAAGGCCTCAGATTCTTCCAGTTGCTAAGGGATCCCTTTGCTGCCTTCTGTGCCTTGTATTTTAGAGATATTTTCAGAGACACATGGCATCTGTAACTTTTCTTAGGTCAATAGGTTGTACAGAAATAATCTGTTCAAAAATGCACTGAATGGAACCAAAAGAAAATATCACACGAATAGTCTAAACTGTTAATTTGTCAGAATACAGTTTCTCTAGATTACTTATATGTGAAGCCACCACATCCTGGACCAAAACTGCCATCATCTGACCAAAGGTTTATGAGAATACACAGAAATTTCAGTAAATCCTCCACAAGGTTTAGGTTAGAATAAAATTACTACTCAAAGTTTATTACTTGATTTCATTTGTTACTCAACAGACTTGCTTTCTGTGCTAACTTTTAATCTACCTCATATGTTTTTGCAGCACCATTAAGATTTAATGTCTGCATTTGTTAGTCCTGATGATTCAACATACCTAAGTAAAAGCAAGCTAGATTCCATTTATTTTCGCACAAAGTCAAGAGACTTCTATCATGACTGACAATGAGGTAAACATGTATCATCATGGTGAAAACAAAAGGATTACTCAGATATAAACACATAAATAATTGGCCAGCACAATACTCATTATTGCTTATATGGGAAACCACAAGAGTTCAAGTTCTTACTTGTTAGTAAGTGAAGGATTTGCACTGAAGAACTTTTATTGATGCCAATAAGATGATTAAGGTTCCATAAATAGTTTATATTATAATCAAGCATTATGAAATTAATTTAACCAGTAAATCATGAAGTGTATTTATTAATATCCACCACTGTTTATTAGTATTGCCTGCTATTTTTCTTCATTTTTCAGGAGAGAGGGAAAAGGAGAAAAGATTCTTTAATCTTCAGCATGGTGTTTGGGCTCACATCAGTGATAATATTCCATAAAGCTAATGGAGACTGAAAGTGCTTCTGTCCAAATCAGCACCACATGATTTTCCATCACTCCAGAACACTAGGGACTGAAGGTACTTTTTCCCTGGAGTCCTGGAAAGTGATGGATTGAATTCTAAAAATGAACTTTGCTGTGAGAGCAATGGCTTAACCTTATCTTAGAAGTTTGCATGACTTTCCATTAGAGCTCTGCCTGAGCACAGACAGTCCAATTTATAAGTAGTTTAAAATTTCAATACACATACAAGGAACTGAAGATTTCTATTAATTTCTGCCAAATATCTACATTTTTCATTTTTCTGCATGACTAAGAACACCTGTGTCAGTGGGGAAAAAGAAGAGAGAGAAAGAAGAGGTTCAGATTCAATTCAGGAGAACACAGGTTACCATTATTCACAAAGGATAGGAGAAGAGCAATGTTTATTTACAGAATGGATAAGTCAAGTATTCCAGCATCAGAGCACAGATTTCCCAGTGGACACAGTCCTCCTACCCAGTTACAGTCTGAATAAATACCAGGCTGTGATAAAACACCCTAGGAACAAAGATTAAGGGAGTCACATGAGAAGTCTGAGGGTTAATTCTTTGTTCTGAGTGGTATAAAAAAGTACCAGTAAAACTTCAGAATGTACATTTAAAAAAGCATTTCCATCTTCAGCAGTACGAGAGAGAGAGAGCGCACAAGGCCTGTGGCCCCAGCAGAAGTAGTAAAACTGTAGCTTTACCATAGGAATGTTTATCCAGAAGTTTCTTAACTTCCACCTGATTATTAACAGCAAATTCAATTACAGAAAGGTAGAAGGGAACAATCAATTGTCTAGAAACCATGTTAATCATGTTGTATAGTGCTGCTTTAATTAGGTAAAATATTACAAAATAACAAACAGTTTATGCACGAAGTGCGTAATTTAAACATTGTACATTATTATGATAATTGGATGAAGCTATCTTCTTAGATACTCTTTCCTCCTCCAACTGTTCAAATGTGTATTTCTCAATTGTAGTAATAGAGAAATACTTATTTCAGGCTGGGATAATAATTAGTTGCATTTTTACTATTGGCCTTTCAAACAAAGGACATTTTCTTAATAGAATCAAATCAAAAAACATACAAGCTTAGAGAAGGAATAATAAATATTTCATAATGTTCAAAGTGTGGTGTTTTTAACACTATAAGCATAACAACAATGAACTGGATGCACAAACTTGGGGTTGTCACCCAACTTCAACAAAATTATTGTTTACTTGATTTTTTTGGAGGTGGAGGTGAAGGAAGCATTTCTTGTGTTTTTTTTTTCCCTTCACTTTTCTGTAAATGCTCATGTAAGCTAAGAATTATAATTTATAACTACATTCAATTTTTATTGCATTCTTAACATAAATGCACATTAACAAATTGAACAACAGTTTGTGCTTTACTCGTGGAGTTAAATGAATCCACCACAATCACTGAAAGCCTATTTGAAAAAAATATTTTCACATTTCAAATTTTTCACAGCACTAGGCAAGGATTCTGATCTAAGTGTGGCAGTTACACCATTGTGGAGACTTCGATGCGTCCAAAGAGTGGTCAGGTTTGTTGCAAGACCACGAATTAATGGTGATGATGATGACATGTTTTGCTGGCAGGCTTAGGCCTCAGAGAAGCGGCTGTGGGAAACGGTGGGTGCAAGGAGGTGGCGGGAGGGCATCCGCGCTGCGCGCCAGGGAGCCGGGGGCGGCGGGGGCCGGTGCCGGAGCC
>VWPW01021831.1:960446-1109938 GCA_013389825.1 Crypturellus undulatus
GAGCCGCGCGGAGGTAAGAGCGCTGCCTCGGCGGGGCCGCGCCCGCGCGCCGCGGCTCCCGCGTCCCCGTTTGCTGTGCTCGGCTTTGTGTTTGGCTGCGCTCACGTCCCCTCAGTGCAATAGAGCAAACAGCAAGGTTTGCCGCTGTGAAACTGCGCTTTTGGGCTTCTTGCTACATCGTCAGTGTCTCTGCCACGTTAAGCACAAAACTCACAACGCCTTCCTGGGGCAAAAGCCTGCACCTGTGTAATTTCTGCATCTCGCACCACATCCCGTCCCCCTCTGCACACTCTCACGGATTGAATTTTAAGGTATTTGGTTGAGGTTTTATGACTGAGTTTTTAAGTATGCTATACATTTTCAACTACTTAATTCTGGGCCAAAACATGCCCTTTAAAACAAGCATGTATTGCAAGTGCACTATCAGGCAGCACCCACTAATGCAGTCAGCATTATGGTCCAAATATGCAGGCGGGTTCTTCTGAAAGTCATCACCAACCAGAATCTTTAAGTATATTTACACCGTGTAGTCTGCTTTGAAAAAACACTGTCAGCTCTCTCAAGCATCTAAGGCCAAAACAAGAGGAAGCTCTCCGTTTAAAGAATGAACAAGCCATTTAACCTAGCTTCAGATCTTCCACTGCCTGTTTGTAAAAAAGCACAGTGCTGTTCTGTCTCAGTGGACCTTTTCTGCATGTGATTTCAAACATACGAATCAGAAAATGCTTCCAGTGTGGTGTAAAGAAAAGTTCTGCATAAATGTCCTGTCAAGATATATGCTTTATGAAGTGATTAAAGATTTAGATATGCTTAGCTTCCATCCTTCCTTCTCTGTACGTCACATGTCGCTAACTTGTGCTTAAGTATACTGTCTTTTAAGTGTTCTTTTTAACAGAAGATAAAGTCCTCAGGCTCCAGTTTAGCATGAAAGACTTCCAACAGATTTGTAAATCTGAATATTTTATTTGGAAGTCAACAAATCCTGTGTCCTGGAATTACATTCACTCAGATAGATTGTGTAAGGTTTTCATTAGAATTGTGAAGAAAAAAAGATCTTCTGAAATTCTTAGTAGACGGCAAAATAAATACATGATTGTTGTGTTTAAATGGGGAAATGATTGCATTTCTTTTTCTAATTCACAAATAACAGCTACAAATTCCTGTTTTGACATATCTATTGCTGGACTGTAGAACTGGGCAAGGACATCGCTGTTACTACCTTCTGGATATTTCACCTACTTGCTTGATAGTTTCATTATGCCAATAAACAAAGGAATTCCTGTGTTTAACACAAGAGGTCATACTAATCACACATCATGTTAAAAACAGTTAGAGGTTTAGTTCAGTTCTGCATGTGAAATCTTACCAGTTTCAAGGTCTGAAGTAGGAACTGGTGACAGTTTCTTTCTCCACAGGTAGAGGTAAACCTTCCTCTCTAGACAGTAGTGAAGGAGCAAGTTGCTGTGTAATCTAACAAGCATCTTTCCAAAATACTGTTATAGTTCACTTTTAATGTGTATTTCATTTCAGAAGTGTGGATGTCAGTTCAATTGCTGTATTCTTTTATATCACCATATACATTGAAATTAGGATGGGCAGCTTAGAACTGCTAAGGCTGACTATGATGGGAACAGGGAACCCCTAAGCAACAAATATGATCTCTTTGGGTTTGTGAGCTTTTTATTTTTATTTTCATTATGCACTGGTTGAAACTACTGTAACTGATCATCAACTGATCCTGCTGCTACTTTGCACATGCAAAAAATATTCTTACACATATGCATATGCTCATTTATAAAAAATGTGTGTGAGAGAGACAGAGACAATTACTGCAGGTCTCATTGATAATGATTTTTATGGGAGATGGTTGGAAAACACTTTTTTTCCCTTTATTTTTCCTCTTTTTTTTCCCCAAACCAACTAATTGCAAGAACAAGATAGATAGTGTAAAGCAAAAATGTACCAGAAGTGGGAGAGGAGGCTGAACAGATACGGGAAAAATTAGGTTTCCAAGAGCAAAAAAGCCCACTATGAAATATTTGAAGTGACAGCTAATGGCTAGTCATTTTAAATCTTGTATAACAATATCCAAAGAAGATACAACACCTACAGGATACAATAAAAGCTATCAGAAAGATATTTTGGCTTGTATCCTGTTACCCTTACTCAAGCCAGGCTCCTGTCACTGAGCCTTTTGTGCTTGTAAAAGTGGCCAAATAAATAGGAAAAGATAGAAAAAGGAAATAAAGAAATAAAAAAAAAAATAAAAACAGGAAATTCTGTGACAGTCTTTTGGCCTGTGTAGGGGCCATGTCCCGCACAAGACCTGGGAAAGCACTGAGGGACAAGTGGTCTTGACCACATGGGAAGGAGAGGTGGCAGAGCACGTACTTGGGAGGAAGCCCCTCGGTGAGAGCAGAGCCATGACAGGAGACGGGTGCTAAAGAATGCAGACAGCAGTGGGGTATCACAGGACCGCTCGGGGCACACACGCAGCAGTGTGAGACGCCACCGAAATGACTGCAGAGCGGCTGCCAGGGCTGCGAGATGAACAGCAGCAGCGCGAGCCACATGTGCGCTCTACCTCTTGTGGACCATCTGGCAGGGCTTCACCCACCAGATGGCCCTGACAGCCACCCCGGCAACTCCTGTCACTTATTTATGTGCTCTGGTAGGAATCCCAGCCCTGCTGGCCCTGCGCTCGCTTCCAGGGCTTATGAAACTCTGCCTCCTTTGTGGCGGGAAGGAGAGGAAACACCAAATAACCACTCCATGCAGGGGGCACAAGACTGTGGGAGGAGGAGGAGGAGGAGGAGGAGCTTTTCACTTTCTGCTTTGGGTTTCCAGCTCTTCCACGGCTCTGCACATTCCTCTGCTCCTACTGTATCACCAGTGAAAATGGAGGCTCGTTCTAGAGCAAAACCAGCACACGTGAAAGGAGACGTTGAGAATAAGCAAAAGACAAGAGCCTTTAGTGGACAGCTTTAATATTCTTATCAAGATTTTTGAAAAACGGGGATGCAGCCTAGGAAATAAGAACAAGTTTCAGAAATGCTGCACACCTTTCCTCCAGTAAATAGGCCCTCTTAAAAGTTTTTTTTCCTGCTAACAATACTTTATTACTATTAAACAAATTTAAAATACTGTATGGGATTTGCAAATCAGCTGGGAAAAACATTTCTTCCCTTAATTCAATTATCCACCCTTTCTGGATAGTATTTGGTGCATTGGATTTTCTTATCTAGCTAATTGCATCAGCTTTAATACTATTTTGTACAGCCTCTGCAGGTGCTCAGGAGGTGCCTACTACATTATTTTTAATTTAACTAAGCTTTTATTATTATTATCTCAAGTTTGTGGCTTTTTTATTTTTTGAACTTTAACACAGAGTAATCACTGATGTCATAATATCATTTAGTATTTCTATTTCAGCCTATGCCAAAGCAGAAAGGGACTTGGAGTGAGGGTTATCAAGTGTGTGACCCTGTTCTTGACATCACAAAATGCAATATTTAAAGAATTTTGACCAGATAAGTGTTTGTGAGACAGTGTTTACATTTAAGTGTAGTGCTTTACCAGCTAACGTTCGCAGTACACAAGTTGAACATCTCATTATCTCCATAAAATATGTCATGCTTCTAAATCACATAGCGATTAATTCCAAGTAATAAGGCGTAATTTGTCCATATATGGAAAATGAATACTTTTTTTTTCCATTGATACGCTATCATCAGTACTTTCATTTTACTGTAAAACAATATAGTTATCGAGGATTTGTGCTTCATTGTAGTTGGAAAATTCATACTAGCGCACTTAATAGCATGATAAGGCATCATGCTATTATAATAGGAAGAGACTTTGCTTTTATCGGAAGACAAATGGGATGTATGGCTGATTTCGAATCTTAAATTCACTATATCTATCTTATATCTAGATATAAGAGTTTCTTGTATCTACAGTCAGTAGGCATCACAATTAAAAACACATAGGAAGACTAAGTTGCTTCTTTGGTTGCTGTTTTATTTCTTCCTACAGTTCTAATGCCCTGAGAGACTCCTCGACTTCTAGAGAATAGTCAGATCTCAAGTTACAAGACTCCATCAGCTGTTATTGTGACCTTGTGACTAAATCATACCTACAACCTTGTAAATGCATTCATCTTATGCACAAATGTCATTATATGTTGTGGTTCCCTTTGTAGAAATTGTTGGCAAAATTAATTCAGCTATAGAATAAATAGAACAGGAAGAGAAGAAAGTCTGTGTCCACTTTTGTGCCATCTGTAGTACCACACTCTACCTGATACTTAATTGTATTTGTGTGGCTGGATTTTTAGTTTTGCAGATGGCTGACTCAGGGAATGACAGAAGATTTTCTCACTTCTAGCTAGGTCTGTATCACCTCCTCCTTTATACTGTCCTCCACTTTACCTCTTTCAGCCTGCTGTCCTGCACAAGACAGGGGCTTATTCACCCTCCTCCCCATTGAAGAGATAATAGGACATTTATTTTATAGTGACTGACAGCACCTCCAGCTAAAATGGCGCAAGACAGGGAAGAATAATGCTGCTCTTGAACTGTTGTCAAAGTAGGCCAGTATTAAAGAAATCTGCAGTTTGAGCTGGCAATCCAACAACTATTTGAGATGACTTTCCTTTCTTAAGTTACTAATAGATACAAAGTGGGCAAATAAGACAAATACGGGTGGAAATTTCCCCTCAAGCAATTTGGCTAGACTTACAGTTATGTTAAAGAAGAGAAGGAAGTCTCCAAAGGCTGTAGCTGATCTCTTGGTAGATTCTTTGTAAGAAAGGATACTCAGGAAATGGGACCAAAATGTCCATCTTTCCCACTACACCATCGATCAGATGATGACTAAGGATCTCAACCTTCTGAAATACGTACAGATTCCTGTAAGTTTTAATTGCATTTGAGAGATCCAGGAGGCAGAACTGTACATGTCAAAAGATTTTATGGAAATTTGTGTTCCCTGAAGTATAATTCTTCCTACTTTTCTGCTTTATTGCCTATGCTTCCATATTACTCAACCAAAAATTAACTGTTCTTATGAGAAAAAGACTAGATGTTTTTAATTACAAAAGCTAAGTTTAAAGAGAAGAGGATTGACATTTGCCACATAGTCCATAAAATCTTAACCTGCTCAGGAAAGATGGCCATAGAGCTACATCTCCCACATTCTGCTGGGTAAAATTCATCCCTGAAACATAATACAACAGAGTGGTATCTCTTGTATTTACAAAGCGACATTTTAAAATACATGTAACTCTGTAGCCTGTTTTTAAAAATGTAGGAGAACCAGACCATTCCTCAAAAGAAAGAACTACCACTTTTCAAAATTCTGCCTATACCTTCATGCATTCAAAATTCATACTCTGCTAGAGGAACTACATTAGAGAAGTCTGATGCAGAAACAGGGAATAGGCGGGAAGCATATTTTCTTCACTTCTGAGAGCATTTTGTGTTCTTTGGAAGGACAAAATCAAGTTTAAAATGGGAAAGGTTTTCTGACTTTAATTGTGAAGTCTTTGCTGTAACTATTATAAAGTAGGACCTAGAAGTTCCTTCTCAGACTAATTTTCTTGATATTAAAAATGTACAGTGACATACAAGCTGGTTTGAACAAAACTAGTTTGTCTGACTCACAGAGACTTCATTATATGTATATAAAATTATATCCATATATCCTCTGATTAGGAAGGCCACCCACAGGCATAGTGGGGAACCATTCTCCCCTTCATGATTGTTATCACAGAAAAATGGGGTAAATAGATAAAGATACCTCCCTGTACGATTTTGGAAACTGTAATGCAGATGTCAGATAATGCTAAGAGCGACAAGTTGTTGAAATGTCAGATGCCACTCAGTAATGCACAGATATTCGCAGTGGCATTTGCAAGCAGTTACAGCCAGTACTCTCAGAAGGATGAAGATGCAATACCTGCACTTGCCTCTGCACACCTTGCTTCTGGGCACCTGACCTCGACTGCAGAATTCAAGCCCATGAATTAGAGGGGTTACAAAAGCAACATGCAGAGCTTGAGCTAACCACGAATGTGGACTAAGGATAGAGGTGTTTGCTCAACACCAACGCTTAACCAATGACTCTCCTCTTCAGCTTTCACAGCGTTGAATTGCCTCCTGACAGGGTAGGTGCCTAAATATTTTCTTTTAAAAGCTATCCACCGTTGTGATCTTCTCTTAAAATGTAAGACGAGTGGCTATAAGTATATGGGTATTTCTGCTCCACCTAAACACAGTGAGGAAGCAAATGTGGTTTTCCTTCCTCCCTGCTTGCAGCAGCTTAGCCACCCACTCCATCTTGGAGAGCGGGACCTAAAAATTAAGCTACAGCATTGCTGGAGAAAGGGCAGCCAATCCCTCCCCTTACAGTTATTTAGCCATGAAATATGTGACAATTTGCTGGGTCAGACAGAATGAGAGTACACGTGGTATATCACAAACCTAGCCAAAAACCTGCTGTGCTCTTCAGAATAGGAACTTGAATAGGAACTCGAATAGGAGCTCCAACAGGATAAGGAGACCCAGTCACAGATCCCTTGCCAAGAACAGTGCCCAGCTCCATTGAGCCTTGGCAAGTTCTTTTTCACCCTTATCAAGCTTTTCTATTATTTGTGCTTTACAATAATGTTTTGCATAACACACAAAAGGGAAAAATGCAATTTGAAATAAAATACATACATTTATTTATAATGTATATAAACAATGTATGTATAGTGTGGCACCATAAAAATAAGTAAATGTATATAAAGTGTGGCACTAATGAAGAGTAAATTATGTAAATTGTTTATTTATTCAAAAAAAAAAAAGCCTAGACTATTTTTTTTTCTGATCTACCAGAATTTTACTGAACAGAATTCCAAGATCAGTATTCCATGGTAGCAAAAATGAAATCTCACATATGTGACTGACTTTTCTTATCTTCTGTACCCAGAAGGCCGTAACGCAAAAGTTAGAAATTTGCTTCTACTTTCATAGCCACAAACATGGATAGGACAGCTGTTTTTACAATTAAACAGTATAACTTTGCAGAAACTGCACTTCAGGTACTCTTCTGGCCTCTTAGACTGATCAGTGCTATTACAAAAATTAAGCAGGCAAGGCTGTAAAACTGTATCTTGTGGCAATTTCATAAAGCTTGGAAAGAGCTATGAGAAGCACTAAAAGTAACATTGCCAAATATGTTTGCAGTGCAAATTAGAAGAAAACCACAGTTTCCCCAAAGATGAACAGACATGTCAGTTTTTTTTTTCCTGACAGACTACATTTTTCACAAAATCATGGGCTGTTCCCAAGCTGTTTCATGACAGAGATAAATTATGTCAGACTGTGTTGGAATAAATAAATAAATAAATCCCAGCACTCATTTTTCAAATAATCAGCTATTATTCAGTGATCCCAGTTCAAACACTTTCCAGGCTATAGGAGGCACAGTTTCCCTTCTGCACACGAGGGGATTATTGCAGGAGTTTTTCAGTGTCTCCGTCTGAGGCTGTTACATTCAGTGTTAAACAAAAGGTCCCCAAGAGTAGTCACGCCTCTGTAATCTGGGAACTGCGTCGTGAAGGTGAGCGCTGTTAACTCCCACGCCTGCACCAGTGAGTACCTTCCAGCCACGGCAGAGCAATATGGAAAGGGTGCAAGAACATCTCTGCTCAGAACATTTTGTGATTTTGTGATGTGCTCCTGGGCTCGATGGCCCCTGGCAGAGCAGGGCAGAGACTCGAGCTTCACACTTCCTCATATAACTAGTGAATAAGTTACGCCACCTACTATCGAGTTATTATCTTTTGCTGTTACTACAACACCTAAAAACTTTATAAATATTAAATAACATTATAGGTTGAGGGCTTCCAGTTTAATGACAGATTAAAAAGAACTCTTAAATCTGATTGAATCTTGAACCTAAACCTCCTAATTCCCCTGACAAAAAATAAGTTATTCACACATTTTTACTCCTTCCAACTTTGCTTGACTCTATTTCGAGTGTAAAGCTTTCATTTCTACAGGCAATTATTTACACAGACCAAATGCATTTCTCACAGGAAAACCATTCATGTCTTTTTACACAAATGTCTCTTTGCAGATGTGAACATGTAATTTGTAGACATGGCTTGAATATTTGCTTTCAAAAACCATCCTTAAAAGACAGTGGCAGATGCAGAATCTAGGCTAGGATCATAAATCTACAGCAAGTGAAATATGTGAACCAGTAATAAAAAGGCTTAACAATTCAGTGTCATATTCCAGTGAAACAGAACGGCTAACGTTTGCAGAAAGGTGGTTGCTGTATGGTAGGCACAAGCTCTGCCAAGATATTTGTGACTACACTTGCACCTGAACTGGTGCAGAACTGCAAGCAGACTGGGATTTGGAGGTACCAACACCCTAAAAATGAATAGGCATTTTTTATACTGCATGGGAGTGTGCAGGGGACACACATGCCGGCCTGAGGCACAGCCTGACCTTTTCGGAAAAGGCCCCCTCATATACTTATAAACAATTTCTTTCTAAGTGGATAAAAGCCGCTCAAGTGGATCAGTATGCTCAGTGGTCTCTGACCTGCAATACAAAAGTAATACATGACAGTGGAGGTGGAAAGGAAAACAAGACAGCAGTCGCTATGAAAGAATACTGGAACTATAGAGTTGAACTATGTGAGGTGGAAAGAATGATAATGAGGGATTAAGAAAAGCTGCAATTCCAAAATAGATGTGACAGCAGACGTTTAAAAAAGTTGGAGACAGGGGAACTGAAAAGCATAATTACAGGAATGAGAGAGGATGTGTTGGCCAGAAATACAACATGCATATAAAAGCAATTGTCTGAACTTGATGTGCCACCAGCGCTGAATTTCTTAAAAAGCAAGAATATCACTTATTAAATGCCAATGAGAAATTGTAAAAAATTCTATTCATGTAGCATATGAATATATTTTTTGGCATAAGTCCCAAATAACAAAAGTTGCCTTGCTGATGCAAGACACATCCTCTTGCAGAGAATGATCCTACCAGCAAGCTTCTTGTACAGACTTGATCCATATCTGCAACGTCCCTAGTACCCAGCCTTCAAGCAGGGTTTCTGCAAGGACTGGGCAGCTGTGGGCACAAGCTGTCCCCCCTTGGCATTTATATGGTGATGGCAGGATAATGCAGACACTTTACGTGCCCAGGATAACAACAGCCAGCACAGAAAGATGCGCCGATGTGGAGCTATAAGGAGCAAAGCTCCGCTCCAGTGGAGGCTCCGTAAAGACATTTCTCCTACCCTCGCCCAGCAGCAAGGACGCGCCAGCCCAGCTTAGCTTTGCTCCCTTGTGTTTTTGACAGCAGTGGATATGAGATAGGAGGCTTGATTTCCCTTGTAAAGTTTCTTATTTGAAATGCCAGCTATAAATCTAAACTGATAGATATCAGTCTGCCTTTATATGAGTCTCCTTTTAACCTCTCTGAGCTAAAAGTTCAGGCTTTTAAAGGCAATAATTTGCAAAGGCTCTCATTCTATGGAACAGAGCTTCATTATAAACTTTCAGTGTTCTCATTTCTAAAATTTCATTTATTTGCCACCAACTTTTCTGTCAATAGAAAGAGACAGGTTCTCTTCTAATTTTTTCTGCATCATTTTTTTTACTTTTAGTCCCTTTCATTTAAATGGCTATTCTAATAACCTTATGAGATGCAAATATTTAGAAGTTTACTCTAAAAACCTGAGAAGTTAGTATCTTTTTCACAAGGGTTTTCTATGTTTTGCTGATGCAAATTATTTCCTTCACAGCTTCCTTTAGTACCATAATACCCGTCTTAAAATGAAATGTCCAGTGCAGCACTTCAAAGAGGCTATAGCATTGTCTTCAATTAAAAATGTATAAAACTATCCCCTTGTTATTATTCATCCTATTATTTATGCATTTTTGGCTTTAACCACATCCTGAAACTTTCCACTGAGCTAGCTGCAATTACAGGTAATATTTCCACCTCAGGTGAGTTTGTGAGAGATTAAAAAATTATTCATTTATTGCTATATTAAATCAGTAATTTCTCCAGGATTCACAGCTTTTCTCTGTAATCTTTTTTTAAAGCCAAGCTTATCTAGAATGTCCAAGCAAGGAACACATAATAAGCAGTTAACAGCTCAGAGTAACATAGTTTATCCTGTTAAGGCATGTGCAAAGATTAACCTAGGGTATTTTCCAGGAGGCTTTTGAATGTTCATTTTCTCTTAATGTATGCGTAAGAGAGCAGTGCCATCATGGGGAAAGATGCTTTTCTGTTATATCTGTGAAAAATGTGGCTTAGGAACTCTGTGAGTTGTATCAAACTCTTACCGGCCATGAGCCAATTTTTTTTTTTTTTTTTGGAATTGCCTAGTGTATTTATTCTGTCAAACTGACAACTGAATGTTTGGGTGCTCAGCAAGTTCTGAAAACTAAGAGCATTACTACAATACTAACAAAGATTTTGAGTAAGAAATCTCAGTAGTTTTGATCAGTAGTTTTGATTTTGAACTGCTCTTTTTTTGATGATGTTTCTTCTGTTGTTACAGTAAAGTAAGCAAGAGTATTACATGAATATAAGCATCACATCAAAAATAGATTACTGGAATTACAATAATTCAGGGAGGAGTGGAATATATGAAAAGACTCAATAAATGCCTGAATTCGGAGCTGTAGGAGAACTGGAAAGCGCTTTCTCAATAACATTATGAGGGTGGGCACAAGTGAGACATGGTGAATAAGAACTTTTAAGGAGAAGCCCAAGAGACTCAGGAGATTTACATGTGCAAGTTAAGAAGTGTGCACAATGTTCTTATTTTTAAATAACTCTTGCACCCCTCTTGGATTTCTGCATAAAAATGTGTTTATTGCATGAACACATGCTTGAGCATGCTCTTAGTTATATATGAAGGAACACTCTTTTCAGGAATGAAGCATGCAAGCTGACTCAAAGCAGAAAAAGACTATGTCTACTTTTCATGGAAAGTATCCCTGTGCTTTAGGTTTATATAGTTGTCTGGCACAGTGTAGCCTATTAGGCTCTTCAAAAGTAGGAGAACTATTTGATATGGTTTTATGCAGTTCCAAAAATTGCCTCAATGCTAGGCAGTTATCTCCTTATATCTATTTCTCCAAAGAGATTACCTCTAATTTTATCTAACAAAAGCACAATGAAAGAATAAAGTCACTGGTGAATTGTAAATTCATTATTTGACTCTGCATAAATACAAGTAAATTCAAAACTACAACAAACAGACTGCTAAGTTCTCTTTTCCGCAGCTTCTATATACAGACATATTTTCAGCAATGCCATTTCCAGTTTATCATGGTTTTAAACTTATTTTTACAATAAACTAAGTAAAACTATTCTTCATGGGCAAGAAGTGTATCACTGTGACTTCTTTTACAAAATCCTCCGTCTCTGCCACTCTCAAGAGACCTATTTGGGAGTTCCCAAATTGTTGGTCTCCTAACAGCTTCTTTCAGTGAGTCACTTTAACACTAGGTATGTGTGAGCTGGATTAAAGACATGCTAGAGACCTGGCACTTACGGAATGGCAAATGATCAGTGAAGCACTACACTCCATTGGCAGGAGAAGAAACTGTTAAAAAAGATTCCAGATCAGGGCCTCAACAATATCTCACAGTCCTCTCTTTGGATTTGCATTTACCTAGGATTAGAAATTAATTTGACAAGGCCCATCTCCTTCAGCCTCTCCTCATAGGACAGATGCTCCAGTCTCCTGATCATCTTTGTAGTTCTATGCTGGACCCTCTCTAGAAGCTCCATGTCCCTCTTGTCCTGGGGAGCCCAGAACTGCCCCCAATACTCCTGGTGCGGCCTCACCAGGGCTGAGCAGAGGGGCAGGATCCCCTCCCTCGACCTGCTGGCAACGCTCCTCCTCATGCAGCCAGAATCCCATGGGCCTTCTTGGCCACAAGGGCACATTGCTGCCTCATGGTGAACTTGGTATCCACCAGGACACCCAGGTCCTTTTCCATACAGTGGCTCTCCGGCAGGTTACCACCAGGCTGTACTGGTATATGGGATTATTGCTCCCTAAGTGCAGGGCTCTGCACTTGTCCTTGTTGAACTTTATGAGGCTCCTCTCTGCCCAACTCTCCAGCCTGTCCAGGTCCCTCTGAATGGCACTGTAGCCTTCTGGTGTGTTGGACACTCTGCCCAGCTTTGTATTGCCAGCAAACTTGCTGAGACAGTGCTCTTTGCTCCCTCATCCAGGTCACAGATGAATAAATTGAACAGCATTGGACACAGTATTGAGCGCTGGGGGACACTGCTGGCTACAGGGCTCCAGCTAGACTCTGCACCAGCAATAACAACTGTTTGAACTCTGCCATCCATTGAGTTCTCAATCCACTCCACTGTCAACTCATCTAACCCACACTCCATGATCTTGCCTGTGAGGATGCTATGGGAGACGGTGCCACAAACCTTGCTGAAGCCAAGGTAGACAACATCCACTACTCTACCTCATCTACCCATCAGCTCTTCCTTCACAGAAGGCTATCAGATTGGTTACGCATGATTTTCCCCTGGTGACTACTGCTGACCACCTTCTTGTCTTCCACATGCTTAGAGGCAACATCCAGGATGAGCTGTTCCATCAAGTTTCCAGGGATGGAGGTGAGATTGACTGGCCTCTAGTTGCCTAGGTCCTCCTTCTTGCCCTTTTTGAAGACTAGGTGAAAGTGGCTTTCTCCCCGACCTCTCCTGTTCTCCATGACCTGTTACAGACGACATAGAGTGGCTCAGCATTAACACCTACCAGCTCCTGCAGCACTCTTGGGTATATCCCATCAGGGCCCATGGATCCGTGGGTGTCAAGTTACCTACGTGATCTCTAACCCAGGATTCCTCTAGCAAGGGCAAGTCTTCTCTTCTTCAGACTTCCTCTCTTGTCTCCAGGGTCTGGGCTTCCAAAGGGCTGGCTTTAGTAAAGAATAAAGCACAGAAGGAATTCAGTAACTCCATCTTTTCTGTGTCTTTTGCAATCAGGACACCCCCGTATTTTAGCAGTGGATCCACATTTTCCTTTTGCTATTGATGTATTTGAAGAAGCCCTTCTTGTCCTTGACATTCCTTGCCAGGTGGAATTCAAGATGTTCCTTGGCCTTCCTCATCACACCCCTGAATACCCTGACAATATTCTGATATTCCTCCAAAGGAGCCTGTCCTCTTTTCCACATTCTACTTACTTCCTTCTTCTGTCTGAGTTTTGCCAGGAGCTCCTTGCTCTTCATGCAGTCTTCCTCTTCCTGACCAGATGGCCTGTAGTAAACACGTACAACAGTGTCCTCCATGTTGGCCTGCCCTTTAACTGTTACCCCTAAGCTCTCCACTCATTCTTCACCTGCCCTGAGGCAGAGACCAATTCCACATTCCAGTTGCTCTCTCACATGAAGAGCAATTCTCCCACCTGGCCTGTCTGTCCTAAAACGTAAGTAGCCATCCCTGACAGCACTCCAGTCACATCTCTGTCCAGTCGCAGAACACCCTTTCTCATTTCAAGATTTGTCTGTTTTGAATAGCTGCCTACTAGCTTGCATAGAATAAATTAATGATCCACTATCTGCTAGTAGTAGAAAGATTTCTTAATCATGGTTTACATTAATTATCTCTCAGCTGAGTACATTTATACAGTAAATGTGCAATACAATGATTTCTATTAAACTAGAACATAAATGTTTTGCCTCTAAAATGTTTATCCAGGGAAATTTCTCATTGTTAACCACTTGCCCAGCTCCATGGAGCATCTCTGAGGCAAGAACTAGGTTTAAAATTCTATCCCACATCAGCAATAGAATTAAATGTGTTATTGCTCGGCACTGTAACAGTTTTTGGCTATCTAGCCACTTAATGTAATACCTAACCTTCAACTAGAGGATTACAACTAGAGATTTTGTACAATACATGGGTAGAGTCAGTCATCTATCTGGGAAATTACAGTAGCAACACCACTACATGGGGAGACCTCATCTAGCCATCAGACAACTGCATTTGGAGGAACTACAGCATTTTATGGAAGGAGATGCCACCAGCCAGTTAACAGGGTGTAGACAAATTTGCACCTCTACCTGGACACAACAGGTATTCCCACTCCCCTCCATACCTGGTCGGACTGGTAAAGGAAGGACACAGCAAGGCCTGTGCCATGCTTTGCTGAGTCAACACACGCTTCCAAGAGGCACAACAATTAAGTTTAGCATATTCCTTTGCTTGAGGACTTTCAATGTGCATTTTTTAGCTCAAAGTTCAAGTCAGTCACCTAGAGGGTTTTTTTGAACTGGGGCTCTTAACAGAGCATACTTTAAGCACTCATTAAGAACAGAGGCTGGAATACAAGTTTCCAAAGCCCTGGTGATTCCTTCAGCCATTCGTCTGTAAAGCTTTGCAGTGTTTATTTAAATATTCTGTTCACCAGCAAGAGTGATTCAGAAAACCTTATCCTATATTCTAGCAATTAGAGAATTCAGCTCAGAGGGAGGAGAGGCAGAATTAAGATTTTATCCTACCGATGATACCTAAAGCATGATCTTACAGCCACGTGTAAAGGACAGGCTAAAAACCTTATTTAACAAGTGAACCTGAGGGAACAGGTAGAAGCATCTCTATTTTAAAGAGCGAGGAGGGAAGAAGAGTGAGCTACAAAGATGCCTGCTGGAGGGGACTCTGGATGGTGAGAGATATTCAAGAAATATTCAGAATCAATTGATTTGTTTTGAGCAGACACAGACATAAACTAGGTACTTAAACTCTTATCATATGCGAGATTTTAGTCCTAGGCATCCCCAAAATGAAGTCCCTCAAGGACTGAGGTAGCAGAAAGAGCATCTGTATCAAGTAGTAGATGTGATGGGAGCTTTGAAGCCTCAAATCCCAACGTTGTATTTTCTTAAAAAATCCACAATAAAGAAGGGATCCAGACTGACATTTCGAATACTTATCTCATTGATTTCTCAGTAAAGAAGAGTAAGGGACAAACAAATAAAGACAAGGAATAATAAGTCAGGATTTACCCAGGCATTTTGTGATGCAAGGTGAACCAGACAAATTACTAGTTCCAGAATATATAACCTCTTATTTAAAACTGCATCAACATCAGAAAACTGGAATGTGGCCAAGGTCCCTGGAAAGATTTGTGATACTATGGACCAGTAAACATGATCTCTGAACTGTGAAAATGAGTAAAAACTACAATAAAATAAGAACGAACACACACACGAATGATCATGATTTTGGGGAATAATGAACATCTTTTTTTTTTTCCCTGTGAGGAGGGGCCCTTTTGAAAAGTCTGATGGATTTCCTTGAAGAAATCAACATAAGCATTTTAACAAGTGAGAATCATTCGATACATTTTACTTGGATTCTAAAAAGATATTTAACTATGACCCTTAAATCAAGTTCTATTTGCAGTAAATCATCATTTCTTTCTTTTTTTATTTTTTCTTTTTTGTACTCTATGATTTTTCTTAAGGACTAAAATAGACTATTAGGTTGCAAGACCATGGCACTAAAATATATTAAATCATTTTGTTTATTGGTACAGAATGGGACTTACTTTATCAAACTCCCCATTTCTAATAGGATGTTTAATTTTTTACCTTTAGCATATGGACTATTAGATTGTTTGTAAGTCCTAAGATGATGCATAGCAGCACTGGTAATGTTATCTGCTCTTCCACAAAGGCCAGTGGAAGTAAATGAAATAAAGAAAATAGTAGCTGAATATGAATAAACTTTGCAATAAAATGCAATGTACCTTAATTTTGCCAATTTGGAGAGTGTGAATTCGAAGCAGGAGTACCTGTTCAAAGGTGGATATGTAGCTGCACAATCACAGTAATCAAGTTAAGTCGGGGGATGAAGAGAGGGATTCCTCCAACAAACTCTTTAGGAGACTGAAATTAATCCTGGAAAAGAGCTTTTTTTTGAGCCTGACTTTAGAGGAAGATTGTTCACATATCTGAATTAACAAAGCAACAAGATTTTAAAGTGGAAACTATACAGGGCTTTTTTAAAAGGGATAGTTTCTCTGTTGTCCTATGTGCATATGACAGCAATAGCTTGAGTTTTATGCTTATTAATCTATATGCAGTTGCAGTCTGAATGAATTTAAAAAAAAATGGAAATATGGTCCTTGAGTCAGTTTTCCATTGATAGCTGGTCAATACTTGTCATGCAACATTTTCCCTCATCTTTCCAAAAAGAGTCTTACCCCAACATTTGTTTGTAATTGGAGCGGGGGGATGGAGGGCAAGGAGGAGGAAGGAAATTTCAGATTTTAGGATTTTTTTTCCTTTTCCACGGTACTCCTTCATTTCCTCAGTAAAGTGTATTTGAGAGGCAGTTTTAGTCCACAGTATTGATTTCAGTTATATGAACAGGAAAGATAAGAGTGGAATTCTTAAAAGAGAAAGAGCAAAAAATGAAACAGTGCTGAGAAATGCTGATCATACTAAAAGAGAAGCACCTCTATAGTGGAGATATTTTGTTAATGAAAGATAAGCCAAATCCACTTGATATATTATTTTCTCCTTTCATCTCACAGGGATAGCAGTAGCGCTCTACACAAAAATAATTGTGCCTACCTTGTAGCCGTGCAAGTCTAAGGCAAATAAGGAAAATACGAAGGAAGTGAGCTTCACCAACATTTGCAGCTGGACTATTTATATCCAGTCTATAAATATATAGGACATCATTGGTTCATACTCCCTTTGTTTTATTCTACTCCCTCCTATGGCTAAGCCAAAGACAAAAAAAAAAAAAAAGAAAGGATCTATTTTAGTTTTAGTTATAGCTTTTCCAGCACGCAGTTTTGCTGAAATGACGGCTTTCTACTTTAGTATTATTCCACATAATATTTGTACTTTGCAGAGAAATTCTGTACAAAAGCTTTGATTTTAAATTGGGGGAGAGGAACGGGAAATTATTGAAGCATGAGAGAACTAGATAATCGTTCTAGATCTCTTCACCACAAGGCCTTCATTGACAGTATGTTTTCTGTTCCATTATATGTATAATCGTACCTTATGTTCATTGCTCAATTCATCAGTCTGCATCTTGACATATGTAGCATTCATATACACAGAAACTTTACTTAAAGAACCCAAACTTTCTGCATCTTTTAAATCTTTTTTTCTTTTTTTTTTCAGAAATCACTTTAAAATTTGGCTGCCTTATTTTCTGGCTTGCCTCTTTAAAAAGGCCTGAACTTCTGAAATTGCTGAGAACCCAGTCTCAAATATTAGGCCCTTCACATATTTGAACACTCTAAAAGCAGGATTTCCAAAATCTATGCAGGCTTATAAAAATCTTGTTTTACTTCCCTCGTTCCGTGTAAGGGACATGTTGTTGCAAGATGAAATTGCAGTTGTAATACCTTTCTCTTATTAAAAATCCCTATCATCAGAATTATTTAGCCTTCTGTTTTCTGAAGAATATATGTCGAATTCCTCACCTGAAAAATCAAATATTCAGCAGGATCAAGTGCCTACTGGAGTAAATGAAAAATATTAATTTCAATGGATGCTGAGTCAAACATCTATTTATAGTAATATTAGCTGCTGTACCATATTCATAACTGTTACATTTAGCATACTTCATCATAAAACAACTTGCTGAGCACTGCACAAATCTAGCTTGAGAACAGTAGAATCCAGCCACCTAGGCTCTCTGTGCAAGAGAAAGACAGATTTCCAAAGAGGATCTGCAAGTGCTAGCTAGTAGGAAAACACAAGCATAGAAATGTACCTTATTTGTGGCCCATGTCTCATATTAATAACATCACATCTGCAATTTCTCTGCAATTTGGATTCTAAGCCTGCAATCACTCCTGAACACACACATAGATTCCATAAAATGAAAAAAAAGGCAAAAACTCATCTCCTATTTTGTGGAAAACCTCTCAAACTAGTATTTTACTATCTCTTTCTCTCGCTTCTGCCATGGTGTTGAAAAAAGTATCTAATGAAGGAAGAAAGGAGCACGACTGTCCAGCCTCCTAGCTGTGTACAGTATTCAGTGAGACAGAGATTCTTGATATTTAAGATTGGTATTTATCCTATATAAGTCCAGAGCATCTTCTTCATCAGAATCTACCTTTATGTCCCATGTGAATTATCCTTAATAACAAATAAAAGATAAAATATCAGTGGGTCATTTGAATTCTCTTACTCATAAGTTATCAGCAAAAGCCTTAGGGTTTGTAAAAATATACTTTCTGAATTCAGATGAGATGACAAACAGCACCAATGATTGATGATGTAATATCTCCACAGAGCTGAATGGTAAATAATTGTATGTATTTGCCTATATTCATCCTTCTAACTGCATTCAGTAATTATTTTCCACTCCTATATGAGTGGTAGAGTTGTTACGGAAATAGAAATGGAATAAGCTAAATTGTTCAAAGCACATTACCTTGAGCTAGGAAGTACAAATTGCTTATACAGGTGGCTTAGGTATCTTCCACACCCTTGTTCCTGCACTTAAGGCTTGGTCTCAAGGTGAGCACTGCAAGGAAGCAAGATCAAGTCTGATGACATTAACATGATCAGTGTCCTAACGAATCATCTCTCTCCCAAGTTTCTTTAATCAAGCAGGCTCTTCCATTCACTCCCAACTCATGGTCTGGGACTCTCTTTCTGAGTTAGGAGCTTCTCTTTACTTCTTCTCTCCCTGCCCTCCTCCACCTCCCTCCTTCCCCCCGCCTTTTTTTAAAGCCAACCAGAATAGTCTTGAATATGTATTTTTCCAAGACTTGGACTAATGCCTCCTCTGATTAAGGTGATTCAAACCACAAGAGCAGCAGCCCATCACCACGTGCTAGGTTTGTCTTGGGGCTGATGCTATCTACAGGATTTCCTGCTGCAGCTAGGCCACTATGTACAAAGACAGCAAGATCCACTGGACAAGATTTTTTTTTTTTTTTTTAATCTCTTTTCTTCTTCTCCTTCTTTTACAAATAATTACATCAAATGCATTTAAGGTTTAAAATAACTGAAGAGTCTCATCTCCAATATACATATTAACAACTACTAGCACTAGCTGACTATACACAAGCAATATATTATCATCTGTAAAAATCACTGACTTCTTTCCTTCAATACAAGATTTTAACCTAATCGTTACTACCAAACCAATTAGGAATAGTGTATGTTTTCAGTTTCCTTTTCTGTATAGTTTTCATGACTTACTGTATAGTCACAGGGGTGCCACTAACACAAGCAGATATTTGTAAATATAACCATATGGAAACCACAGAAACTGTTTACTTGAATAAAGTTTAACAAGCAGACAGATGTATGTAAAAAGTTGCATAAGAAGGGCTAGAAATGCACACAAGATGTTTGGGTAACAGTTGTTACACTAGAATATTCCTCGAGTTTACGAATTGATTCAGCAAATAAAATTTTGTTAAACATTAGAATAGGCATTTCTCTTTTAGTGTATATATCTTTGATTGAGTAAGGGAAATTTTGTGTGTCTCTGTTTATACCTTTTGAATTTCCAGCATGCTCTAGAGAAAGGTATAAAAGCCGTATCAAATACACCTATCTTCAAAAGTTAATTTGATAGCATATGAGACATGCGTGTTGACTGTGTAATAAGGAAGGCACAAAGTAACCATTTTATGTATTTTGTTCTTTTTTTCCTTTTCAGAAAAGCATATTAAAGCTCAAAGGGAAAAATCACATTTATTCAGAACAGTTACTGTCATTTTTCCGTTATGCTCTGCTGTGCTTCCTTAGCCTGGGATTGCTCATCACTACCCTCCACTCCCAGAGCCTCTTAGTCAAGCACTTGTCTAGAACGAAGCTAGAAAAAATGAGATATCTGCCACGTGCACACATTTGGCATTCACATAGAAATGTTCTTTTCTTCTCGATTATGTTTCCCCAACATTTATGAAAACTGAAGTGTTTTTACATTATGCTTTAAATGTACTGTAACTTCCATTTTCTCTTTGCCACCTTACCACAGTCCAAGATCTTTCCAGCTGTGGGCCAGCTCCTAATGCATGTTCCAGTAACATGGTAAGTCCACAAGCAGTGAAAGCAGTGCTGTCACGTTGCTCAGATCTCATGGTTTGGAAGACTTGTTTCTAGTGTAATATTGAGGCTTAGCACATTGGAAAGCACTCCTCTGGTATGCAGGCAGTCCACTCTTTTTCCCCATCTGCATTATGGACACTGGAATAACAGATACCTCAACACGTCAGACAGATACTATAGTGGAAATCCTTCCTGTCATACCTATGTGACTGATCACATTATGAGATAAACTTTTAGAAAGGCTAAACATCTGCAAGCATAACATCATGATATAATAAGTATTCATAATTCTCATTGATTCAAGCTATTGAGTCCTGAGAATTGCATGACTAAGGCGAGATTTGACCCTAAATGTTTGCCTCTAAAAACAGAATCGATTGTAAATAGATTAAGCTCAGCATCATCCATGCTGCCCCAAGATAGATAAATGTTTAAAGAGGTAATTTGCAATTGTGGTCTGTCATTCCCCTAAATCATTTTGAAGTGATGAAAATAGAACACTCTTGCCCCTCCGTGGCTCTTTGGTGTCCTTCTCTACAAAGGAAAATGAAATGGTTTGGAAGTTAATATGACAACCAAGTGAAAAGAATAATATTTCCAAATAGACAACGTGGTGTTCAACAACCGTTATTCATTTTCCATTCAACACAATTGGTCTGTGTCCAGTGAGAAGCAAAAAAAACAGCAATCCTTTCCTATGAAAAGTTCTGTTCTGCAATTAGTTTAGCATCATACAGAAGCACCAGAAGGTTTCATGATGTGTGTTTTCTACTACTAAACAGATCTTAAGAAGAAGCTTTCCCTTTTCTCAGGAACATTGAAGACTTCTGTGGCAATGAACCCGAAATTATATTTGGGTCTTTTTCACAGCTCACAGACCACTCTTTCCTCCCTGTACCTTCTGAAATTACGCGCAGAATTGTATCGCACCTCAGCTCTGTGAGGACAGAGGCAGACATGAACCCTGCATCAGACCACAGGCTGAATCAAGGACACGCAAGTGAACTCTGGTATCTCCAGGGAGTCCAGTTGAATCCATATGGGGTTCAAAACTCCTGTATCAGAGCGCAAATTGGTGAATTTGCAAATATAAAAGGACAGAAGAGCAGAAGGGAAACTAAGAAACTCTAGTAAACACTGACAAGTTAGGCGCATTTGTGGAACATAAAATCTCCAACTGAGAGCATGTGAAAGCAGAGACTCCATTAAAATTGGGATCAATCTTTACCTAAGAATGAGAGATATTCCTGAAATAAACTCTTCCCATTGCCCAGAAGATTCTTTTCATATTACCTCAATATATCAACTTGTTCCAGCTCTTTTGTGGAGCACTTATAATTGAGTTTTACATGATAAATCTCTGTAGCCTCACATAAAACTAGCAGAGTGACAAAGAACAATTTAGCCAGCTTTGGCTTTGTATTACAGAAAACAGGGATGCAATAGGCCTCAAGATGCCATCCAGCCAATTTCCTTAAGCATTTTCCTTCTAAAATTCATGACAAGTTTATTTAACCTTAAGATCAGAAGTGAGAAAAAATCCACTGCCTTCCAAGACAATTTTCTCCAATGCTAAAGAATTCTTATTTTTGGAAGGGTGTTCCTAACACTCAACATAAACAACATATATGATTCCTGCTGCAATTTTGGCCCATTATTTTTATGGTTTCATTGTGCTGGGAAGGTAACCTTTGTGGCTACTTCCTTGTGGCTACTTCCTATGTATCTGAAGATGTCTCATGTTTTTTCAATCTTCTGTAAACAATCTTACAGATAAAATGTTTTAAACTTATGATTGTTTTCCATTTTTTTCTGCTGGACTCTCACTCATTGGTCCATGTATATCTTCAAGTCTGGGGCCAGACATGCAATTCTAACTGAGACCACATCAGTAATGAATAAGAATGCTTTCTCTATCATACCAGTGTCCTTATCCTATAAAACCTTAGGGCTCTGTAAACATTATGCATGCTTCTTAGTTTTTGAATCCCTTCCCATATGGAGCAAGACACACAAGGCTGAGAAGGAACACACATGTGCATAATAGTGAGTTAAATACATGTTAGATGCTAAGGTGTGCTCTGGTGTAGCATTGGTGCCTAAAAGCCATTTTTAGAACTTTCAGCTTCTATTTATCACCCACATGAAAGAGGTGTTGAATATGAATCCTGAGGAAAGAGAAGTAGATGATAGCGATAAAATTGACCCCAAATAAAATGCATGCTACTGGTCTCAGCTAGTATAATTTAGCTCTGCTGAGACCACTGCAGGTGTGACATGAAATAAATAACAATCAACAAAGATTTTTTGAGACAAATAATATCACATCAAACTAATTTCCTTCTGTGATGGGTTAATAACCATTGTAGATGGAGAAAAGACAGGATGTGCAATATGTCTTACTTTAGGAAAGTAATTGCGTGTCTCTGATGACCTTGCTGTTAGTATGCTTGAGAAAAACAGTCTAGAAGGAACCTAAAATGACGCAGATATAAAAGTGATTAAGGAAAACCATACTCAGAGTAGCTTTTAACAGCTCGCACCAAACAGTAAAGATATTTCAAATAGGGTTCCACATTAATGATCCAGTCTTTCTATAGACAGTGCAGTCATTAAGATGGTATATGCGCATGAAGTGGAAGAGACTGCACTCACTTTAGCAGACAGGCAGCATTTAAAATTATCTTGACAAATCAAGGAGATCATCTGTGCACACATTAAACTATGGAAATTCAACACAAAAGGCATCCATGAAGCATCTTTACAGGAAAGGAACTGGGGATGGAATTAACCACAAACCAAAGAGGCTTTACAATTCATTATTTTACAAAAGGGCAGACTACTGTGTGCTAATAAGAGTGTCAAAGTTAAGGCACATTAAGTAACCCACACGAGTAAACAGCCTTACTAATGGAGTACACTGCTATAAGCACCACAGTTAGTGATGGACAAGAATTGATTATCTAGGAAAGGTTATAACATCTCCTTCCTAGCATATAATTTTTAAAAGCAAGCTAGAACTCCTGTTGTGAGGAAACTTTTAGATAGAGTCCCTGTGACTGGAGACGAACTAATCTTAAAAGGTCCCTCCTAGCCATATTGTCTCTTAAGCCATCTGCAAGAATGAGCATTCAACTCCTGTTCTCTCACCTGGCTTTACAAAAGTCACAACACATTCTTGGCACAACATATGCAATGGCTCACCATCTTAGACGATTGCTTTCTTGTAGCAGACATCACCTGCACAGTGGATATAATTCTTACCACTGTCAGGGCTGCTGTCTTTCACTGAACGCTCCAGCACCACAGCTGAAAGCCCATGTTTCCACACCTATTTTATGTTTGTCTCCATGACACATTGCTGGAGGGCAGATTTCTGCACCAAATCCAGACCTGTTTTGCTATTCATAAAGTTTTCTTTTGTAGTGTTCCAGACATGATTTTTTTTTCATCAGCAGTTCGACTGCAGTGACACAATATGAAGTTCCAACTGTCAGTACACAAAGAGAAAGAATTCTTCTAACTCAAATTTTTGAGATCCTGGTGCTATGCTGATGTCATGTGGTGCCAACGTGAGCACCATTTAATGAGGCTATCTCCTGGAGCACAACACACTACGCTGTGCAATGCCAAGTGTCAGCTTTTGTCTACTGCAGGCTGATGGCAATAACCCCTTGAGTCAAAGGTACCAGAACAGCAACAGAATTTTTCTTATGTTGCTAATTTAGAGTGACAAATAAATTTTGTTTTCTTTCAACTATAGTTCTGCTAATAAAGTTGGACTGACATCGATAGCAAACAAAGTCGTCTACTCATCCTTTCTTGCTACTGCTGCAGAAAAACTAGTTATTAGACACAACTACTTTAAATTGGGTATAGATAACATATCACTTGATGATTTAAATTCTCTCCACTCCCTGCTAACTCTTTTAAATCACCACAGAACTATCTCCAGTACAACTTCTTTTTTCCAGGAAATTAGTTAAGACTGCTGAGAGCAGGTTTTACTCCTGATTGCACAAAATGATCCATACTTTGACTGAAGGCCAAGCAAGAACAGTGTCAACCCCCATAAACTTATTTCAAGTCCCAAACTTGTACTCTCAATTTTATTGCAATCTTAGATACAGAAAATTCTCTAGTTACTGCCCTATCATCACCATATCCTTACCCTCACATCTTCAGAAAAATGTAACAGAAGCTAAATTCAAGCAGTCAAAATCAGTCTTCAGCATGGAGATGCCAGGCAGGCCTAGAGTAACCCACATCAGACCCTCAAAAAACAAATGTAACATAATCCTTGCTGTGCATCTGAAATTGACTCCACTTCCCAAGGAGACATGAAACTTTATGGATCACTAAATCTAGATGATGAGGTGATACTAATAGCACAACTACCATTTTATATCTCCAACTAAACAGAAACTACTAATTCTGGAAGAAAAACTGCTGCAGTGCTTTATTTAAGCATCTTCCACATGCAGAAAGGAAAGATATAAGATGCATAAGGCTTGTTTATGATAAATGTCTAAAGGTAAAAGTTAATAGAATTAGAGAAATAGTTTGGTTATATTGTGACGTGTTAAAATCCAACTAATCTTGTCAAAGCCAGTGATTCATAGTTTGTTTTCATTGAAGGTTTTCAAAGACACTGATATTCCAGAAACATGTCCTCTCTATAAGTGAGAATCAGAGGCAAATACATTTCTTTATGTATTGTCATGTATTGTAGTCTTTATGTATTGAATTTCTAGAAGAGCTCAGTTTGATCTTGCCCCACTGCAGAATTTTCTCTCAAGAACTTTTCCTCAGTAGAACCAAGGAAAGGGACAAAAAAAGCACCATATTCTAAGCAAATCTCCATCACATAAATTGTTCTGTACAAGAAAAGAAAAAAGCTGTTTGGAAACCAGCAGTCCCTCTTGACCTCCAAATCGTGCCCCTAGGGTATTGTCTGGGTGATAGTTGCTTTAAATAGTTTGTAATGCAGTTGAGACCCTGGGCAAATGCTTATCAGTAATTCAGAACCAAACCTTGAACAGACACCAGGCCTTCTGCAGGCCCTGGTTCAAGGCCTATTGCAATTCTAGTGCAAGCTGCAGAGTCTACAAGCATACTGGCACACAAAAGTATGCACTAATTAATAGATTCATTATCACTACAGGATGCACAATATTTAATTTTTACATTGTTTTTGATCCAACAGTATCTGGCAACATTTCAATCCATGGTAACTAAACTACTTTAAGTTATCATGTTGTTATCCTTCTATGCATATTTAAAATTTGTATGGCTGCAAAGCATTAATTTTGCTCACAGTTGGGACTTCTGTATACTGATGTCTCATTTGAATAGTTGAAAGAAAGGATTGCTATCTCTCTGCCCAAAGTTGTTTTCTTCATTTATTTCCCACATCCCTTGAAAATTCTTCCTGTTTGTGAGGAAGAATTCCTCTTTGCTTTGTTTCTTATTGCATCTTTTTCCTTTTTTTTTCCCATTATATTTTCCTTTCAATCAGTGGGATATTTTAATGAGCTATCTGCATGAATCAGTCAGCAACCACAGTAAAAATTGTGGTCTTCATATTTTATGAAAGGGATTCCATATAAGAAAAATTAAAATTTACAGCTTTGCTGTATGAGAGCTACTTGCTTTATCTTTTACTACTGCTGCAAAAAATCACCTCCCTTCACAGTCCTCTCAGCACAAACATTTCTCAAAGTAGATGAGCCACCTTGGGAGAGAAGTCAACAACTGGGTTTGACAAGAGCTTGTCTGACAGGGATTCTTAACTCAACCCCCTTTTTATTTCTGTTCTGTCTTAAAGTGTGGTTTTGTGTTTTCTTTACATCAAAAAAGAAAGCTTCTGTAGTTTTGTTCAACAACAACAAAAAAAGGATTATTCCAAGCCATTAAATTTAAGCTTGTAGACCTCAAAATCACTTCCTATTTTATTGAAACTGATATGAGAACATCTCTTTCAGCTTTTCCCCATACACTACCACCAAGTACTTCCACTTGGGCAGGGATCTAGAGATAGATGTTGACTGAAGAAATGCCTGCAGAGATTTAAGAAGTTACTGTCTCATGTCAGAGCTCACTTCCTCCACCAGGGCCAGATGATGCTCTTCCTTTTCAGTGTGAACTCAGCAACTTGGTTAGAGCAGTACTGCTTTCTTTATCCTAAAACTGATGATGAACACTCAGAAGATTCCTTCCAACTATGTGCATGAAGTTCAGACATGGAGACAACAGCAAACAATGCTAGTAAAATAGTTTCGCAACCTACCTCTTTATGGCATGAAACTCTAACTGTGGCTTAATGCATTTTTAAGTGTTTAATTATACCTGCCAAGTGATGAAAACACAACCAGATAAAGGAAGGATTTGCACCATCATATCGACATGTTCTGTGGACTAATACAAACACTTATTTCATGAGCCATCTCCTGCTTTCCATGACAGCTGTGAAACCACGCATTTGCGCACACATGCAGGCTCCCTTCATCTTTGGGAACTCAGCTGAAACTTAACTTACAGGCTCACTAACACTGAAAGAACATATATTAATGTGGACCAAATGGACCAAATTTTCTAGCTTTACTAAACGTGAAACAGGGAATTTTAGCCAGCCAAAGGTCAGGGCTTGAAAACTAATCAAGTAACAGCAGTCTTTGCCAGCTTAAAGTTAATAAGCCATAGAGCCACCTTCTGTGGCTATTTGCATTATGGTTTTAACTACAGCAGGGTCTTAAAACAGATTTTTTTACTTGTGAGAGCTAGGAAGTGATTCAAAAAGATCCTTCCAGTAATTATTATAAAAGCAATGTTAAGTAGTGTGTACATCCATTAACCATTAAAAGACTGCAAGGCTGATGAATCTAATTTGATTTTCACCTGCAAAAAGTGTCCAAGGTCATTTGACATGTAGCTTGATTTGAATGAACACTAGACCTAGGGTTGTTTAAAGTTGGCTGTGGATTTGTTTACAGATCTTTTGGGAAGCAATTTGTGGCTAAGACCAAGGAAAAGTAGAACTGAAGAAGTCTTGTACAGTTCCAAACCAAGGATATTAATATACACGGAGCTATGCTGTAACCCAACAGTGAATTTCAGCAACAAATACATGCAAGTCCAGCTATTTAAAAAGATTTCTTTTTGTTGTTGTTTATAGTGCTATTTTTTGTTTGTTTGTTTTGTACAGGGTGCAAATTAATTACAACTTAATTTTCAGAGTAACAAGAATGGGGCTAAGCCCAAAGTCTGATCTGTTCTGACAGGCAAATGTATCTGCTACCACGAATATGGGAAGGGAAAGTCTTTTTTCAAGGGAACTAAAAGGACAATTTCTTGGATTTTTGTTTTTCCTAAAGGATTCCCAAACACAAGTAAGCAAAGAGGTGAGAAGGCAGAGAGAGATGCTCACAACTACAGGTGGTGTATCTGGCTCCCTTGCAGCCACAGCGGAGCTGGAGGCAATGCGAGGAGCATCCAAGATGCTATGAGTAGCTAGGAAGGAGGAAGAAACCTTACAATGATTAATGCTCCTTGTGTAGTCCATGCTGATAGCTGGGAAACCACCCCAACACTGTAAATCCCCTCCTTTTGCTTATCACACTCCTTATTACCTTTACTCTGCTCAGTTAACAGTACATGTCCTGAAGAGCCACATGTGTTTTCATATGTGTTTCTATATTATCAGCACAGTAGAGGCCCTGTCTCAAGCTAGGCAAGCTTAGTGCAACACCACCACCAAAACAGGGATAATGCTGATGTTTTGCACAGATCCCGCAGGATGCTAAGTTTAAGGATTGGCAAGCAGCTCATGTTACTATGGGAACTGATTTCTCAGTCACACATTCAAAGTATTTATCTTACTCTGCACTTTACACAAAAACTATTCTGGGATTTTGTTCTAGGGCTACCTAAGTGTTGCACGGAAGGAAGCATTTGGTTTGTTAGAAATAAAGCCGCTGCAGTAAATAAATTGCTTTTCCCATAATAACACATTAAATTCAAGGAGGCTACAATATTTTCTCATGAAAGTTGGAGGCACTTGTGATTCCAAAGCTTTACGGGATGACAGAGCAATTAAACTTCCTGACTGGGGCAGGCCTTGCAAGGCTGCAACAACTGTGGTGGCTGGACTCAAGCCTAACTAGCTGGCCTATCTGGAAAATTCTACATGGGACATGATTGACTACAGAAAAGCCTGTGTTTTTCCTCTTCTTACCAAAAATTCTCACTCAGCTGCATTTTCAGTTTTCTTTCCATAGCTGAACAAACAACTTTGGCCCCAGAGTTACTTTAAATCAAATATATGTCAACATCAGCTTGGAATAAATGGCAATTAGAATACATTGGTATAACTGCACGTTAGAATGATTTTAACCAGCAATAATGAAGAGTTCCTAAGATCCAGAATGAATTTCACATCAAAGAATATATATGCTCATCTCATAAAGTTATGGCATTTGATTGAAGCACGGGAAACTGAGATGCAGGACATTGTCACTTTTGGTAGAGGCTACGCACTTGAACCATTGCCAAATGCACCAATTCAATAAGAAACTACCAAAGTCCAATATTTTTGCAGAAGCCATCCTCTCCCCTCCACAAACTCTTTCTCCTACTCTAAAAATTACAATAAATAAATAATAGATAAATAAGTATTTCAACCCATCTATGTGAAAATTGTGAATAAGAAAGTAATACTACTTTTAAACCTCACATATGCTAAAGATTGTAAGGGAAAAAATACTCCAGGAATTTTATTTCCTTCTTATTGCTTTGAATAGAAATGAAAAATAATAGGGATAACACCCTCCAAACAAATTAGCTTTGTAACAAGCTCTTCAAATCTCAAACATCATCTGAATGTACTTTAAGGAAGGATGCAAGTGAAGGATGGGAATATGGCTCTTGCAAGGTGTGTATGCATTTTTATTTTAACAGCACATACTCTGAAGAAAGTGATACATTCTTGTTATAGAAAAGTAAGTCTTGTATCTCATTAGGCTGCTTTGCAGGTGACAAAATATGAGGTTCTTAGAGAGCTAATGGCATAACAGCAGATCATCCACTGCTACACCTGCTAGGAAATTAATAAGCGAATGATCCCTTGGGAGCTAATTCAACAGAAAAACATACCAAACTAACAACAGGGAAACCCACAGAAGCTTACTGAAGTCTCAAGATATTTGCTCACACACTGCAAAAGCATGTGGGCAGAATTAAAACTGTTTCCTTGATAATTACTAACTGCAATACCTAATCTGAGTTGAAGATATACAGCTGGACAGGGGTTAGAGGGGAAAAAGATAAAATAAAATAAAATAAAATAAAATAAAATAAAATAAAATAAAATAAAATAAAATAAAATAAAATAAAATAAATACAAAACCTAGTTAGTTTCCAAAGGTGAGAAACTCTCAATCCTGGGTGCTCCTCATGCTCTCACTTTCTTCCACTACAGTTCTCTCAGTGGGATGGAAATACATATATATACATATATATGTGCAAATATATATGTGTGTGTGTATCAACAAAACCAGAATTTTATATTATATATATACTTTTCATTGAGATGCTTCTCAGTGAAAATTATTGTCATATGACCCATAACCACCTGCTTAAAGGTAGATAGTATTTTTCCATATGCTTTGGGGAATAAAAGCAAAACCACAAGTTACAGCAGTCTTGAGTAAAAGAAAGAAACACAGCTTTCCAACATTTTTATTATAAGAATCTTCCATTAAAAAGAAAATAAATATGATTTCATTTCCAATTACCTGAAGAACTATACCTACAAGGGGACTGGAAGAAAGGAGGGAGATAAATCACAGAATCATTTAATTTTGACAATATCTGAATATGCAGTGTCAGGAAGGAAACTACAGGAAATCACATTTTTAGTTCTAATTTCTACAGATTATGACCTTAAAATCAGATGGATCTGAGGCACTTTACTAGTCATTAAAAGTAATGCTATTTTAAAAATGTGTGTCCAGCAGAAGTGGCCTGCAATAACTTGGCAGGATTGCAAATTCCCTTAATGTGCATGGTATTAATTCTAGCAAGGAAAAAAAGTCCCAAATATATATATGTATATATATATCTCACTAGTTTCACAGCTGATAAGACAACAGATTACATCAAATAGGTGCATTTTACAATAGATTTTGACATCATCTTATTAATGTTGTGGCAGCTCTCGATAACTATGCTGACAATTTCATAGTAGTATCTGGCATGGAATTCAAGAGTGTTATTTCGCATCCAAGTTCTGCGCCATTAAAAATTTGAGAATGAAGGAGTACCGTCATACTATACTGTCATACTACTATATCATACCCCTGTCTATAAAAGCAACCATTTTCCACAAGAGAAGTGTAACACTGTTCTTTTTCTGATCTAAATGCAACTCCCACTGAAACTGCCAGAAGCAGCATGTTATTCTCATGGAGGTAAATTTTCAATGAGATGCTTCTCTGTGAACATTATTTTCACTTGACACATGACCACCTGCCTAAAGGTAGCAATTTTTCCACATGCTTTGACGAAGAAAAGCAAAACCACAAGTCACAGCAGTTTTGAGCAACGCTTCTTCAGAGAAGAAAGAAAGTACCATTGGCTCATGGAAAGTTTTCCACCACAGCTGCTTTTTCTGGAGTTCTGACAGAAGAGCTGTGCCTCTGAATTATAATCATAGCTGCTACTTTGGCCATCAGAAACCCAGCTCAAAAATACAACCACTTTTGAATAAAATAGCCTTGGACTGTAATAGCCTGTGAGTTATTGAAAGGGATGCGGACACAATTGGAAGCCATTCTTTCCTAAATGCTCAGAAACCACAGCAACTGTAATTATTTTTCCTCCGATGCTTTTAAACTCCCTTCAGCCATTGTTCAGTGATTTGTAGGCTCTGCAGAAAAGCAGATGGTGTGCTCGGACCACTGCTTATTTTACCAGCCAATTTTATTCCACTGTTGTTTCGTATCCTTTTTCCTTGTATTGCATCTGTTCACATCTTCAAGTTATACTTGAGTAATTCTCCTACAGCAAGAACCATTTCTGCAATGTTAGAGTGGACAGTGCCTGAAGCAGGATGGCCTTAGCCCTAATGCAGTTCTCTGAGGGGAAAAGTTAGACATTAAACAATCCTTTGATTCCATGTGCTATCTCAGATTATTTAAGGTGTTACTTTGGTGTTTTCATCATTGCAATCTTTGCCCAATTAGGAGAAACAGTAGACAGAAATGCATACTTGGTGGATTGCAGGAAAGAGAAGGTATTTAAGAAACAGGAAAAATAGTCTGAAGGATAGTCTACCCACCTTCCCTCTGGGAAAAAAGTGTGAATGGGCAGGGGCAAGGAAAGGAAAACTCTGACAGTCCTATCAATTCTACAAGAAGCAGTAATTGGTACTGAGGAACCATGTATGTCCTTTTCCGTTTTTGAGTTTCCACAAATCTGTATAAAACAAGTATACCTGATAACCACCACGTCTCTTGTTCTCATGATAATTCCATGACTTCTGGTAAAAGTAGATCCAAATGAATCAAGAAATTCACCCCAGTCACCTAAATGGAGATGAACCAAATCTTTAGCTGAAAGGAATATTGGTGCTTAAGGTGACCCACCAATATGAAATAAGATAACAACACTGAAGTTTAGTTTGCAGACAGTATAAACAACTACATCTATTTGTAAACACTCTTTTTTTCTGAGCAAATTATTCCTGAAAACAAACCAATGTTTGTTTTAAGAATGCTTCATTATTTAGTTCTGTTTTATTGCTATTTTCAACACCCTTTTAGAATCAATACGTAGAAAAACAAGTACTCCTTTTTGATTAGGTCTAATTCAGCTCACTTGCTAAGGGAAAAAAAAAAGACTTTGATCAGCATTTGCACTGCATTCTCTTGCTGGACCTCTTAATTTGTCTTCATATCCTTCTGTACAGTGTATGCACCTACATGATACCCTCATGGTAAACAGCAGTTCCAGAGATCAACCATTTGAACCTTCTACATAAAGAAATATGTATTTCTGAATTATCATTTAAAATGTAAACTCTTCTAAAATTTCTGAATACATAAATGTTTTTTGTCCGATACCTGTTTAGGTACTTTTTGTTGCATCATTATTCCATGAATAGCATATGAAATACTTCATTTCTCCAGCACTGCAACCTGGAGATGGTTCCATCAGCACAGCCGACCTGACAGCAGGTTTTACATTGTCCCTTTACAAGAAGCCAATTCTGTTCAAAGAGAAACACACATCTCATTGAGAGGTGGCTCCAGCACATTCCAGCAGGCAAGAAATGACAGAAGCAGCAATTAATTGCTGCCCTGGCAGGAACAAAGAAAATGGTCACTACTAAGCCGCAGTGTGTGTCTGCATGGGTCTCCCACCTGGCTGGAGCCAAGATTAGATGGTTCCTCCTCACATGAATGCACAAGCACCCGCAGTGCCTCAGGGAACAAAAAAAGGTTGAAGAGAGTTGCCAGATGGCAAATACAGCCATGAGAAAACACTGCAAGAAGTCACTCATGCGGTGACCATGCCACAGACACAGACAAGCTCGGTTTGTAAGCTGTCTCTCTTCCTCCATCTTGCACAGTATTTGGATGTTTGGATTGCTTATTGTTCAGCATAACCAAGCTCCATTCTCAGTTGCTCACAGACATGATGAACAGCAACGAGAATAACAACAAAGGACTTTATTGCCAAGTATCTCACATAAGTGAAAGCTACAGCAAGCTACGTAGCATGAGTCCAGTCTTCAAAAAAGGCAAGTGCGAGGACCTGGGAAACTACAGGCTGGTCACCCTCACCTCCATCCCTGGAAAGGTGACAGAGCAGATCATCCTAGAGACTATCTCTAGGTTTGTCAAGGAAAAGAAGGTGATCAGGAGTAGTCAGCACGGATTCGCCAAGGGAAAGTCATGTCTGAACCTGATAGCCTTCTACGATGGGGTGACTGGCTGGATAGACGCTGGGAAAGTTGTGGCTGTTGTCTACCTTGACTTCAGGAAGGCTTTTGACACCATCTCCCACACCATCCTCATAGGAAAGCTCTGAGGTGTGGACTGGAAGAGAGGACAGTGAAGTGGATTCAGGACTGGCTGGGTGGCAGAGCCCAGACGGTGGTGATAACTGGGGTCAAGTCTAGCTCGAGGCTTGTGGCCAGTGGCCTGTGGCCCACAAGGGTCAGTACTGGGCCCAGGGTTGTTCAAATCGTTCATCAGTGACTTAGACAAGGGCACAGAGTGCATCCTTAGCAAGTCTGCAGATGACACCAAACTGGGAGGAGTGGCCAACACTCCCGAGGGCTGTGCTGCCTTCAGAGGGACCTGGACAGGATGGAGAGTTGGGCAGAGAGGAACCTCCTGAGGTTCAACAGGGACAAGTGCAGGGTCCTGCACCTGGGCAGCAATAACCCCAGGCACCAGGACAGATTAGGGGTTGACCTGCTGCAAAGCAGATCCACAGGGAGGGATTTGGGAGTCCTGGTTGACAACAGGTTAGCCATGAGGCAGCAGTGTGCCCTCGTGGCCAAGAAGGCCCATGGGATCCTGGCTGCATGAGGAGGAGCGTTGCCAGCAGGTCGAGGGAGGGGATCCTGCCCCTCTGCTCAGCTCTGGTGAGGCCGCACCTGGAGTATTGGGGGCAGCTCTGGGCTCCCCAGGACAAGAGGGACATGGAGCTTCTAGAGAGGGTCCAGCAGAGAGCGACAAAGATGACTAAGGGACTGCAGCATCTATTGTATGAGGAAAGACTAAGCAAGCTGGGCCTGTTTAGCCTGGAGAAGAGGAGACTAAGAGGAGATCTGATCAACATGTTCAAGTACCCAAGGGGAGAATGTAGGGAGGATGGGGCCAAACTCTTCTCTGTGGTGGCCGGTGACGGAATGAGGGGTAATGGATGCAAACTGAAACACAGGAAGTTCCATCTCCATGTGAGGAAGACCTTCTTTCCTGTGAGGGTGCCAGAGCCCTGGCACAGGCTGCCCAGAGAGGCTGTGGAGTCTCCTTCTCTGGAGATCTTCCAAACCCGCCTGGATGCCGCCCTGTGCCACGTGCTCTGGGTGTCCCTGCTGGAGCAGGGGGGTTGGACCAGATGATCCCTAGAGGCCCCTTCCAACCTCAACCATTCTGTGATTCTGTGCGTCACTGATGCCACCTTCGCATGAGTGGCAGAAATTAAGGTATTCTAAAGAGAATCTCAACTGAAGGAAAAGCAGCTTTCTGAATGATTAGAAGATATTTGAACACACATTTTAAATAAGAATCTCAGAGACTTCCAAAACCTCTGAGTCTTTGCTCATGCATTTATATACATTATACTGCTGACCCAATAGCTATTCAAAAGACATTCCAGTGCAGTGGGAGTTATTGGAACATGCAGAACACTGAAATGAAGTTTCAATAGGACTAAGCAAAAGTAATTCCGTAAGTGCCGAGGTGTACCCCGAGGGGTGCGGAGACAAGACACGCAGGCCATGTGGTTGAACAAAAAGTCTCACTTTATTGCCCGAATAGCGCACATACTAGCTGTGTGCCTTGCAACTGTTATCGTTTGAATATTAAAGTATATCTGACTGGTTGCTCAGCAGTCCCATTGTTCTTTCATTAAGGATGAATAGTCCCTTTGTCCATTCATTGAGGTCTTATCCCTTAGTCAGCATTCTCTTTGCTCTTTCATCGAGGTCTGATTTGCTCACAACATGGCCACCGGCCTTTAGAAATCCCACACGTAAGAGTATAATATAACTCAGCAGTTAAAACACCATAACAAGAGAGGTGGGGTCAGTGGGCTAAAGAGAAGACTGATCATAGTAAGCTATGCGGAAAACAGGAGCTGGCCATCAGCTCCTCTTCTGGTGGCACATTTTTTTTTATGCAGACGGTGATACAAGAAATGCCTCAAATGGCTTAAGCAGAAGTAGGACCCACGCTGCTGCAAAGTGCCCACATGGGGGTTTTCACTGCTGAGGCACTTTAAAAACTTCAGGGCCAGCACGCTAAGATGAGGACTCTGAAGATCTAAATTTTGGATTGAGATACTTGCAAAGATACTTGCTAAGTAAATAAATTCCTTCATAAAAGCAGATCACTTTTTGAAGAAAGGTGTCCCTACAGCTCCATGGAGGAAGACTCTTTGAGGCTTTGCTGCTGATCTGTAATAAAATTCAAGTCGGAAATAATGCTACTCACAAAGCAGTATGTACTGGGGTAAAAACTGTTAAATAAGATCAGAATTTGCCCCACAGCCAAATCTCTGTAACGGGTGTTGTTCGAAGCATTATGCTTCACACTGCAGCATATGGCAGCAAAATATCCAAAAAATTCCCAAAATTTTAAACAGAAATGAAAATAATATTTTTAAAGAGATTAAGCTGTAATTATTAACTATGCAAATTTCTTCATCCTGCTTGCTCCTCTCATACGAAAGTGTGTTATTGAGGGCAACATTGGGTTGCTTTATCATTTGTATCAAATACCCTTTAACGTTCCTTGTACAACAGATACAAGAGCAGGATAAGGAGAAGCTGTAAAATGAACACTAACTCTTTGAAGTGGAAATTGCCTAATAAAAGATTATCAACGATAACAGAGGATGTGTAGAAAGTAGTACTACATCAAGGAAATGATTTCTAAAATGCTGATGCACATGAACTTCTGAAGCAGATTTTTTTGGCAGCCCCACAAAATCTTGTATTCTCTTCTTATACTCTTCAAGTGTGTGTACACACACTGAAGTGTAAAACTACCTAGCTTTTGTGAAAAACTCGTGATTGTGAAAAAAAAAAAACTCATGATTTTGTGAAAAACTCATGATCTGCAGAAAATGGTAAGTAACTGCTGCTATCTTTCTCTGGACTTTGAATAGCAAAAAAAAAAAGAGAGAGAGAGAAAGTAGTAAAACAAGATTTCTAAAGGGTCTACAAAATTTTGCCATCATCTGATCAAATGTTCTCTTTCCCATGTTTCCCTTGATCAGTTTAATCTGTGCTTCTAATCACACCAGCAGGCTACCTCTAATTGTGGTGGAGCAAAACGAGGTGTGGATGAGACTGAATAAGAATATCAGGGCACTGTGTGGCTGTGGGCTCCCTGGGCTCCCGCAGGCTCAGGGAGCAGTGCCCCCGGGCACCACTGGGGTGCAAGACTGGCTACAAGACCTGGCCAGGCCAGGGGAAGAGGAGACTACGGATCGGTGCTAAGAGGGATGCCCTCCTGCCGCCGCTTCCAGGCCTGCACTGCTCCAGTAGTGAGAGAGCAGAAACCAACCCCACGGGCTGGCAGTACTGGGCCTTGGCAAGTACGAGCTTGACAGAGAAGCTGACAGCAGCTATCCCGATTACCCCCCTGCAGTAGAACAGGATGCCCTTATTGTATATGAACTGGCTCATTTTTCAACTCTAACATGAATACTCACAGAAAGCAACATTTACAGCAGCCCCGCCCACAAAAGTCTCAGCTCCTCTGCCCCAGCAGTAGTAGTTAGTACCGAATCCCACCATTCAGCTTCTGAGGAGGCACCTAGAAAAGCTCCATTTTAACCCAAACCTGAAGCCATGGTGCTATGGTGCACATCACAGGTCCCAGTCAAGGCTTGACCCAAAGAAAGGTGTACCCCCCTGGTTAGCAGGTTAGTGCGGGCCCTTCTGTGGCAATCCTGGAATTAAGCCAAGCTGCTACGGTCACCAGCTGCTTGTTATCTTTTCAAGGCTTATCAGCAGTTTATATAAATAGTCCATAAAATCCCCTGTTCCCATGTTACATATAAAAGGAAATGCACACCCACACACAAAAGCATATCAATGACTTTATGGATAGGTAGCACATGGGCCAATAACTCACAAGTCTGTGCAAAGTGTAATGACAGCTTAAACAAACGTTTAGCTTTCCCAAACCAGATTACAACTAAATGTTGGTTATATACGTAAACAACAAAGAGGTGATAAGCTTAAATTCGAATTGAATTGTGAAAGTTTCATTTTAAGATTTTAGTTTGGATTAATTACAAAAATAGAGAATTCAAGTTACTACACATTTAGACACAATAGTTGCTTTTGAGTTTAATAAAAATAGCATTCCCAGCTAGAACACAGGTAGCTGTGAGTTTTCTTTACTTTTTTTTTTTAATACTATAGGAACAATTCACTAGAAGTCCTCCAATGACAAGAAACTTAAATGATTTTGAGAGGCAGCCACTACACTTGATGAAACTGGGACTATCCACAATGAGAGCACACTGGCATCTATATATCTGCTACATCATTTTTCCAAAGTTAAAAATATTTCACCCTCTGAAAGGCTAAATATAAAAATCCACCAAAATCATTAATTTCCATGGGTTTTGGATGAGCTACCTAAGATATTTGACTGACTGTCACTATTACACTTTTTCTCTCATGTAACTCTCTCCCTCCATGTTTTTGAGACCTTCCCTGCTGTTTGAGTCATAAATCACGAGCATTTCTTTAATTAAAAGAAAAGTCTCAAATTCCTTTTATATGTATTGCATGAAGCACAGAGGCTATTCTTCAACACATACAATGAATGATCCCATTTTGGGCACACAACAGCCTTACCGAAGCTTTTCACTTGCTTTCTTCTACTATACTATGACAGACACCTTTATAGCATTTCTGTTACAGAAAGTTTCTGTTTATTTTTAAACTCCCATAATTTCGCCTTGCTTTGTTCCATTCACTCAGGAGCAACTAAGAGTAACTGAAAGTTTTCACCTTCTCTTTCCCACAAGGAAGGTCTGACTTTGCCCTTGATCTCCTGGGGACATTGTTTTGGAGATTTTAGACTGACTATTAACGACTAACTTCTTCATCTTCTCTGGAACTGCAATGGGTGCATACAGAACACAAAGTTCATTCACACACAGGATAAAATTAGAAATGATTTCTGTACTTATTTCTACCTGAATCTCCAAAGGGAAGCAGAGAAACAAACCAGGAGACATGCAGGACTTCCTGAAGCAGACAAGGATTTTTGCGAAACAGTGAAGAGAGATTTTCATACACCATCATTTGGTAATTCACATTTGAATCTCCATCCAAATTACTGGTACAAGATCTTAAGCTGTTACCAAAATCAAATTCCACCTTTGAAAATAATTCCAAATGCTAAATACTACCTCATTTTAATGTTGTTCCATAGCTGCTTTTTTACTCACAAACAATATTTTAATCTATTCTGGAAAGGTATTTTTTAGAGGTTCATTTCCCTTCTGTGAGAAACACTTTATTCTTCTGAAGCAGATTGCCTTTGTCAGTGATGGTCCTTCTTCCCCTGACATCTCATGCAATCTCTTTGCTTATTCATTTTCTGATACGAAAGCCAGTAGCAAGAAAGTGTGCATTAGGACCAAGGGAGATGATTCTGATGCCTTATCTTTCACTACCACAGATTTAAGTTAGACAAATGGGTATCGTTTTCCTACACAAACCCCACTAATTAAAGAATCAAAATGATTTGATGCCAGATTTGTGCAGTCTTTTTCTTTCTGATCCCAAACCTCCTATCCTCTATTTTCATTCCTTTCCTTCTGTCTCCAAAGATGTTCTCTTTCAAGGCTGCGCCACGTTTTATTGCCACGTTTCTTCTCATGTCTCCCCATCCTTCTACTAGTCTTTCATTCCAGTCCCAATATCACAGCTTTTCATGGTAAGCCTGGCCATTTGTCATACTTCCTCCACATTCCATTAAATCTCCGTTCCACAAAGTTCTGAATTAATATGTCTAGCTTGGTACATGGAAAGTTAAATGTAGTTCAGCTTATATGGATCTATACATTGCTTTTATTCAAAAAGTTAACTGCCTTTCTGGGTCTGACAACCAAACAAACAGTTTGGTGGAGTTTTTCCACTCTGCATTAATCTAACAGGAAACTCCCAGTTGGTTTTAATCCTATTCCATCAACCATTTAGGTTGAGTAGTAGCTAAGAACAACCCTTTCAACCAACTGCCTGAGGAAGCTGGTTATTAGAGTTAATAACCATCACCAAGTGCTTTCAACTCTGCAGGTCTAAACAAAGTCAAGAAAGATTTGTCTTCTTCCATTTCATTTTTTATTTTTCAGTCAATACCTGAATTATAATCAGTCTTCATTAAGCCTTCCAACTTGTCAGGTGTTTATTTTTCCTTGTTTTCAATATATTTTTTTTCATTGAACCAAAATAGACTTCAAATTAAACATGGTAAAATTGGTATCAGTCCATTAGATTGAAGGAATAATAACTGAGCTATATAAAAATCTCAGGACTTAAGAGCCTTTCATTTTTATGTTTCCATGGTAAATAATGACATTTTAGTCCACTTCTAAATGACATATCAGAAAAGAAATCTGCATTCAGTATTTCTACAATAAATGGATGAATTCTGAAAATGAAATGCAGTCTTAAAGGGTGTATCAGTGATTATGACAGAGAAGTCATGATTTGTTAGGAATTTCTACCCAGAAAAAACCCAGAAAACTAAGACTATCAAACTATCAATAGTCCTACTAAAAATATCAAATGCAAACTTTGAGCAGAGAGAGCAATCAGCAAACCTGATTTTTCTGTGTCACTTTACTGGAAGAAATAACAATACATCTCCAGACTGATTAGATGTAAACTCCCTGAGTCTGGGGATTTCACCCGCAGTAATAGTGGCCCTCGGTGTCACGTCCTGCAGGGGCAGAGCTACAGTCGCACTACGGAGCAGCTCCTTGCAGGCCACGTTACCTACTGGCACGGACGCAGCATGACACGATACAACCTCAACTCTGGGGCTGTACTCACATCACCAGCAATCCGTTCCTTGAGCCCAGAAAATTGTCCTCTCCTCTCAAAAGTATTCTTAAAACTACCTCATTAGCAGACTTTCCTAACAGAACAAGAAATAGGCTTTGCAGCTACCCAGTTAGCAACAGCACTGAAGGATGGAGAGGTCACAAGAAGTTAACATTAATCTCCAGTACATTTCAGAGCACTGTTTTGTCTGAACCACAAGCTGCAGAGGGAAGAGGCAAGCAGTTAGACTAGAGATTAGAAAAAAATTCATAACCAGTAAAGGAGTCAGAAGTTGAAGGCACCCTAGAGGATTCCCTTACCACTCTGCCTACCTAGTTTAAAGATGGAGCTTGATCAGATTTTGAAAGATATTACGAGACCCACCTGGCTGTGCATGCAGCAAATTAGTCTGTGACCCGGCAAATCTCTTTCACCCGTATTTTCTCCTAAACTCCCAAGACAGAGATATACTGCATGTAAAAGAAAGAGTGTGAGTAGGGATAAGTACTTTTTATTGTACAGATACCTCTGCACAATACCTCTGCCTTTCCTTAACAGATGAGGTCCCGCACAGTCACTCCTCCTTTTCAAATACACGTCTGAATTCCGAAAGAGAATCTAAGGGAAGTGACAGCATGCCATGGTCATCTCTCATTCTCCCTTCTCCAAAAAATATTAACACCTTCAAAGCTTCTCTGGCTTTTATGAAAGATTTATTAACCCAAATCATGCTATTCTAATATCATATATATAAAGAAAATTATACAGGTACTGACCCTATAAGATACTACTTTTTAGGGAAGCTAGTAAATTTGACAGGAAGCAAGCAATAGTGTTGCATGCACAGATACAAATGTGTGTATTGTCAATGAAGATGGATTACAGAGATAGACAAAGTTGTTTGGTAATTTATCATTTCCTGTTTTACCAAAAGAGCTGAAAATTCTTCACAGAATGGAAAGCCTATGCTATTTCCATGTTATAAATACAGAAACAAATATGAAGTGTGTGCTCCTCAACCCTTATTAAATAGAATTAATAATTTAAGAATTTATTAAGAGCTGTGACATCTTACTCTGCACACAGTAGTATTATTCTGATGGGGTACAGAAAGCCACCAATCATGGCCTGCCCACAGTTACTAAACAAACCAGTGTAGTCAGTAACCTCACTGCAGGACAGCTTTCTGCATGCTTCTTTGCTTCCCTGCAGTTGGCTCCTTTTTAGTACCTGTTTATTACTTGCCATCAAGTCTTTATCAAAGTTTTTTTTTTTTTTTTCAGTAATGTCTGATACTCGGTTCAGCCAGCACTCCACAGGCAGTAGCTCCCTGTGCTATTAAGGAGGACAGGTGGCACAGCCGCACCGTTGCTAAGCGTAACAAAATATGAAAGGCTTCAGGCTTAAGATAACTGAAAAAGAAAAGTTGAAAACAGCAGCAGCAGAGACTCCTGAACAAAATACATTTAAGATCAACTTGTACCGTACTGTCATCTTTATTTGGCAGGCTCCAGCCATAGGAAACCAGCTTGGGCTCATCCTGAAATATCAGCTTCTCTTACTTTAATTTCCTCAAGGACATTTTTTCTTTTTTCAATAAGGGAAGCATTTTTAAAGTAAAATACTAGGTTTATATTAACACTCTGTGAAGTTGACAAGAGGCCAACTTGGTTCTGTAAATGTTTACCACATTTTGTATATAGAGTGAAGGCACTTCGAAAAAGAAACTTACTGACAAAAATTCCCAGCCGTTGCACGCACACACATGCACCCACACACCGACAACCAGAAAATAGCTTCTTATCTGCCGTAAAGAAATAAGAGATTCTAATCAATGTTAGCTTCTGCTAATGACATCATTCCTTTATTTGAAGCTGCTTCACTGACTGAATAACCTTTCACCAGACTTCATCTGATTATCTGTCAATACACCTCCAGAGCAAAAACAAGTGATTTTGGTTTCAGAGTGGCCCCAGATTTTACTGTGCCATGTTCATGTGGTTTTGTACTGCCACAAAGACAATCCTTTTCCCTTCCAGAGAAAGAGAGTGAATACCAAAAGGATTTTTTTTTTTACATGAAGTATTTTAGTAACATAGCTCTACAGAGTGAATACTGCTTCCCAATTTCATTCAGGTTTATCATTACAAAGATCCTATCAAAAATAATTCCAGGTCTACGTTTTACTCAACCTTTCAGAACTTCACTACCGGAAACCTGGTTCCCTCAAAGATTTGCATGCTTGAGACATGGGACAGAGCTGTCATCCTTCCTCCCTTCCTGCAAATGGATACTTTATTAAATAGGCCTAAGTTTTGTTAGAATCCTGGGCTTTCAGCACTGAATTTCTGTGAACTGCTATATCAGATTAACTGAAACCAACAACCTAGTGTTGGAATAAAATTTTAAAAACTGAGACTAAAGGCATTCTGCAAGCTCAGAGAAAAGTCAGAAAAACTGGTGTTGATACTGTATTCTGTAAAGCACCTGTCAACCCTAATAATGATTGTTTTATGAAGTGTTTTATGAAATATGACAAGAAATAATGTTTTTGTTTGTTTGTTTCTTCTTTTTTTTTTCTTAGAGCTGGTACAGTAAACAAATGCAAAAGTCATATTGGATTTGTGGTTTTAGGTATGTGACATCAGTGACCCCCCCACCCCAAACCAGAAAGTCCAAAGAATGGCCAGATATCTTAGAGAAATTTCAATTACTTTTTCTCCATATTCTGTTTTGTATCCAGCTCTTCAGATTATTTCTCTTCCAACTGCACCTCACTCATACTTCAACATTAAGAACCGTAAGTATCTTTTAGCCTTTCTGCCTAGCTGGAGACTTCATTCACCAATATGCTCAAAAATAGCACTCTGAGCCTATGCAAAAGCATTTGGCATTGCTAAAAATAAGAAACGGTTGGAGAAATCATGCTAACTACAGAAGAAGGAACTTCTGACAGAGGAGATGTGGAAAATAAATAATTGAGTTAGAATAAAAGTAGTATGCATAGTGAGGAAATCAAAATTCAGGGGTGTATGTGAAAGCTAGGAATAATATGTAATATATATTATAAACAAAGCACAAGGGTCACTCAGTGGACAAGAAGGACAGGGAAGAATCCCCGTGAAAAGAGGGAGTGGCTTTCAACAAGGCCACCCAGAATTCCCCTATCAATGGAAGTTTTACCACTGAGATCAGTGTGATCTGAAGTTTCATGTCTAGAGCCTTGATACTCCTATGAAGATTGACTATTTTTACGGCATGGTTATCTTGCTGTTTGTTAGAGCAAAGAATGGCCTCCTGCATTTGCCAGAGTCAGCAGCGGTAAGCATGTCTCTGTCTCTGGAAAAAAATCAGCTATGGTATTTCAGTATGTTTGAGAGACTGTTCCTGCTCTGAGAGCTCTGGGTGTCAATAGAAAGGGATGGTGCTTGCAGGATGAAGAAAAAATTGCTCCATTTTACAGATCTAAGGCTGAATGGCAAAATCCTAGCTCCCCTGAAGTAAGCAGTCACATTCCTTATGTTCATCATTCTGCACTATCAAAGTCCAAAGAATTTTCCCAAGACTTCAAGTAATTTGTTCTAGGTCCCTTATCCAGTACTGAGTGTTGAATCCAAATCTCCTTCAGATATTATTTTATGGTGAGCAGCAATCTACTATAGCAGGCATGTATTAGAACTGTGAAAAAACTCAAATTCTATATTCTTGTTGACATTGATGAAAGCAGGTTGTAGCTTCAAGCACTGCTAGACAAACTATATTGTACAGTACATCCAGAGTTGTTTTTAAAAATCATCTGACTCGTACTCTTGATCTTCCATTTCTGATTGAAAGGGGAATATTTACCTTTCAAAAGCTTCTGTCGACGATTGAAAGATTTCTGCTTCAGATAGGTGAAGTACCCTTGGTCTCAAGAAAAAAAATCTTTCAATTGTATTCACAACAATCACATAATAAAATGACACTTAGCATTGACACAGGGCTCCTGTCACCTCCTTTCCAAACATTTTGCTAAGCAACAGAAGAGGAACTGGATGAGGCAGCATGAGGCAAAGCAAGAGGAGGTGCTTGACTCACTGAAGGTCACACAGCAACTCACTGTAGCAAAGCCAGGAGAAGAAAACAGCTCTCCTGTTCCAGGTCCAACAGATCTCACTGCTCTCCAACTCTTGATGCATAGAGCTGCAGGATGAGGACCAGCAGTTCACAGAGACTTGCACAGTAATCAGCAACAAGGTACGGAGAGGGTAAAGTGGCCAAGAAGAGGGCTGATGTTGCAATCGGCCAATGATCCTGGACAGCCCAGCGAGCATCACAGCACGAGAATCAGCAGCTCAGAGATAGAGATTAAGAGCTCTTACAGTTGAATTCGGGAAGCATTTTTGGCACGCTAGGCATATCAGGAACTTATACAAACATCAGCAGAGTACTGAGAAGTCATTTCAGAATATTATATTATGTAATATTATTTTTACACTCAGATTTATCTGCAGTTTGCACTAAAGATCTACCTGTTGCAGAAGCCAAGGTGCAAACCTTACCTAAGACAGTAAAGAAAAAGAAATAAGTCTGACAAATTTTTTTTTCCAATAAAACTCTCCACACCTTCTAAATCACTAACATGCAACTGTATCTGGAGTACGATATTTTTAGTTTTATGATGCACAACTTAAAAATGTCTATATGGACCAGTATAAGCACTAGAATTTTATTAATAAGCATTTTTAAAGTAACAAGTGTGAAATTTAACTAATATATTTATACTAACTACATTGTTTTTAGTGGTAGAAGCTCTTGTATTTGTATAGGATATTGCAACATTGTTTCTTTCTCCTTAAAAGTGGCTTCCTAATTCGTTCCATTCCAAGTCAGAACATTGCCAAAAAGAAAAGAACAAACAACATTCATCACCACTCATATTTATGTGTACATATACAGGCTCCAAAGAACTGGTTAGAAAAAAAAATAACATCACCATAAAGAGGCACATTTGTGGTTGTATTTCAGTGTTTCCTAGACTGCTGAACAAAGCAGTATGATGCGTTACAGTGTTTATAATAAAAGAAAATAGTTTTGCAAAAGAAATTTCCTTTCCCTGCTCCATAAAAACAGATAATGATCTTTCTACATAGCTATTTAAATAAGACAATCACCTGTAAAGGAGGGTGATTATTAACAATATTCTTGATCACATTAGCACCCTAGGAGGATGCAAAGCTTTTTATCACACTGTACTAAACCAGTGAAAATTAAATGACATTAATGTATTTCTGTGGATATGTCTACTGGTACATGTAGTGAGGGAAATGCTCTCTTGTAAATTAAATAGCATGAGATTCATTTTCAGCAAGCTGATAAACACAAGTTTACATTTGATCTTGACTGAATCCTCAGGCACTAAAATGTCTTTGATTTCATAGTGAAAGATACAATGGCTATGAATTAGAAGAGGCTATATAGAAAAGTGATAACAATGAAAATAGGAATTTGGTCATGATAAGTTTGTGCTGAGTCTACAAGATGGATGCATAGGCAAGGCTTAGAGATGAGAGTAAAAACAGAGTGTATGCTAATGACTTGGAAAAATCTAAGATCAACGGTGATAAAGCTTTTATGGATTAATGTTGAGCATTAAAAATTTAAATAAAAGGTACCTTGACACTGCATTTCGTAAGTAATCTAGAGGTGACAATCATATGTGCTTCTTAGCTTAAAATAAAATTATTAATTGCCTAAATATCTCTATAAAGAAAAATGCATGTTGTTTCTTTATATATAAGTTCCAGCTCATGTGTCATTTTCTCTCTTCACAAGCAGAACTGGGGGAGGCAGTGGGGGAAGGCTTCCAAAAATCCTATCTTTGCTCATTTGAGTAAAACCACCTCCACAGTAGAATAAAAGCCAGAGGACAGCATTTTCCATCTTCCCCTGGTCTTTCCTTATGATCAAATTATATGGTGCATTCAAAGGTGACACTGTCCTCAGGTAGATGGTTGCAATATAAATGCACTCTGTTCATTATCTGAAACAGGCTGTGAATCTCTGAGAGTGCTGTTATTTCAGTAAGGCTCTTAACCAACGCTTTTACTTACAGTGATGAGCAGGGATACCTAGATTATGGGGAGTTAATCTCAATGTGCAGCAGAACTAGAAAACTAGAAAAGGAAAATTCTCAGGTAAAGCATATTCAAATCATGAGTTGAGGCGCTACAGAAGTTTAAAGAAAAATGGATTGCAAAATAGCAAAAAAGGGCAAAGGGATGAGTAAGAATTATATAATACAGTTCTCCCTTGTTTAAGGCACTCACCTCAAAAGACATTCCCTATGTTAAAAACATCTGAGAGGCAAGCACTATAATTACCCACACACAGAATCATCTCTCTACTTACCTGTATCTCCCTGTCAGCTTGGAGGTGTCCTGCTCTGACAGCTCTGCCTTTCAGCTTTGGGATCAGTCCAACTGTGCCCCTAAAGGCTCTTTCTCCCAGGATGTGGTGCCTAACTGTGGGCTGCAATCTCTTCCACGGCGCAGAGTCTTCTTACTTGCCACCGTGTATGTGCCACTTCAAGATATCCTTGAGGAATAAAAGAAGGTCAAAAGCTGTAAGTTTATTTCAGTTATTCCCCATTTCCACCTGAAGCACTATCTTATCATTTCACTTATAAGGCAGATAAAACAGCTACGCCATTGCAGGTGAAGAAGAAAATGACTATTTGTAAATAAGACTTATTGTTCAAACAGAAAGACTAACAAAACCTTCTGAGGCATCAACCTATTTCATCAGAGTCAGTCAACTTTTAGGGGAAGAAAAGAGAGAAAGGAAGAAGAAAGAAACGAACTTCTGTGCTTGCCACCTGACAGGAAAGCAGCTCACTGAAGAGGAGGGACAACCTATAGAAATATTTGCATGACTGAAAGACCGGAGCACCATTTTCCTTTTGTTTTCTTTTCTTTCTCCTGCACAGTGCACACAGAGGCACTGTGGATATAAAAACAATACAGTGCGAGCTGTTTTGCACCCCTGCAAAATAAGGTCTATTTGCTTTTTTAGCCAGCTCCAACAAATATTTATTTCTATGTAGAGTTTTGCTAAGGCCCTGCTTTTGTATTTGAAGTTATGCTTTTAATTGTGCATTCACACAAAACACCGACATTTTAAACAATGCAGTAGTAGCATCTGGCTCTAAGTCCTGAAAAGAAGTTAAAGAAAAGTGTCAGGTTGGTAGTTTTGGAGACCAGTCACCATCTATCTCAAATTCATCAGAACAAGACAGAAGCATAAATTTCCACTCATCAGTGATAATAAAAAAAAAAAGAAAAAAAGAAAAAGAAAGAAAAAAACAAGGAGAATGAACATGGAAAAAAAAAACTTCTTCTCTTAAAAAAATCACTTAATTCTTTACTCCTTCATAAAGTTAACCAGGCAGAAAAAAATGTCACTGAAACCCCAGACAATGTGTCCGTTTACTCTCAGGTGTTTTGGATTCTGTCTTTCCTGCCACATCCTGACTGTGCTGTGTGAGGTAGACATGATACCAAGACTGCCTTTACCTTCAGACAGAACACCAAAGACCTTCTTGATGGAAACAACTCTTACCAAACTACTGCTTTTATGTATTTCAAAAGGTCACATAGGCCTATTTATTTTTAGTAACCATGGGTTTTATTCCCCAGTCTAATTCACAGTCATTTTCCTTGACTCCACTCAGCTTTCTCTGTATTTTTAGAACAAATTGTGTTTTATCTCTTCACCATAAAAGCATCAATCACAGATGCTCTAATATCAATCTTGTTTTTAATATCAATCTTGTCCATTTCATACAGCATTGCTTTTTTTCTTAATGAATATGTAAGTCGGCATTCCTCCACAAACCCAGGTCCACGCTGTCCTCTTAAGGTACCAAACACAGATTTCCTAGCTGCTAGCAATTCCCTAAAGAGTATGAAAGGAGGATACACAATACCATAATTATTTTGTCAAAAAAAAAAACAGGCAAACAAATATACTGATGTGATGACTGAGGAGAACACTACTTTGATTTTCAGTGCAGTATGTACTGCATTGAAAACTAAGTTACCTACTTCTACCATTAAGTTTATTAAACACCTACGACTTGTGCAACCTTTGCAGTTTCTTCCCCTGAAAAACTCTGGAATGAAGAAATACCTTTGCAGTCTGTTGAAACTTGAGGAGATTTCTTTTTATTTACTTCATGAAAAAAAAGCTAACTTTCAAAGATGTAGAATTTATATAATAGCTTTTTGGCAAGGTTTATAATTACTGGCATTTGATTGCAACATTATTCAAGCAGAACACGTTTGCTACTGAACACTAAAGGAAAGAATTGATCAAAATGACAAAGAAGTTTGCTGGAGCACTACACCACCTTTTTAAGTATAATTTCTTCAACAGGTACAAGAAGAGTAATTTCATTTTACTTAGCCAGTTCATGAGAAGTTCTTTTAGCTCATGAAGAAATATTTTGTCTGAGAACAACCAACTTCATTCACTAATTATAGATATTATTTCCACTGTTAATTAATGAGTTTCAAAGCAAAACATTTTCATACGCTTATTTTTCTCCTTTAGCTATTTGGCACCTTTTATGCAGTTTTACTCAGCTAATGTATCTGTAAAATATAGGTCTTATGTATTCTGAATTAATTTACATTTTCCACCTGCAAATGGTGTCACAGAAACCACAAGTCAAACAGTTCCTTTTGTAGATATTCAGTAACACAAAGATATCCCTGAATTAAGCAAAAGAAAGAAAGCCATCTGGTAGAAACTGGTTATCAAAAAAAAAAAAAAAGCAAGCAACTGAACAATATGAGAGCAACATTCTTAGAAATAAACCGAATAAATGCAAATAAGCCAAATGCAAAGCAGCAAAGGGTGAAAAGGAAGCAGTTCACCCAGAAATTTCAATGCAGAGGAACCCATGCCTAAATAAAGACTAAGCATAATCAGTTATCAGCAAAACATAGCAACACAAAAGCACAGTGACACAAAGGCACAGTAGCTGAGCAGTTCATAGGAGAACCTGGGTGTTACTAAAATGCACAGTGATGCAAGTGTAGAAACAGCCCTTTCCCTGAAAAAGCAGTTCCCAAAATCTGCTGATAGAACCTTTTGAAAGCAGCTGTTCAAAACACAACCACCTTTTAAAAGTGGAAAGTATCAGCAAACATTCAAGTCAAGCAGAGAGAAGAAGGAGAATGGGACAAGTTTTGACCTGTGTTGGGCTAACTCAGCGACCAGAAAGCTCCTTACCCAGATCTTCGGCATTTAACACGCTCACAGCTGCAGTGTCCACCACCCCAATGGCAACAGGACACGAAAGGCCAGACGCGCCTGGCACAGGCAGGAGAGCACAGCGCACCCCGGCAGCAGTGACCCATGGGGTGCTGGTCAGGCATATGCAGAGAGCAAGTGCCACCAGCAGCCTCTTTGAGGTCTTGGAAGAAGCTGCGTGAGGGCACTGACATGGTCCTAGGCACTTCCTGGTGTCTGTACAGGGTCTGTCTGATGAAACTCGGTGTGGAAGGCAGCTGCTCTGCGAAGACTCAGACAGAGAGGAGATCTGTCTCAAAACTTTTATGTCTCATCCAACACATCTGAACTTCTTTCGTTTTAAAAGCCATGTTCTGGTTTGTGTTTAATGAAACTTACTGATAAAAATTGAAAGTCTTCTTTATGAAAAAGGTGAGTTCAGGGTTTCATGACATCGGAGAAGCAGTTAACTTATCCTGTTCCTTGTCAAAGTCCCTGTTCACCCACACTGTCAAACTACTCAAGGGCCTTGCAGAAAACCATGCTGGTCCTTGAGGAATGAAACCCAGAAACGGTCTCCAGTGCCCCAAATTACCCCTAAAAAAATAGCCCAAACCAGAGATCTGGATAACTTGCATTCCCAGAGCCCCCCACAGTTCTGCCTTTGGACACAGGCCAAAACTCATGCTGTATAGCCCAAATTACCACCCTTATTCAAATCTTACTCAAAACACTTCCACCCTGCCCTAGCATAGCATCTCTTTGATGCTATCTTTTTCATACCAGACAATCTGCTATTGCAATGGCTTCTGTCAGCTGTACAGACGGAATTGTCTGCATGTGGTAGGAGTATACAGAGACAACTGTCCCTTGTCTGCAGGGAATCATAGATCACAGAATCCTTAAGGTTGGAAGGGATCTCTGGAGATCATCTAGTCCAACCCCCCTGCACACACAGGGTCACCTTGAGCACATGGCACAGGACTGTGTCCAAGCGGGTTTTGAAGATCTCCAGAGGAGACTCCACAACCTCTCTGGGCAGCCTGTTCCAGTGCTCTGTACCCTCACTGTTAAGAAATTTTTCCTTAAGTTCCCGTGGAACTTTTGGTGTCTCAGTTTGTGACCATTATCTCATGTGGTAAGAATATGCAGAGAGATACAATTTTGGCAACACCTCAAATGCATCAGTGTTGAGATGGACCCACTAGAGAATGTGCAGTTCACAGACTACTGCTGGATCAAAGTGGGTAAGTTCAAAGGGCCATCAGCAATCCAAACTCAGTGTTACAGAAATAAACACTCAAGATGAGGGTGGCAAAATGCACCTTGTTACATGAACGAAGTGTTCCTGGAAGCCTTGAACAGAGAGCATGGGCTGTTCCCCACTACACTATGCATTTTAGCAGAACAGCACTGTAGACAGAAAGGAAGAAAATCCTAAGAGTCCTAGTTAACTAGAATTGTAAATACTTGGCAGAGGTAGTACACAGAGTAGTCTGCCTTTAATCCAAAGTATGTGTGATAATTGTGGAAAATAAATCAACCTTGAATTACCTGGGAAACAGATATAAGAACATAGTTCCTCATTAGCTAAATACATGCATACTAAGAGACAGTTTTCTTTTGGTAATGGGTGTTTTGCTAAATATCTACCTCTAGCTGCCAATCCCCACCCCAGTGAAGAGGAGAAGGACCTGGACCTCAATGGCATCCTGCTCCCATAACAATTCCTAATGCAGGAGTCTCCCCAGCATTGCCTTAACAGCCCAGCTGCACTTTGGCAAAAGTTTCTCGGTCACCTTGCTGGGGACTGGAATTTACTAAGATCAAAAAATGATTAAAGAGCTCATGGGAAGAGCAGGAAACAGATTATAATCAACTAGAAAACCTCAACAGCTCCCACAGCCCTGCTGGCATGAGGCCAATCAGTAGAGAGCATATTGCCTTCACAGCATGCACAGCGCAGATCCTGGGAAAGGACCAGGACCAGCAGCAGCTACAACACACCTGGGAGCAGCAGCACCTTGCTGAGGAGCACCTGGCCCTCCTCTGCTCCAAAAAGAGCTTTTAAAGGCCAGGCAACACAAGGGATTTTTGGCACTGGTGAGGTCCCTAATGTTGCATACACAGCGCCCTGAAACCCATCTTCTAAACCTCAAAGATCAGATATCCTATGGATGTTAAAGGGCAGGGAGAACCCTTAAGATCATGAAAGCGTGACAGGCCACAGGGTGCAGATGTGGCAAGGGAACGGTTTGGGGAACAGGGAGGCACGCTGCAAGAAGACAGCACACGCCAGGCAGCAGCCAGACTGCAGCTCCGGGCTCTGGAGGTGGTGCACGGTTACGGACACAAAACGCACTGTAGCCTTAGCAGGGCGACTGCTGGAAATGGCATAATGAGGGCGTATATGACATGGCCAGTGACAAGAAAAACATCTCCTTTAAAGATACTACTCTAAAGACCAGAGAAGATTTTGAGAAAATACTGATGAATGCTATAAATCCAGGCAAGTAGCTTATGATCCACCTTATGAGGTCTCTGGACAGGACAGCTGTTTTCCTGACGATATGCGTCCTAGCAATGACTTTTCCCTAGACTAACTCCTCCACACTGCAGCTAAGAAGGAAAAAGCAAAGATGTAAAAACTGCGGTCAGATCCTGGCTTTATTGGTAGAAAATAAAATGTATGAGAAGAAAGAAGTCACTGAAGCAACTTGCTTTTAAAGCAGCTCTCAGGGCACACGCACAGTGTGTAAAGAGATGGAAGAAAACAGGAGTCTGAAGTGTCCTGTTTGCTGCACACACTGCCAAGGGGCTCCTGTAAGGACAGCACTGACCTGGAAAGTGCCCTGCAGAACGCAGCCATGCTCAGTCTGTGTCCTTGTAGGGTGTCACTACCATGAGGCACGCTGCCAAAAAAGCAATTTTTTTCTCGTTCATTTAACAATATTCTGGGCCACCTGCAATGTCTGCTGTCTAGGGGCTAACTGAGGAAAGAAGGACAGACTGGCGGGAGCACAAGCCCCAGGATATCACACAGAGGTGATCTGTGGAATCAGAACAAAATCCCCACTATATTCAACGGCAGTTGAACCAACACCTATCTTCAAGACAAAACGCAGAATCACAACAGTCTTTTCACCCAATAGCCGCTGTCCTCCCTCTATCACCACTTCCCAGTTCCGTCCCTTTGCTGACTGCCAGCCTTACAACTTCAGGTTCACCGAAACATTAGTACCTCCTGTGTTTGCAATTAGTCCAGCAAAGGATCTACACATGCAATCTGTCTACGCCATTATTTAAGCTGCCTATTTAGATGTTTAGATGGAGCAAGCTCCAAATTTCCTGCATCATTTGGAAAGTTAAGGACATGCCCAATAATATTCCACCACAAATTTAGGGCAATCAGACACTACTTGTGATCAGCCAAATGTCAGCCAGGAATGTAACAGGTTTCTTTACAATCTGTATTAGAATCTTATAATTTATGCTGAGGACTAAGACTAGTAAGGACAGCTCAGTCTTGACTCCACTATGATTTTTCCGTTTCTCATAATAGTTTAATTTACTCCTTTAGCTTTTTGAGGATGCTTTTTTCTTCTTCTAAAACTCTTAATAAGATGCTCATCTTCTGGACTGATATGTCTAATATCTAACCTCCTCTAATTGGCTAGGAAAGCATAAATTTGCACTCGTGAAAGGAAAGAAAGAGCAAAAACGCTATAATCTGTATAGCCACACAGAGATCTTTTCTCCTCCCTATTCTTCTCTAAGAGTGCCCTGGCCTACCATATTGTGTTCTGTAAGTGTTTGGATTGCCAATATCTAATCTAAAAATAATAATTTATTTTTTTCAATTTAAAAATAAAATTATTTCTGCAGTGATCCACTCTGTGTTGTTCATTGCTTTACTTACTTCATATAATCCTACTTTAGCCGAGTCAGAAGTGGAAAGCAAAACAAAGGTGAGGTTCATATTCCAAGAATAAGAAAAATAAATATTTTTGAATGGGTAATAAAAACTGAAAAAGGACATAATTCTACTACAGTTCATTTGTAAAATGTGCAGTTCCTTACAAATGTTCCCTACAGCATCATTATTAGAAGACACAGTTCTTCCCACACTGACCAGGTATCTCCCTGGAGGAATGGCACACAAAAACATACTCTCATGCCTATACTCTGAGCCTGTGGAGTATTATTATAGAGCCTGTAAAGATATGGAGAAAGTCAAAGTCCCGCAATATTATCGTATGCCTCATCTGACCATGATTCTTCACAGATTTCAATAGAAAAGCGGTAGCACAGGACAGCATAATGCTAAAATAATAATAAAGACAAGATTTTAAGTATCTTCAGGTTATCTTGTAAAGTAAGTAATGTAATCCCCTTCCTTTAGGTCAGTAACAACATGTGTTGTACTAAACAAAACTCATCCCTAAATCAGAAAATTACAGAACTAAACTAATATAAGGTATTTTAGGTGAAAGGTGTGCTTCAGTGTTCAGTACGGAAATTTATATTGAGCTGAATTTTAAAACCATAAGTATCCAGACTCCTCCCAAAGCAAGTCATTATTTCTCATATTCTCTTCTTGAAACCATACCTAGATTGCACATCTTCTAAATATTTCAAATAGCCTCAGTCATGTCATAATAGATCACGGCACCTATGGGCTTTATTGCTAAGACTATACATGCAATTCCCTTATTCTCACCAGACTGGATAAGCTGATCAGTAGAACTTTAATCCATACACAATATTGCTTTTTATATTTCCATTTCCATGGGGATAGAGTTGTACATTAAATAAATTTGCCAAGTACAAAACCATTCTAAAACACAGAAATATAGATCCCTTATCAATTTAAAGCATGCATAATAATTATAAATTTCAAAATGGATAAAGAGCTTAGAAATGAATTTTAAATTACTTTTGATAACAAGAGCACTTTACTTATTAAAGATTATAAGTAGTTTTATTAGTATTGCATAATTTGCTTGAAGGTCAGAAAACAATCTGCTTTCGAGATCACTTGGGGGCTGCCAAAAAGTTACTCTCTAAATTAAAGATATATTCAGACAATTAAACATTTGTTGTCATTGTGCATCTTTACAGTTCCAACTTAAAATCGAACATACGTTTTATTCCCAGATAGCTCTAATTGCTAATATTATCTAATGAAAAAACACAAAAATATTTTAGATTTATTTGTCAGTCATTTCACTGTGGCTATGAGTAGATGTGAATCACAATGCCAGGACCAACTTCACCTTGGTTTAGGTAATTTGCAGACAGTCCTGCTGCGGGAGCTCAGAGTTCTCATATTCAGTTTTTCAATTTGTTCCTTGGAGGCAAAATGGAAAATAATTTTGCACTCAAATTCAGACCCACTGAAATCAAGGAAAAACTCAGTTTCCTGGATTTTACACCTACACAGTCTGCATTATTTAGTTAGTCTACTTTATCCCACCATCTCATCAGCCTGGAAACCTGCACAACATGCACATTTTGGGGTGAGGAAATGCAGTCACCTCCTGTGCCATCTCACCAAGACATCAGCACTAACACTGAACCTCGATTAAGGTCAGCTTCCTTTACCCTATGGCTTAGTATGTCTAGGCATCAGTTTAGAAAAATCAGAATTTAGCATGGGTATAACTCAGGGCTTCATGCATTTTAAGTGTCTTTGAATTAACAAGCTGAGATAAATCCAGTCCTCCTCTTTCCTTCAAAAGTGTTTATGAAGTTCTGCCTGTAAGCAGGTGTTGTCATCAAAAGTCATATCAAAGACCCTTTTGAATTTAATATTTGCAAGCCATTCCCTTTTTTGTTTTGTTAGCATTTTCTCTCCTACATATTAATTACTGCAGAACTCTGCCAACGTGTGCTAATACCCAATCACAGCCCCTTTCAAAGGGAAATGTCAAAAGATTAAATTCAAATGAAGGATGACATTTCAGTCTGCTACTCCCCACAGAAGGGGTCTTCCTTACCTTCTAGAATCTTCCATTTAGGAGAAATACAATGTTTAAAGAAAAAGCCCAAGCGCGCACACACACACACACACACACACAAATTCACTGGAATTTTTTATATGGAAACTAAGTCTCAAATCAGCTTTCTGGAGGCAAAAAAATAAATGACAAAAATATCAGAAATCAAACTAAAATCTTTTAACATCTGTGGGCTTCACTTGCGAGGTGCTTTCAAGAACTGTCAGGAAAATACCTGCCCTCCTTCTGTCCCTGCATGTCCCCCTGAGCAGCATGCATTAACTGCCCTTCTGCTTCTCCTGGACCTTGCTCCCCACTTCCATGTCCTCCTGTGTGTCGGGAAGCGGCAAGGACAGCTGAGCTGGGAGCTGGGCAGATGCCTGGGGTGGCCAGGGGCGCTGCAGCTGCTGCACCAGCCCCAGCGCCAAAGTGGGTCTGGCCAGGGAGCGGCTTGGAGTGGTGGGGGGCCCCGCGGAGGTGTCCCTAAACGCAGCTCAGTCAGAGGCCACGCGCCAGAGCCCAGCTCAGAAGCAGGTCCTGTGGCAAACAGGGCCTAATAGCAGCCTAGCGCTGCCCAGGCTCCCCAACAGCCAGCCCCTGGCTGCCCAGTCAGAGCCAAGACTCCTGACAAGGCAGTGGGACAAGAGGTTGCTGATGCCCTCAGGGCCCTGACTCCAAGGTCGTGGATACCCAGAGAGAACATGGTGCTAGAGCTACTTTTGAAAGGTGTGTGGAAGAAAACCTAGGGCGATTACTCGCAAGCTTGAATTCATATGTATAATCTGCATTTTCTGTGAAAGCGTTCTGGTGATTCGTACAGTGAAGAACACTGAAAAGCACCAGGCCGGGGAGAATCTTGGACTGATTCCTCTGTTCTTTCTTTTGGCCTTCTCAATGCACATGGTATACTTCCACCGACTCTTTTAAGGTTTTTCTCAATTCACAAGACAAATATTGGAAGTACTGGTTAAGTTAGATATACCAAAATTTAAGTCCTCCAGAAAATAATCCTGCAGATTCACTCAAGTAAGCCACTCATTCTCTTCAACAATTTTTCTCCTCTTGAGAGTCTTAGTGTTTCTATCTTTGGGTGGAAACACAAAGGCTAACTGAAAGATTTATGAAATTTATGAAATTCATGATTTATGAAAATACATGGAATAGTGGTAAGAATGGACAAATAGAAAGATTATGGTAGAAAAAGAACCTGAAGTCTTAATATTCTTCTCCTATGAATCTTTTAGGCTGGCAGACTTTTAGGCTGGCAAATTTGCACAGGGATTTTTTATTTTGCACAAAATAACTTAACAAAATTATTTAATAAATCTCCATCAATCAGTTTCCTAATGTAAAGGAATAGAATTTGACTGTTACTTAGACATCACTTATCAGTTTGACTTTGAAACACAGGAAAGTTTTGGTCTTCTAGCCTTTCAGCATTCTGGAAATAAAAGTGAAACAGCTTTGCTGTAATTTCTCCAGAACCTTCATGAAATATTGCATTATATAAACATACAATTGAGTAGAGGATAGCAGAATTTCAATCACATTACAAAATCTAATAAAGAATCATGTTGCTACAATGAGAGCTCAGAAAGACCCTAATATAGTATATATTTATACCCATCAAGCATCACATATGTCCTATTTAAAACACTGAGATTTATATAAAATGGACCATTAATGACCACCATCCATTCTTTTTTAAGCAAGTGCTTGGTTCTCTTCGAGAAAGTTGATAATATGCAATAGATATTATTCCCTTGTCTGTGTTTTCTTGAGAGTATATATAGCCCCAGTCTTCAGATTATATGACAGATATTTGAAATAACAGTATTTTCTTGATTAGAATTTGTATTTATTTCTACTATCATAGACTTTCCTTATTTGGAATATTTTATTAACTTCTTCTGCTGTTTTATATTACTGGCTGCCAAATTTTAAAAGCTTTGAAATATGACCAAGAGAGTAAAACTTCAGTGAGCAGAATCAGAATAGTGGGGAAGTGGTAGTACCATTACTATGAATGAAGACAATTATTGAAGCCCATTTGGCTGCGGTTTTCCATCTAGAGATATATCATACTGTATCATCTGCACAATGAATCATATTTATTCACTCATCTGCTGGCATGGTTACAAGCCAAGCATTCAATATTGCAAACACTTAAATACATATACCAATGTACTGACGTGACATTTTATGTTAATAGGATTACATTAAAAAAACCATCATATCCACAAAATGAAAGAGTAAGCTGCAAATGGACTTTTCACCTTTCACCACAAATTTTAACAGTGGTTTCAGGCGTGAGGTTTCACTTGTTGCCTTTTCTGTGGCTGCATAACACTAGCTTTAGCATGGTTCCCTGGGAGGGAGAAGCAGTGCAGTCCTCCAGCCATCCAGACCTATTGCCCAACCAGCAGGCACGTGGCAGAGGTGGGACCGTGGTGCCCACCTTGCTGTGACAAACAGCAGCTCCGTGGTATGTTCAGGGAATTATCTCTTTCCCACAGCTCCCTAAGAGCAATTCCAATGATTAGCAGTGAGTCCAGAGGAGCCAGGCAAGTGATCTCTTCTATAAAGGCAACAACGTGGACAACCTCGTTAACCCGGAGCACTGTGTGGAAGCAGGGGCAGAGCTGCACACCAGAGGGATTTTTGTGTGCGCCGTGAACCTCACGTAGCTTTGGGACAGACAAGCCCGGGCTGTTGCCCATGGCAAGGTATGCAGAAATAGACAAGTGTGCTACTACCACCCAAGGCCTCGCTCATGCTTTTTGTGTGTTATCCCCACTATTTAATCCATAAGCAGTATCCAGGGGTAGGATCTTGCTGCTGGAGTACTATTTCTTAATATGGTCTTTCACTCTGACCTATATTAATTTCCCACCTCTCTTTCTTCACAGTCGTGTAATTCTTTGTTCTTTCATGCTCCCTCTCTGCCTGAAGGAGTTTTGCAGCTGCAGCCTATCAATAACCTTACAAAGTCACTGCATAACTGATTCACATCTACTGCTGCAAGTCAAGGACTTATAACAGAACTGCTGGATAAAAGTAATTGCAATTTTCCATTCCTGCATCACAAGCAAGCCAACCAAATGGGTCGTTCTCCAAAAAAGGTATTCAAATTAACTAGTGATTTCTAAAATAGAAATAAATAGGAATGTACTGAACTGCTTAGAACAAAAATAGAACAGAAAAAACTCTGTAGCTCATCACTCTATGCACAGTTGGCACAGTTAACATTTGAGCTTACTACTTCTATTGCTGAAATAAATGAATGTCTAATTCATAATAAAAACAAGGGGGCAAATCTTATGTCCTTGGCATCAGTAACATATTGTCTGCTCAAGGGTCCTGAGTACCCTGAACCCAAGCTACAGAATCAGTGTTTGTCCCGTGCTCTTCAAATTTAAATAATAATGAATTCAGTGAGTGGTGAAGAACTCTAATCAGAAAATCCTGACCTAATTAGTAAGACATCAAACAGTCCTTTAAAGGGATTGTTTATACCTTCTGCTTTCATTTGCCTTGTTCCACACCATCTCTTCTTCTCCTTTTTTTTTCCACTTGTAAGTCCTTTGAGTCTTGACCTGTAAAAGAAATAGCAAAGGCTGAATATGTTGTAAATTAATGTACCATCTGATAGGTTGCATCATTTGTTAAGTATCTTACTGACAGATTAATAGCTTCTAAGAACCCATTAAATTGCACATTAGTTATCATGTTATATTTTCCTAACAGAATATTCTTAATCATAAAAAATAATCATTTACATTTCTGTTGCTTGTCATCCCTGTGAACTCCAAATTCTGCCTCAGATTGTAAACCCAGGAAATTGCTCATTCACCCCTGCTATCCAATCTTGACTGCACAGGAACTAAAAACAACATTGAAAGTGCATCCATTTTTAGAAAACTTAAAGAAGAATAAGGTTTACAACTTTTCACAGATTATATACTGTAGAATATAATTGTATACACATTGCTGTGCATGAACTCCTGGAGATACTTTCTGAAGAATTTAAACTGTAAGGAGAAATATAGGTTGCTGCTAAAGGAAATAAGAGGATTTTTATAACCAAACCACAAATACCTTCAAATCTACTCCATTCTGTCCACTGCATATAATTTATATAGATTTTAACCCAGCATCTAAAAGACACCTGGGAAGTTAAATCAAGAAATACTATGTATCCTCTCCTTAATTCTCTTAAACATTTTGATTTAAAAATTCTGCTTGGGGGTCTAATGCTGCTTAAGACTGCTCAGTGGTATTTGTGTTTTCTTCTCCAAATCCCATTGTTTTATGCTTTCATTCTCCTTAACTTTGTATTGGAAAAAAAAAACAAACCAATACTCTAGATAACTGCATATTTTGAAAACTAGGATACTTTTTATGCAAAAAATGATAGATAAAAAACAGCATGCTTTTGGACCTTGTAAATTTAAAGCATATAGGGTTTAAATGAGATAATCACGTGCTCACAGGACATACTTGCATCCTTCATTCAACTGAGGCTCTGTGATCAAATATTTAGAGATATCAAAAAGTGTTTAAATCCTCTCTATCTCCCAGAATAATGTCTGAGTTGCCCTGATCTCTACATATGAATTTAAGTGTATCTATCTCAGTTCCATAAAGGCATTATTTCTGCTGTTCTATGTATTGAAACAGTAAAAATTTGTAAGAATTCTGTAATAATAGAAACATAAATTTCAGTATTTTTGGAATGTTTCTAATGTAAATGATTAACAGGATTTAGGACTTCAGATGTACTTCACTAATTTTCATCTCTGAGCAATATAAGAGATTTAGAACTCAATAGTATGAGAATACTCTTATTTGGTGGCACTGGGGTGCATACTTTCATTTGAATAAATAAATAAATAAAATAGTGATAGCAGCTTTCCCCTGGATTTCATTCAGTGTTTTGACTGCTGAAGTTTGCACTGAGTTTCAGCCACTACTGAAGCATCTCAGAAAAGTCAAAATAATAAAATCTCATATCTCTGCCTCCCATGAACTAAGAAATTCAAATTATTAATTTCTTGGACTTTTGATGTAAGATGACGGATGAATCCAAAGCGGCATATAAAAGAACTGTGGTGCATTTATGCAGGTTCCTAGGAATCATATGACAAACTTGATACCATCTTACACTTTACAGAGATATCTAAAAATATTTTTTCATGAAATTTCATGAATTGAACTGAATTAATTATGTAGCCTAGTGAATGCATGGCTCACTGTAAGACACTATCAGAATAGTACAGAATAGTATTTTCCCCATTTGTAAAATACGCCTAGTTTGCAGCAATCTCTCTCCTTTGTTCACCGTTCTATTATAAAAATTATGGATTTTTTCACACTTTCGTTCTCATGTTTTGCTGCCATTAAAAGTATATTCTAAAATGAAATAATTTTCATGAAATTCTGTTGTGAAATTAACTTTCAAAATATAATCAAGCATGCATTTTTCTCCTGTATAATATTTTATAAGATGACAAGAATAAACAACATTATTTATAAACTTCTCATTGTTTTATAAACAGCCCAAAAAAGAGATTAATGGAGTTGTTTTATCAGCTAGGTTCATAATGTGCTTACTGAGCCATTTTCTCCTAATGTATCACTTCTTAGCACTTCACCGAATTATGTTGGTTTAATTTTGGTTTATCAGTTCAGTTTCTCGTTGGTTTCATTATAATAAAAATCAGCAATTTTGATAGTTGTGCTTTTGTCTTTTAGATACTATAGGTAAGATATGAATTTACTACAATAAAATGTCACCAGTCTTGTGTTTATCTTTTCTTAGTTATCCCAGAGGAAGCACCCATAAGCACTGGCATTTTCCTAGAGCTTCTGTTGTGAGGTAATATCTGACTGCTGCTGTAGCTCATAGGAGACACACAGCTTATTTTTGAAATGCAAACACCCTTTGCAAAGTAACTGGGCTTCAATGCCTGGAGCAAAAAAGACAAATTTCTTTGGACAACAATTTTCCCTGACTGGACCTGCTGTAAGCTTAGATTGATTTTCATAAGAGAAATAAATTTTCTAATTCACTTCAGTGATATACAGAGTCTCTTTTTCAAGAAAATATTCCAATAAAATAAAGCTGACCTACTTCTATACAAGAATGTGCAATTGCATGAGTATTTGTGCTGACATCATGAAAAATTTGGAAAAGTTAAGAGTTATCCGCATAGGAATTATAGGCAGTATTTTGCATTCATGGAACTGAGTGAATTCTTAGTAATGTGTGAATGAAATAATAATAAATAGAACAGCAATCTCAAAGGCCTCCATGTTTTTATTACCATATTATAGAGAACACTGTCCTCAGATCAGTATCAATGAACAGAAAGTATAACAGAGCAATTTCTCAGAACTGTCATCAATGTGACAGAGGGTATCAGAAATAACAACAGACACAGAACTTTTGTAGAACCTGTGTGAGGAAAAAAAGTTGCAGGAAGGTAAGAAGGACCCTTCAAGGTAACAGCCTTTGTCGAGACCCACAGCACACCCACGTCACCATTTCACGGTGCAGCAGAAGGGAACAGCATAGGGTGGTTTGCAAAATGCCCAGCACACACAGTCTGCCTCAACATCATATACATCACATTAATGATATTGTCTTAAGATGAAACTCCTAATCATTTGTTTGTTCATGTGCAGAACATTTCAAACTAAGGGCCGTGCATAAAATATGGGTCTTGGATTATCAGCTCAATCTTTATTAAGATTGCACTGGGACTATTTATGTGAAGAATTATTATTAAACACAAGTGAAGGATTTATACCCTGACCCCTTCATAGTCTCCTCATGAACAGAGACAGAAAAATAAAATCCAAAATTCATGTGCATTTGTCAATACACTATACACAATAGTCAAGTTCAGTTCTGTTATGACACAGACTACCTTGACTTTACTACCTGTGGAAGTTCTCATTCTTTTGAATAACTTTGCTACATATTAATAGACAAGAGCTGACCATCAAATCTGCAACTGCTGAAACTTATATTTTTAAAGAAAATTGTTATTAGGAAAAGTTTTTTCTCTATAGTCAAAGAAAAATCCTAATTAAACACCATCCTTTGAAGAGAACGCATATACCCAATATACAGTATCAAATCTGCTTAGCAGGAAGCTTCAATTAGGCAGTGTGACCTTTTTTTCTATCTATCTGTAGATGAGGTGGTCCCTTCTTCTCAAAAATTGGAATGATGGGACAGAGTGTTACAGGTCTCTTTAAAGAAGTCAGATTATCAGAAAGCTATAAGTTATCAGGAACATATACTGAATTTGAGAATTTATTGGAGAATTTGAGAATTTATGAAAAGCTACACCATTGCAAATTATTTGTCTCATGTTTACACATTACAAAAGAGAAAAATTAGGTGCCTGGGGCAGGGGGGATGACTCTCTGACCATTTGTCACAAAGAAAATTGCCTTCCTTTTTATTTCAGGCTTCATACTTTTTACGTACTGCTCCAGTCAGAATTTTTTCACTGAAACTAACAGGGCAGTCATAACATGTTTTCCCAGAAGACAGGCTGTGAGTAACATTGCAATTAAGTATAAAATCCAATGTCATTTAAAGTCTATTTTTCTGGATTAGCTGAGAAAAGACCTTCTTATATTTCCAAAATTCATCTGAAACGGGGGACTAATTTGTTATTAGTACTGTTTGGCCTTTTGTCCCCTTTGTCCATTTCTGCATGTTAGTATAGATTTAAAAAAAAAGAAAAAATAAGCAGAATTCTCTACTGTCTCTCACTGTAAAGTGATCTTTTGTAGCACACAAAACTAGTGAAAACTAATACAAAAATCCTGCATACAGAAGATCTATTTTTCTTGCAGTGCCACTAAATGAAGAATACTTGATTGTTGGCTGTACACCAATTCTGAATCTCTCCTTTTTTTTTTTTCAGTTTTACACTATAGCAGCACTATGAAACATTTTTCCCACTCAGTATCAGATCGCTGGAGATCCACTACTTCACCATGAGTCATCAGGGAAAGCCAGAGGCTCTGACAGATATTTTGAAAAATCTTTGAATTTTTCCAGTGTTCATCTTCCTCTTATTTAAGTATCTTTGATTTAGGTATACATATGAGATTTGTACAAAACATACTGTCTCCTAAGATTTTCACTACAATTTCATAAGCTCACATGCTAAAAGACCAAAAGTCACATATGTTCAGAAAGCCTACTCTTATTATCATTTGTTCCTTATTTACCCTCTCCATAGAGGATGGATGGAAATATGACTGGGGACAGAACTACTGTTACCAGGAGTGTAAGAGTCACTTGCATTACAATAGGGACAACAAGGGCTGTTTTTGTGATTCTTTTCCCCAGTCTTTTGGAGGAACCCTGCCAACAAGCAGAACTTTCAATCACATCTTTTCCATCAACTTTTCATGCCAAAGCAAAGTATTAAGAATGTTGATGGTATTGCAGCATGATATATTGATTGTGTATTAAAAACAAAAGACGTTCTTTCACTTGCTTCAAATATCAGCCTTCAGAGAACAACTGTGTCCTTCCATCTGCATGCTCTTAGTTAGTCCAAGAAAGACTAAAATTACCCTTGTAGGGGAAGAAACTGGTTATAGAAGATTTTGTGGTATCCCTCAGCTTTCTATCTCTGACAGATCATTGGTAAAGACAGGAGAACTAATGGCTTTCAGAGATGGAGAATCAAAATAACACAATTTTTAAATGTATTTTTGGCAACCAGATTTTATTCAGTTTTTCAAAATATTACATGAATATCCTATGAACAAGAGTCAAGTAGCATAGGAATTTCTTTTCTTTACAGAAGGATTCCTTTCCAAATGCTTAGCTGGCTCCATGATACATATTTAGTATGCTCATGTAGACTGGTGCTGTGGTCTATCCTTACATCCAATAAGCTTGAAAAGTAATTTCTTTATTATGGCATACAACTATTTATAAGAAATATGTAAGCTTCCATAAGATATTTCAGCAGCCAGGACATTCATTACAAATAGGAATACAGAATAAGTCTTAGTGAAGCAAGAAACTATATTTTGCTATAAGTAGTAGCTTCATCACCACAGAACCGTCACAAGCCCTGGCAAGAAACAGAAGCAGATTCTACTTGACACAGATTAATTTGCGGAAAACTGAATGAAGCACATTCTTATTCTGCAGTGTTCAAAGACACATTGATTTCTTATCAATGTTAAAGGACATGAAAAGACAATAGGCAACTCCTTTTAAAGCCTGGATTTTTTTTATCTGCCAATCAAGTGTCAGTCTGTTGGAACACAGACATCACTCCTTCACCTGACATAGGTTTAGTTAATTGTGATTAGCTGCTTTATATCTATACATACTTGGACTAAGAATGTGCCCTACAGGTCCATGGGACAGATATGAAACCTCTGGGAGCTGACTGACAATATAAAGCTTTGAATTCTATGGTTGCTATAAGGAGTGCTGCACTGCGATGAAATGTTTGCAATAACTTGTTTTCCTGTAGCGACCAGATATGAATATGAAGCCAAACCCTGGGGTTGATTTAATTCGCCTCAGGTCTGATGTGTGACTTTTAACATAATAGAAAAAAAGGGGCTTCTCTATTTCCAATGACATTTGCTAAATAATCATATTTTTCTTTTGATAACTATAGGGACATACTCATTTAAAAATATGACTTAAGCTTAAAGAGTTAGAGATGCATATTCCAAAAGCTGAATAGTTTATATAAGCAGTTATGTCAGTGTGTGGCCAGTTCTATATTCACCTCAGGAGGGTGTCCCAGCAGCAGGAGGGTGGACTTTCTCTGGACAGGTGGTGGCTGAGCACACGGGCCATAGGCGCAGAGCTCAGAAACCCCGGGGGCCAGCAGAGATGCTCTGATGCAAGCCAGGACAGCCTCTCACAGCAACAGATGGACATCCAGAGTGGAGCACAACAGCTGGACCAGGAAAGGCCTGCAAAAGCAATGTCACCCAGCAAATGCAAAGAAGGGGTACAGTAATACAAAAAAAAATCTGCACGCAGCATTTCTATTTTGACTTTACCTCATAACAGAACAAACACAATCTTTTAAAAACACCACCCGTCTGTGAGGCAGTTCAGAATCCCTGGTATTCATGTCTGTGCACTGGAAGCCTCGCTTAAACTATACCAGCTCACAACAATATTCAGCTGCACTTCTGATTCTGCACTGTCTTCTGCATTGTTCCTGGGAAATAAACTTAATGGGAGAACACAAATATTGCTGAGCCCCTAGCTCACTCTGAGCCAGATCCCTTCTACTTACCACTCAGTCCAGAATACAGAGAAAACTGCCATATTATGCTCAGTAAACAAGTTGCAGGACCCTGAAAGCAGCTGTGGGAGGGCCGATGCACATCAGCAATCTTGAAGTTCACAGCTAAACTGTGGTGCAGTAGGTTTCACTGCCAACTGCCATGTTATTCTTCCCTCTCCAAGCTCCTTTCTATGTTATAAATACAAGAATCAGCAAAGGCAACAATGGCAATCCATATTGCATCCAGGACTGCTAGCAAACTGAATCTCTTAAGCTTTTTCATGGTAGTAATATAAATAATATTTATTCAGCGTCCCAATTAGCTAAATGTGTTTTCAAATAGTAGCAAAACAAGGACAGTTTATCAATTCATCAAACTTACGTTTAAGATTTAGTCAAATGTACTGTGAAGCAAAACAAAAACACTCATAATGAACACATAGGTTAATAAACCGAGCTCACATGGCCCTTCTCAGTTGAATGATCTCCTACTCAACAAGCCATCTGAATATAAGTCCACCTTTTATTAAGTAAAAAAACTCAGCCATATATAAAAGTAAAGAATAACTTATACCATAAACTCTGAAATAACCTGTAGGTCTACAAGTGTTGGCAACGAGAAGATGCATACTACTATAAAGGAATAACTTTATCAATGAAATGACTGTTTTTTTAAATGACTAGGTTTTTTTATAATTTTCAAAGTTATGAAGTTTATGGTCTGCCACCATAAAGACAAAAAAATAACAGAAACTAAACAAACCAGTTTACATGTCAGCCATAGTTAGCAACCTCCTATGGCTTGTTACTACATAAGCAACACAGATAAATCAGAAATTTTTGAAGATTTTGCTCCAAGTACAAGCAGTAGTGTGACAACATCCTAATCATTGAGATCAAACACTGCAATAGTTGAAGGACGAAGACAGCCTCTGTTCCATGGGCTTTTTAGTCGAACTACTTAAATCTTTGAGATTTTTGGGGAGCATGATGAATAACTTTAGCTGAGGTTCTCACCACAATACAAGCCCCACAGTAAAGCTGTTGCAATTCAAAGAGGAAGTTCCAAATGAAACACAGGTTTACCCCACGTGGAACTATTAGTTGTTCACTTGGAAGTGAAACATTACAGTCTTTGTATTGCTTTGGTTAGCCCTGATTTGTGATGCACAGAGAAGCCCCACACAAATCCTCCGCATAGGAGACAGGGGGGATCAGAGGGGATCCAGGCCTTCCAGTACCCATCCTTGGGACTCTGCAGTATAAATACATAATTCTCATCCTTGCATACAGATGAGCAGCAGCTTTTGAACCACTTACTGTTTCACAGATGCCTACAGGCTGATGGAGAAGTTTGATTTTTTTTTTTCATTTTACAAAGGTAGCATTTTTTAGCTTAGAATAGATACAAAAGTAAGTAGGCAAGGTTTAAAAGGGAGAAATGCAAACAGGGTGCAGGTGTATTCCTAATAACCTTCAATAAAATCTTCTACTGGGATTTTCTCTGGCCTACAAATCCGTTTTGTTCAGAATATCATTATAAAGAGAAGCCTAATAATTGGCCAAATATTTTACTTATAGTTCTTGTCAAGAAAATGTTGCAGCTTCCCAGAGAAGCAAATAAAAAGACTTTGAGGTAGAGACATTCACTGAGAGCAAACATTTTTCTGAATCCAATGTGTGCTCTTTGGATGTTTGCTATGTTTCACTGACATCATGATGTGGTAAGTCCTATCAAAAGTAGAGCTCTGAACAATAAATTATCCAAGTAAGCTTTTATGCCAGCAGTTTTCCGTTATATCAAACTAATATTATTAAAAAGTCATCCTACTAATAGCAATAACTGAACAATACATGACTGCTGGAACATAGTAATGAATAATAACAGAGCCTCCCAAGCATCTGAATACTCTTTCTTCCAGTAATGTGCCTGCATTACATGAATCTCTACTATATATGATAAAATAAGTTGCAAAATCATAACTTTCATAACTGCTGATGATAAACTCACAAAGTCAATATACATTCCTGTTACCATATAACTTTCTAGTATAATCATCAGCTTCTTTAAGCAGACCTAAACCACTCTGTCCTACCATTCCATTCATAGCCCCAGTAATTTTCAAGAGCAAAGGGTTTCCAGCCAAATCTCCCAGGAAAAAAAAACTGTCAGATCCAATAAAATAATTAGTGGATTTATGTCAGTTGCAATAAATTAGTCAGGTTTATTAATAAACTGGGGGAAAAAAAATCACAGCAAAATTCATTATGAAATTCACTTCAATATTATTTCAAAAATTTTACATTACAAAAGGTTTTTTTTTCTCTTTTTTCCTTCGTAAGGTTTTGGAACTTTCAAGTTCCAAAGCACAAGTTGTTGTGTCATTCACACACACAGGGTTTGTGAAAACCTTGCACACACCAACTCCACACACAGAATCAATGAAGTCAGACGTTCTGTTTAGTCAAATACCTTCATCGGGGCACTGAGACCTTCCCACCCATACAAAGGCTATTGGGTGCCCATTGGGCTTAACATTCCCGTGCCATGAGGGCACTGAAGATGAGGAGCACACACCATGCGAAGCAGAACAAGGAGAGGGAGGTCAGTGTTCACAGAGATCAGCAGAAAGATGACCAACCCCATCTTTCACTCTGGACTGACAAAGACAGTCCTCCCCAGTTACAGTCCACTTACAGGCACCGCCATGCAGGAATTAACAGCTTTCCCAACACTGGCAAGCAGTGGCAGTGTTTTTCAGTCAGAGTCATGAATTTAGAGGTGGCAAGAAACTTTTTTTTGCCCCTAAAACACTTTGCAGACCCATAAGTGAACATGTCAAAACATTTGTGGTCTTTAATTGAATGGAATGAAAAGAAAATCAACAGGCTACAAAATACACATCAATGTAAACATGAAAGAGTATCTTTGTATGGAAAGTAGAAAGGAAACCCAAACTTAAATCTTCCATCTTCTTGTTTTGATGTCTAGGAAGACTCATACTGCAGAGCTAGGTATTGTACTAACAATTTGGATTATATTAGTTAGCATCTTGATATGCAGATTCAACACAATATTTCAGCTAGTGCCCACCCATTCTTCTCCTTCAGGCCATAGATAGAACCAGAGCCCATAAAATCCATCTTCCATCCAAAAATTATGCTAAATAAATCTGCAAGCATACACCATCACTAGTGGATTTCTTAAAAATGCAAGCTTATTTACAGGAGATCACTGTTGATCCCATTTACTCTGCCAATGCCAGGGGAAGAGAATGGCCATAGGAAAGTGAAATAACAGCCTAAAGGATTTGCAGAAAAATTAGACATAACATACCTATGCAGAAAGAAATTGAGAGTCACCTGCTGTACAAACTGTTCTTCATTCATAATGCTTAGAACTGTGCATTGCCTGATACCCAGCATGAGAATCACAAACCACTTGTAAGGACTCTGATGAAATATTCCACATCAGCAGTAGTAGGAACATACCGGCATGCATAATGGGCCCTAGGAGAAATGAAAATAATCTTTCTTCACAGTACATAGGCTAAGTGCTTCCTCTTAAAAGTATCTGGTTTATGTCTCTAAATAGATTCTGGTGCAATTATGGTTATGAATGCCTGAAAAACCCTTAGTTGTATCTGCAGGAGCAGCCAGTGTTATATAGTCAACTATCATGCAGAGCATCTACTTGAGTAAACACAAAAATGCACTCACACAAAGCTTTAAAGCTTCAAAAGTTTTCAAATAACTAAACCGATGTAACCACCAATTTAATGACCCTAAATTTGATTTTAAAGAAGAAAGATTGATAAATATCTCATCCAAACAGAAATCTGTCACATTAGGCAATCTTTAGGCTCGTACAGCTGACTTCAGATCTGTCTTCCCTATGTTCAATGCATAAAAAACACATTTCTCCTAGCTAATCTACCTAATCTACCCTAATTTTGGCAAAGGACTGACAACTCAGTACATAAATGATCATGTTGTATTGTACCTTTCCTCTCCAGTCCATGCCAAGTTGATTGGAATTTAAGTTCATAATTAAAAGACTAAAAATCTATGTGTGGACTTCTTCTAGCACATACCTGCTTTTACAATATTAGGTTATTTCTGCTAGGGTAGCAGCTGAAAATTTTCTTTGGAGCCACTATTCTGCCACACATGGTGTGAAAAAAAAAAAAAAAACAGAAGGCAATTCTTACTGCAAATATTTTGCATTAGAAAGATCTTGTAAGACATAATAGATGCAAATTTCTTGGCTTTTCACTTGACTTTACATGGTTATTTGGAAGAATGTGCTTTTTTGTTATTTGGCAGCATCACAGAATGAAGGGAATCTTCCAGTGGTCAAGATGTAATTCTAAAAAACATGGCATGTTTTTCAATTTATTTTGCCCATATATATTCTTCAAAATTAAAAAAAGAAATTGTCATCATACAGCCATTAGAAGAATCCCCTGAGACTAGATTAATAATCAACTGACTATTTGAATTGGAGTTTTTTCCTTCTGTTATGGAAGGAATGGACAATAGTTGCTTTCCAGTGAAAGATTCTAGGATTGCTTGATAGCAAACATGCTCAGTGAGCAAGTTATACTTTTGGTCTAACTAAACTCTTCATGCAAGGGGAAGAAATAAAACATATTAGTCAGTCCATTTTTAAATACACACTGTCACAAATCTACACCCAGGTGTATCAAAGAGTACCTCAAAGTATAATTGAAAATGACATAATAAAGCTTTGAGAGGAAAGAGGAGCATTATAACAGACTATACAAGCAATATAAACATCACTACTACTGAAATTCTACAGCCATAAGGGAGATCTATGGATGTCAGTTCCTCAAGACCAAGAAAAAGACTAAAGATGAGATTAGTCAATTGTTGGGAGAAATGTTGATTTATTTCAGAATGGCAAAAATTATACTGGACATGCATATTCTTATGCCTAAAAATGACTTTTTATTCAGCACATCTGCAAAAGTTTATGCAAGAAGCAGGGAGATATTTAATATTTCATTTTTTATATCGAAATAGAATAAACTGTGAATTTAGTTTGCGAGGGACAGTTTTTTATTTTCTTATACTGGAAAAGAAAAGCATAACTGGGACCACTGCTCGAAAAATCTGCTAGATTGAGTAATCTTTTATTTGGGAAGAATTTATGGTTAAGACAGCAATGATTCAAATTACATATAACATTCAACATTTATAGTCTTGTTGATTAATCATTAGACTATATTCTCTTTAATAATGGAAATTCATTATCATTTGGATCCTCTTTAAAAATTACACAGGCTAAAGCTCAACATCATTCAGTAATCTGGTTAGGAAAAATATTCCTTCCTGGCAAAAGTTAAAAGGCATTCATATAATACAGGACATTAGTCTCACTTAGTACAGCAAGCATTAGATGCTTTATTTTTGAAAAAAAAATCTAACAGTGCCTGACTTTAGAGAGCTGCACATATTCTTATTTGTGATAGGTTTTTTTGTATTTCATATAATATTATTATACAAATGATTTCTTAATCTTTGATTTCTTATAGCTTATTGCTTCCTGAATTTACACATAAAAAATATATGTTGCATATATGCACTTAATGTGTACATATGTGTTTATATATACATAAAATCTGCTAGGAGTCCAAAAACAATCCTAATAAAAACACAAATCACACGAAACAGTCACTAGATATTACAGTCTGCATTTTCAAGCACAATCAGAAGAACTTCACTCAGATGGTCTTTCAATTCAAGTATATATGCCACTTTCAAGGAAGAATTCCTCATTAAACTCAGTATTTCTCAGAAGAAGAACATTGGATTTCTAAATTTTTTGTTGAGAAATATGTAACAACTGTATGACAATTTCTGATTAAACTGGTGGAGCATGAGATGAAGCCCAGAGCCACCACAGTCTGGCAGTGAAGGGGGCCTTGGAGGTGACAGACCCAAAAAAGGTTCTTCAGGCAGAGGAAGCATTCAGTAGGCTTCTTCCCAGATAACTTACTTTTCTGAAATGAATGAAAACAGCACACTAGGCCCTTTTCTATCCTGCGCCTCTGTCACTCACTGTGGAACAAGAGCACAATCTGAGGCAGTTCTGTAGACTGGCAAGCTTTTCCTATCCAGAACTACTTCTGCGTGGATAATCTTTTTAAAATTGAATTTCTACTAATGACTGTTCTCTACTTCTGTCTGTTTTTATATCAGTTTTGTGAAGCACTTCTGAAAAAATTAGCTTGTCCGGATTCCCCATCCACTTCTGTTTTTTTAACACCAAGCAAAAATTGCTCTTTACCATGGGATATTTTGAGACAAAGTCAGCTAGCTCCTTCCATCTGAAGTTACCTACATTTCATACACACAGCAAAACCAGCAACCAGTGATGATTCCACTATTTCCCGTTTCTCAGAAAAAAAGAAAACTAAACTGCATTTAGCTTAATGATGCATCTCAGAAGAGTAGCTGTAAATCTTCTTTAAAGAAGTGGTCTCTTTTCACTTCAGATTTGTATATGCAGTTGACAGTTGTGCTCCTAAAATGGGTGTTAGCGCAAAAGAATTGCTGGTTAGAGACTATGGATGAAATTCATAATCTTATCAAATTCCCCAGCCTTTTCCTATTCTACAACCTGAATCCTCTTCCAGAAGTACACACTGGGCTCTACTAACCACAAAAAGAGTTTTGATCTGAGGTTCTTACATGCCTTCAGTTTTCCTCCTTTTTTTTGTTTTCCTGAACAAGTAGTTGTTTGGGAGTCTTTCGATAAATCAGAATATAAACAAAAGTTAGACCCAAACTGAGATGTGTGTCTCTTTTAAGAAAAATCAGAAAATGGCCCCAGATCTTACTCTCCACACAACAGATCAGTATGGTGTGTTGTTTTTGTTTATTTGTTTTATCATTTCTCTTCTATGAACATCCACAGTGGAAAAATGCATAATGCTTCTGTGTGTGGAAGAAAGCACAGAAAAGCACTGGTTTTGGTCTAATACCTTCTTTCCTAGTAATCTGCTAGACAACCAGCAGTGGACTATGAGCTATCCCCATCTTTGCAGTTATGCAAAGACAAGGAGGAATGGAAGAAATGACACACTAAAGAAAATGAATAATTTCTTCACTGTGACTCTCATTCAATCTTATGCACCTAATAAAGGGGAAACAAACCCAAAAAACTACTGCCCAACTCCACTCCCCTCCAAAAATGGCTTCTTGGAGCTTTTTTTTTAGATTAAGGCAGACAGAAACAGCTATAATTTCTGTCCAGAAAATGGCACTAACATTTATGGCCAACAGTTCTGCATTCTAGTAGCAATGTAATTGCTTTCCTATCAAATTACTGCTGTCATGTTTGGTATCTTTCAGTGAAAAGATAGTTTTGCGAACTGGTGATATTTGAAAACGAGACAGCCCTATTAAGCATATCAATCATATTTTCAGTTCAGCTCAGTATTTCTGTCAACAGAAGTAGGTGTATTTATGCCTGATCTAACTCCCTGTTCGCATCAGAAAGAGCAAGTCATTTAACAAGGTTTCACTTACAACCGAATAACTTCATAATATAATACCACTGTGATAAAAAGCATCTTCCATTTGAAATATTCCTTTGGGTGCAGTTGCAAAGTTGCACCCATGGTCTCAGAAACTGAAAACTGATATTTAATACACTGAACATCCAAACTCTACACTGAATATGTTCCTCTTCGAAATTCCTATGGCACTTATTACTTTGCTGTTTGAAATGGCTGAAATTAAGCGCATCAAAATCAGGCACAATGAAGAGAACCCAGCACTATGCGAATGCATAGTCAGGATAGGTTCTACCTCAAAAACTCCACAGTCTAATGTACAGAGAATCAGAGCAAAAAAAGGCAAGAAAATACTAAGACAGGCTAAGACAGGAGAACACACAGTCAACAGATGAGCTGAGACTTCGACACAGTAGCAACTTCCCTGTTGCCACAACATTCACAAACACTTCAGTGAACAAGAGCATCTGAAGGATGACACAGAAACACAGTCACAGATACTTAGGGAATGCCTCCCAAATATGAGAAAACATATGAGGCAGAGTGCAGCTGTTGTAAAGAAATAAAGCTCATAAATCAGGAGAACTCCTATCAAGGTCTATTCAGAAGCAGGGCTCAATTTCTCAAAATTGATTAATAAAAGATAAGCAATAAGAATATGAGTGCTTTGGAAGTGAAGATAACTTATTTGTGATTGACATTACAAAGAAGCACCTCATGCTGATAAAGAGAGAATGCCAATATGCTCAAAAATGATCTTTGTGCATTCTGCACAGCTGTGAAGAACTTTTCTGAAGGCCAGGGAAAAGGCTATTGCTGTAATCAAGTGGCAAGGAGATAAAGCCTGGATAAAGATTTCAAATGTGTGACTGGAAAGGAAAACATTCTGCAGAAAAAAAAAATGTTCAAGACTTGGATCCTGGTAGTCAGAACTTGAGAAAGGACAAAATAAAGATGCCTCAAAAGAGGCGAATAAAAAATGAGCTGAAAAGAGTGAAGTTATATTGTATTTCATCAATATAATATCTCAGTAATGCCCTGCATAGCATGCAGAAGCAGAAGACAATCTGAAGAGGGAGTTAAAAGCAAAGCAGAAATGGAAAAACAGGGAAAAACAGTTATCCCTGGTCCTGTCGCTGGCCCCATCTTCTTTACATTCTCCCCTCAGGTATTTGTACATGTTCATTAGACCCCCTCTCAATCTTCTCCAGGCTATGCAGACCCAGCTTGCTTAGTCTTTCCTCATACAATAAATGCTCCAGTCCCCTAATCATCTTTGTGGCTCAGAGCTGCCCCCAATACTCCAGGCATCACCAGAGCTGAGCAGAGGGGCAGGATCCCCTCCCTCGACCTGCTGGCAACGCTCCTCCTCATGCAGCCAGGATCCCATGGGCCTTCTTGGCCACGAGGGCACACTGCTGCCTCATGGTTAACCCGTTGTCAACCAGGACTTCCAAATCCCTCTCCACGGAGCTGCTCTCCAGCAGGTCAACCCCTAATCTGTCCTGGTGCCTGGGGTTATTCCTCCCCAGGTGCAGGACCCTGCACTTGGCCTTGTTGAACTTCAGGAGGTTCCTCTCTGCTCAACTCTCCATCCTGTCCAGGTCCCTCTGAATGGCAGCACAGCCCTCGGGAGTGTCGGCCACTCCTCCCAGTTTGGTGTCATCTGCAAACTTGCTGAGGGTGCGCTCTGTGCCCTCATCCAAGTCATTGATGAACAAGTTGAACAACCCTGGGCCCAGTACTGACCCTTGTGGGACACCACTGGCCACAGGCCTCCAACAGACGTAGCCCCATTTATCACCACCATCTGGGCTCTGCCAGGTGTCAAGCTACCTCACCTATTGCATGCTTCATCATTTTTTTCATGTAAAAATTTTCCTATTATCTAACCTGTAATTCCCTAGCACAACTGAAGGCCATTTCCTCTTGTCAGTATCAGTAGTTATTTTGGAGAAGAGATTAACCTACTTCACTACAACCTTCTTCAGTGCTGCTGGGCAGAAGTATTAGGAGCGTAGAGGAAGGCTAGATGAGAGTGTTATGACAAAAGTGTGGGATCACATTCATTTGAAAAAAAAATATGGGCAACAAGCTAGTTCTCGACAGATGCTAGTCAAGCTAATAAATTTTTGCACAATTAAAATTAGGCATGTACTTGCATAGCAAAGTACTTTCACAAGTTTTTCTTCAGTAAACAGTATAATCAGCTGTTCTTTCTAACTTCTTCTTAGAGTTAAGGTGTATCTTTCACTGAATGAAAGTGTGTGGGCAGGAAGACAGAAAACTGAAGTCTTCTTTAAGGACTGTCAGGGGTTTGAAAAACAGAATAGCAAAATTTACTGCACGATCTTAACTCCTAGACTTATCTCCTGCTCATATAAGAGTATTCCAGCTTCACAGACAGCATGTGTATCATTTCAAGAAATTAAAAAATGTTAGACAAAGGCAATCTATAATCAAAACCATAGAAGATTTGAAACGTCCACTCATTTTTATGCATAGCTCCTTATTTAAGAGCATCACTGTTGCTGTGTCACTTTTGTTTATAATATCTACAGAAAAAATAATAATTTTCTAAGGCAAAGATGTAAATTTAAGACCACAATTTCTAATGAATAGATAAGATAGATAGAAAGCTAGGTGAATAAATAAATAAAGTATTCCTTCATTTTTCATTCAACCCCTTCAGTGGGCAACACCGACTCATCAAAGTAACATGTTATAGAAATGTGAATTTTGCAGATGTTGTAATAGGCTCAGTTGTTACACTGACTATGTTTAACCATACTATTTTACATCCTGAACACTACTGAGTAACTTTGTGTCTATATTCCCTCTTCTGTAGTACACTTGTTAGAGTATAAATTTGCATTATAAAAACAAATTGAACATTTCTTTTCAGCTTTTCATTTGCGTCTGGAAAACGATAAGCCTTCTCACTGATGAAGAGTAGAAGACTGACATCAATCCCCTACACTAGACAGGTGCATTTCCAAAGAAAATCAAGACTCTAGTATACACAAGCAACCTGTTCACTAGCAGCCTGCAATTGTGGGAGCTGTATTTTAACTTAGCAAGAAACAAAACCATTCTGCGAGGAAGAATGCTGGCAGGTTCTCTCAGAGGCTGACAGTCTTCCACTGCATTTGCCACAGTCAAAAACAATGGATAGAGAAAGTTCAACCAACTGCATGGAAAAGAATACTCCTGGCCCTTCTTTCTGAGGGTATTCCCATGGGCCAAGATACATGGACAAATATGAGATCAAGATATATTTAAGAATATGATAGGATTAGTTTGGACATGCTCCAGTTTTGGCTAATCTGAGACCACAGTGAAAACACTCGGAGTTGCTACTGAAAGCCAGAGCACTTCTACTGACTTCAGGAAAGTGCAGCTACCTCACCCTGCACTCTCCTTAACTCCAAATACGTACTTCAAGGCAGCAAAAGGCTCTTTTTGCTCTGTTTCCCTCATAAATCCCTGCCCGAGCATTATATATCCACTTATTTACAGCATATTTTAAGATATGAGTCAAACAAATCCAGAATATTAAAATAACTCTTTCCATGATTGGAGGTCACAATATTCAGAATCTAACCCTCACTTGAGTTTGACAGCCAAGCAATGTAGAAACTGTTTTATGCACACAAATACCACTCCGACACCTCTAAAACCGGCAGAAGGTCCTAGGTTAGGGCAACAAGCCAGAAACATTATCATCAACACCGAACAGCAGGGACACATCCAGCAACAATTAAAGATAATTCTAAGACACAGTAAGAAACAAGCACAGAAGGGAAAGAAAAAGACAGGCCATCTTCCCTTCCAATCTTAACAGTTGCAATAGATTTTCCACAGAGCCTTGAAAAAACTCATAAGCAGCAAGTGGTCTCAACATAAGAGCAAAAAGAGAAATTAATCAGTCTAGTGCTTTAGGAAAGACTTGTTAAGTCCCACCTATTGCATAGTATTATCAGCCAAACAAATGTGAGTGTATATACAACTTGACTACACAGATATGCAATCAAATAACAGTAATAAAACAGAGATTAATGACTCCAAACAGATGGAAAATCCCTCCAGTAAATGCAGCAAAAATAATCTCCAAGAAGTCTATTACTGTCAATATCTAATTAACTTTGCATTATACACAGACTGAAGACTCAAGAGGGAATGTCAGTACAATTTGATCCAGCAATTGGGTTGTTAGCATTTTGGGAAACAAATTAATGACTTTATAAAAGAAAGATTCTGTTAAAAAAGCATCATTGCAGAAATTTAATCTTATCCTATTAAATAAAGTCAAAATATTATTAAAATAAGGTCAAAGGCATAAAAAGTTTGAGAGTCCAAATATTAGTTCCTTCCCCTTGTATTCTTTCCCTGACCAATTTTGCTGGAGAAAAGTTTAGGACATACCATCCTACTTTACCTTTAAGCTTTGATTCCTCTTGCAAAATTGATTAAAACATTTCAGCAGTAATTTTCAGTTTTCAAATTCCTTTCTGCTCTTAAAGTGTTTTAGAGGTCTTTCAAACTTGTAATCAGAACAAGCTTGGAGAAAAACATCTATCTGTCTTCCTAAGCCAAGTGTTGTTTGCTCTCCACTGCTGATAAAACTGAATGGCAAAATAAGCAAATTTTGGAAGTTAGATGCTTTTCAGAGAGACTCATTTGTTGAACTGTAAACACAGGAACAGCCCCTATTTTCTTACTTTGACTTATTTGTATATTTTAAAGCAAGAACATAAAAACAGTGCTTATATTATTTAGGCTGTAATCAAGAAGTAATCATAGGATTATAAAACTAATTTTAGTTAACTGTGAACTAAAGTTGAAAATGAAGCTGAAACAAAAGCCAAAGGAGAAACAGACATTGCAAATGCTTCTTCACATCTTTAGTTTATCAACTGCGAATGGTCTCGCTGACTTCACAGTGGACAAGTAAAACAGATGTACATTTGCAGAGTATGAATCCAGAATTGGAACTCATTAATAAGTGCATAGAAATAAAGTTTTACAAAGTAGTGTACAAAAAAAAAAAAAAAAACTTGAAAGTTGCTTTAAGTCTAACTCCCCTGCAAAGACTTGAATTAAAAAATCCTTATTCCTCCCGTCTCTTCAAAGGTTTTAGTTACTATAAAACATTCAACCCTCTTTCTGAAAGCAGCCAACTTTACCAGCATGAACTTGTCAAGAAGGCATGCAGTATTAAAAGCACTGACCCTTGCATCAAAAAAATGCTTTTGGTTATTAGAAAAATATTTTTATTTATCATATAAACAAAATTTGCATACTCCCAGTGTATGCAAATCAGCGTGTAACAGTGTTTTAGGTTTTTTCATGGTTATCACTTTTTATAGTCATTTTGAAGTTTAATGTAGCATTCATCGCCTTTCTGCATGGCTGGAGTCACAGCTGGTACAGGTCATGTCCTGGTCTGGTAGGAGTCCTACCAGAACTCCACACGTACAGGAGGACTTGAGGCAGGACACAATTCAATTATTCCAATTATTCCATTATTCCAATTTAAAAGAAATGTGGTTCCAAAATTCAGAAGGTTTCTGAGGAATGTATTTACCAGATTTCCTCCCAATTCTATCTTTGTGATTAAACTCATCATTCTATATTTTTAGGGTAATATGCAGGGAAATGAGCAAAGTCCCTTTGTAAAGCAACTAAACTTAGCTATGCTAAAAGATTATTTAATTTTCCTGTTAGAATTATTAATATTTTTGTGACATTCTCAGATATTTGACATCTAATAAGCTCATCTCTGGGAACCCCGTCACATTTCTTTTGTTACTTTGCTGATGAGTGAAGCATAAATGCTATATACAAGAAAAGATTTCCTAATACTCCAGAGATAGGCAAGGACTTTGAATACTTAGAACATATCCAGGAAGATTCATGTATTAAGAGGTAGGAAACACCATGGGAAAAATGATGACCAAATGAGAAAAAGATTCTATTGTCAAAAGGTAAATAAATAAAAAAAAAGTGAATGACAAATATGTAAATGCATATTAGTGGTTCTCAGTCATTAGGAAAGAAGTCTGTATTGTGAACTTCTTTGTTTAGTGAACAATACAGACTGAAATCGCTGAATAGCGAATTTTTAATGCAAATTCCTTATACACTCATTCACCTAATGCTTATGTAGGGAAAGAGCCATCTTAAATATATAAAGCCCTGGCTCCTGCTGTGTATCAAGAATAAAACAAGCTTCATAAAACTGCTTACTCTACAGTAGAGAGACTTGGAAACGTTTCATTCCAGCAAAGCACTGCTGCTTCAAGATTTCCTTTTGATCACAAGAAAGTTCTGAGCAAGAGAATTCGCTTTTAAAAGGATTTACTAGCAAGGTATATGAAGGAATAAGAACAAAAGACTGGGAAAAGAGCATTATGTCACTTTGATTTGGCTAACAAACATATTTTCCCAACAATATTTTGGTATTAGTATATCAGGATTTCTAAGCATGTTTGACACGCATATTTTCCTCCAATTCAAAGTTTCATGCATAATTTGCCAGAAATTTAGTAGTTTAGGGTCAATATGGTCACTTCAGACTTCAGTAGAGAGAAGAACTTTTTGACCATATAAATATAAAGACAACATACACAGGATAAATAAAAAGGTATCTGATCTTTTTTTCTTCTGATTATCTGTAGACTGAAGATTGAAGATCCTACCTTTCTAATGCTATAATTAAATTTATTAGGGCTGTTAAGTAAGAAAACTTAATTAATCTTCTTGATTTGATTTCAATGCTTTCTACAAAGATGTATACTGTATAAAATTTAGGACACTACAAAGTTATCTTTTCCTCTTGTTAAACACACTTCCATTTTTAATGGCAACAATAATTACTGGGTCCCCAGTTCTCTGGTTTATTTGATTTAATTTTATATTAATGAACACTGAATCTTAAATTGTGCCACATAACAAAGACCCAGATTCACTGCCAGTTCCAATTACCTTAACAGTGGAAACAAAACTGATCTTTTTCATCTTGAAAGACCAAGGAAATGGAGCAAAAAGAAGGCTAAAAGTGCAAAGCTTGCACGTGTTGCAAAACAAGACGGAGGGACAGGCATCATTGCTGATGGGGAGGATCTCCCCAGTAGTTACCATCATAGAGCACCCTGATCCTTGCAGGATCTGCAGCCTGGGCTTTCCAGAGCATCACCGCAAACAGTTTGGGTTCTGGGGCCACCTCTTGTGATCCCCCACAGTTCACTGACTTTGGCAGATGCCTACTTTGCCTAGATCTGGAATCAGCCCTGCTGACTGTGGAGTAATCATGTAAGGAAAGCAGCATAATCTCAAGGAGAGTGAGACCTTCTGCAGGCACACCAGGATAGTTTTTTGCAGCTAAACCCTTTAGCAGTGTTTTGAGGATGCAGCTCACCTCTAAAATATTCTGCCTTGATTACCATTAAAAACATGGTAAAATCAAGTTCCCAGCACTCACATGCACTGCTACCAAACTGTGCCTTCCATGAAGTGCTTTCTAAGTATTCAAGATGAGGACTTTAAAGGCCATTCATTTTGCTGATCTTGAGATTTCCTGAGGGGCATGTGGGATAGATGTGGACAGAAAAGGTGAAAAAAAAAGTTAGGGAACACAATGAAACAGTCACTTCAAGCTGTTCACAAACCAAGGCAAGGAAATAGTGGGGAAGAAAATATCCTGTGTGCATGCCAAATTCATCATATATGTGTTCCAACTCAGTAGCTTGCTTCTTCTACAGGCCATAAAGCCATAAAGCCAAGACACCATTGAACATGCACCACACAGCACTCAGAAGTGTGTGTCAGGTTCTCAACATCAAAGCATACACAGGACATACACGCCTGCTGCTCACTCTAACTAGATTATTTCAGTGAAGCCTTGCTTTTATGCAGGACTTCAAAAGCACACCCTTGAAGTGCTGTGATTACCTTGTCTGCATGGTGTTATACTCTGACTCCTTTTCCTAATCCCTCTAAGGAAGGATTTTTTTTCCTCATGGTTTAAAAAGGTAACAGCATCACTGCGTAACTTTCTCACCATAGTCTGAATTCTCAATATATCCAAATGCTACTCAAAATACAAGCATGTTATGCTTCCAGGTTTCACTCCATATGTTAATGGCTTGAACTCAATTTCATATCCTCTCTCCATTTTGACTCGCAGAACTGAACATTTCTTTCTCCGTGCATTATGCCACATAAAGCCATCTGTTTGCTCTGAGGCATTCCAGACTCATTACTTGCGAATGACTCTCAGCAAAAATTGAGACAGAATGAAGAATAACAGAAGAAAACTGGAAAAAATGTGGATGCTAAATGTGGTTAGATTTTGCAAATCAGAAACTTTTGATCTCTCCCAGGTTAACACCATGCACCTGATAAAATAATTTCAGATTACACATATATTATGTTTTTCAAATATTTTGTTAGAAAGGCTGTAGCATTATTCCTCTCCACATGAAATAAAATATCCAGAGGAGTGTGAATTCAGATAGTGTTCTTAAAATTGTGGCCTGCCTGCTTTGCTGAAGGTATTCAAACACAGATTAAGTAAATCAGCAAAAGAAATGAAGCTGGCAATGAACATATAGAGAATAAGGGTCATACCAGGCATCTGCAACAGAACTTCAATCTGAACAGCTATGCTCTAGGAAACAAGGACACAAGTTGACATAATTCTTCTATCTCCACTGACTTTCCACTTCCGAAGTTCTATATCAGTGGTAGCTCCATGTATATTAAGGGTATTACTGCTGATGAATGCTGCTGAAACATAAGAGCGAGATCTATACTGCTTTCTACTATTATGATACCAGAGCAATAGAGCAAAAGCAGTCACACAGTGAGAACACAAAAGATTGGAAAAGTGATTTGGGGAATGACAATTTGAAGCTGAATCTTTCGAGTTCTGAAAAACTAAACTCTTTCACTTTCTTAAGAAAAGATAAAGAAGAAAAAAAGATACACTAACCCAGCTAAGTATATCTCTCCATATGGTATTAACTCACATGACAAACCAACTCGGCAGACTCAAACTTTTCTTGCAGTTTCAAGCGTGGCATGCAACAATTTCAGTTGGTAATTCCTCACACTACATTTCATAAGCAATTTTACATTGTTGCATAAAAGCCGTTAGATAGCTGAAAATTCCCTTTTCACCTTTGCATTGACAGGATTTATTTTAGATGTGTATACTAGGCAATCCTGACGAGGACACTAATAATGCCAGCATTTTAATCTGCAACATGAGTTGCCTATGCTCTGCATAGGGTAATTTCTAGGAAAAAAAAAAATCTCTCGGAGTCTATATCTGTTCACATTATTCAAACGCAAACTTCCATCCCCCCTTCAAAACAATGGGTATTGTAAATAACACCATTTTGCATAAATTCTGTTAATTTGTATTAATTTGTAATGCAAAATACAATCTAGAAAAGGAGAAACTGCAGGTTTTGAGATCACTATTACCCTTTTTGGATTACCTTATTCTTGTAAAAAAAAAAACAAAACAGAAAACAAAAAACAAAACAAACAAACAAAAACCCCACAGTTTTTCGGATGGGATTCTAGTCAATGCCTCACTTCTTTCCTTACTAAGTGAGTAATAATTATTGCAGCTCTGGGCATTTTACTCTGTATCATGATTAACAGTATTTTCAAAGTGCCAGGAAACACCTTGATTTGGAAGGATTCATCACACACTTGCTGTTGCATTGGACAACATCTATACCCAAGGGTTTTGCAAAATTTACCTGCTGAATCCAGGATCCAGCTATTCTCCATTCACAACAAACAGATACTGCTTATTCTGGGACAATGCTCATTGCTATACATATTTCATTTTGATAAAGTATTTCTGTAATATATGCTTATTGGTAGAAATCATTAAAAAATGATCTGAAGTATTTTCTCTAGTGGTCAGTTTTTGATTCTGCTATTTAATTTTCTTGACCTCTGTTGACTACTTACTCTGAATACTATCTCCCTTTAAATCTTGTGAAATTTCCAAAATCACATGACCTCTGTTCCTAGGACCACTATTTTACCATCAGAAGTACATATTTGGCTCAATAATTATAGATTTACTTTCTCCTATTACCATCTCCAGTAGCGTCTAGCAAATTTATGATTTGTTGTGTAGTTCGCATTTTCTCATGTAGCATTACTCATTACTGCAGAAACATCAAGAAGTTGCTTACACAAGAAAAAAAAAGAGAGAAAAAAAGAGAGAATAATTATATTGCTAGAGGAATATCAGCACAGCTATCTATTCCTGTGAACTCTCATCCCAAATTAAAAATATCTACATTAGTAATTACACTGTTAAAGGTAGACTAGTATAACTGCATAGTTAAAATATGCTGATGATTCCTCTTTAGTAACTTACTTGGGTCACCGCTAGTCATTGTCATTATTAACCTGAACAGACAGGCTAAAATAAGTTTAAGTCTTTGTACGTATTTACCATTATCATGTTCATCCACTAGTGAAGACATTACCCCAATAAATTATTTTTCACAGTTGACATACAACAGATGCTTATAAAAATGCAACAGCAGCAAGATGAATAGGATACATTCCTTTCTATTAAGAGTCTATAAGTGTTACTCTTAAAAAAGCACCTAAAAGTCACCTATTAGAAACAAAATACTTCTTATAGGCTGGCACAATACAAGCAAATTCTTACAAAGAATAGCAGAATCATTTCCAGGACTGTCAGAGAAGAATTGTCTGTCGTTATAAATTAAATATAGTCTGCAATTACAATGTGTTTGAGGGGCTCGGGGTTTACCTATTATATAACCTGGTGCAACTCAGAGACTGTTGGTCTTCTCACTTTTCGGAGAGCTGAATTCAGTGCATGCTCCCCAGAGCTTCCTTTTTGTGGGAGAATGGTATGAGGAAGGCTCCACTTCCAGTTAAGGGCAAGCTCAAGACCTGCACGAAGAAGGGGAGGCACCGGGATGCTTCCAGGAGCTGTCTTTAAGGAGAAAGCTATTCAGCACACCATAAAACATGGACAAAGGCCTTTCCCAATGCTGTTGTGCTTGTTTTTGCTCAACAGGCTCTTGCTCAGGAAGAGTGAATCAGGAAATATCGTAACGCACTAGCCAGAAATGGACAGCTTCTGAAACAATTTGCATTCTGACAGCCAATTTCCATTTCTGATCCATTTGCCTCTTCCTGGGCCATGTTCACTGAAGGAAAATAAACTCATGCAGAGCACAGAAAAATCATCACACCATTTCAGCAGAGGCTATATGTATTTAAAAAAAAGTTTAGGGGAAGCCAATTTATTTCCATAGACATTCAAAAAATTCTAGAGCCTCTCGGAACCTAATCAAAACCAGCTTGTGATGAATCGTTGTGACAATATACCTTCTCCTTGCACAGTCCAGGCCTGTATTCATTACTTGAAGATTTACGCTGGTGCTACAGCAGAATCCTACTAAATGTATAACCTTGTCACTCAAATAAATTTATTCATTTAGAATGTCTCTGTCCCCCACAGAGGATTGTTTCTAGGACTCTATTACCTGAAATAGTTCTGCTTGGACATGTATCAAGTGCTGTGTTCATCTAACACATCTGTTTATTCAGCACGTTAATTTTTCCTAGTGTTTATTTCATGAGGAAAACAGGAATAAGGTACTCTCTTACAAAGCATAATTCATTTTTGAGAAGATTCACACAGAAGCCAAACAAAGCATGTGTGTGCCTTGCAAAGTGAACTGTAAGATTCTCTCTTAACAAGAACACCTTTTCAGAAATAAGGGTCTTTACACTACACTATTGTAATGGCTTTCCGCAAAGGATTATCACACACATGCAAATGTCTGAGTCATGTACTCTATGTCACTCACACATTAGTACACATATTTCCTTTCAGAAGTCTGTGCACCTGCTTTGACATTACTGCCAGAAACAATGTGATGCTTCCTTACATCTCTGGATTTAAAGTTTTAGATCAGGCAGAAGACACTGCTGAGATACAAGACAGATGTGGAGTACAAAGGAGGTTGTATTCACTCTCAAACTCAAAATTCAAAAGAACACACAAAGTGAAAATGTATCGGTATTACTGTTAAATAATTTTGTTAAAGCTGTCAAATATAAGTAACTCAAAGTCTTGACTTACTTCCCATTATTCCCCTTGAGTAATGTTGTCTTTTGAGCATCTTACGTATCTTCCTAGGAATTCTTATAGCTATTTTAGACTAATGCTTAGAATATGTAGTAGCTACAATAGTTATTACTACCCCTCTAACAATAAGCTAAAAGTATACATCACTATATATGTTTTTACAGTGTCACAATAATCTATTCTGTTTTCTACTTGCCTTTTCCACCATTTGGTAACATTTTATTTTTTTCTAGACTTTGGACTTATATTTTACAATTTTCTGTCCTCTAGCAAGACCCTCTTTGGGAGTGCAGTGAGGAGCAAGTCTGTAGGAACACAAAACCTATCATCAGAAGACAGTGAAAGAGTCAGTGAGCCCTGAAGACAGCTGTTCATCCATGAGGTACCCTAATTACTCAGAGAGCTTTTTGTCAATCATGTCTACTTGGAGATATTTGACAGCAGGGTAAGTTACCCAGTCACTTTCGAAAAAAAGAATTTGAAAGACCACTGCAGCTAGTAACTCTTGTGTCCACTAAAATAAAATGTCGCTCTTCAATAGGATCCTCAAATAGGCATCAAGTCAAACTGTATATATCAAGACAGATGAATAAGAAGAGACGGGGAAAACGAGGATATCTGAAGAAACTGAACTAACAAGATCACTTAAAAGATCACTTCAGATCACTTAAAAAGGGTAATGATTTTTGTCAGTCTTCAAAGATATTGAATACCACCTTCAGAACTGTAATTTTACATGCAGAACTGGATTACTGTGTTTTCTACATCTTGTTTATACTCAGCATTCTCACTGTAACAGGGATGTGTTTCATTTTGATGCCCAATTATTGAATCTGAGATCTGAGTTGCAATGAGTTGCATCTGATGTTAACAGACTATAATAAACTTTATGATCTCTGTCTCTCAATTAACACTATTAAGTTGTATTCTGTCATTTTTATTACACTAGCAAATAAATAAAATTTTCTGACACATAAATGCTTGATTATTTCATGTTACTACTCAGTTATTAATTTTACATTTCTTTTAAAGAGGATAATTTCTGCCTGACAAATAGTTAATGTCAAAATCAGCAGAAAATAATTTGTTTTCAAGCTTCTAACACAAAGAGTACATTACATATAACTATGTAAAAATTAAGCAATTGAAAATATAAAATCTTGTCCCACAACATTTTTTCCCTCCTTATGAAATCACTGATTAAGGGAAATGCAAAGCAGATTTTCTGTTAATGCCCCCGAAGAATTTTAACCTTACAAAACAGATTCAGGAAGCAAAATGGCAGAGTTATGCTGACAGATGTCCCAATCTCTTTCTACAGGAAGATAGGATAAATAGCAGGAAGAGGAAGCTCTCCAAAATACATCTGAATATATATGCAAAAGTGATAGGTGTCCTTAATGCTCAAAATAAGTGCAGCTGATGGAGAAAACACTGGAAATCAGGAATTAGCCAAGTATAGAATATTTTGGTATCAGTAACTTTTGCAGTTTCATTATTTCACACACAATGTTTGAATGAAGAAAGCTCATAAACAAGAGGCAAAAGATCCATAAAAGACATTCACCTTGCTATTTGTGTTAGGAATGTCTTTCAGCTCCATTTGAACATTCTTCTAGCAGTTGGATTCTGCTTTCTTAAGAAAAACAAAATGCTTAGAGCTGGATTCTTAGAGTTTTCCTTAAGCTGTTTGTGCCAGGCACCTAAATACTTCTAAGTACACAACCACATGTGTCCTAGGTGGCTTGGCAAAGAATAAAATAGCAGCTAGCCAGTGAATGTGTTTTTAATATTCCTGACAAGATTTCACATAAAGAGTAGGCATCGTTTCCTCACCAAATAAGCTCAAAGTCATAGGTCAGAGTCAATATTACCCTTATTTAGAAGAATACAACAAGGTCTAAGATTTCAAGATTTCCTCCTATTTCTGTCCAAATGCCAAAAGTAAAAATTGCCACATAATTCTTTACATTTTTCTGAGGCCTTCAAACATAAACCTGGGAAAGTGTTTTCAATGAATCTAAAGTACGCAGGTGTCTTTGTTGCTACTGTTATATTAAATAAATAATACATACTATATAATAATAATACATACATCATCACTAATGTTTTAAGACTGAGTTGAACATGACTGACATTTGGTTTTGGCCTTTGGCAAAGGGGGATCTCAGTGAGCAAAAAAGCACACAAATGTTTTCACCATTAACAGCTCAAGAAGCAAAAGCATTCATATACACACAGTAAACTCAATGACAAGGTATGAACAAAGAACTGAGGTTATGTTCATCAACATTTTGTTGTGAAGAGCTGGTGGATAAAGACTTAAAACACCTGTTTCAGTTCTGTGAAACTTAAAAGCCTTAAAAGGGAAGCAGAAATAACCTAACTATTATCTAGAGACTAAATACAATTTCTTGAAGGAAAGACAACAGTCATCACTTTCTGAGTTTGTATTTATCAATGTCCCCAAGAAGGAATTTAGCCCTTCCTGGAGAAGAGAAGGGCAACCCGACTGCCCCATGCTCCAGCGAGAACTGGTTGCTTTAAAAAGAAATAACATTGCCATCCTTCGGCAGTCTTTCAGCTGATCACTGGCTGGCAAATAATCACATCCACAAACAGTGGGAAAAGATAATGTTGAGGAAGACGACAGAAGTGAGAGAGGCTGAAAGGCTCACATCTTTGATTTTTATTAGCTAGGAAGACACACACATTGTGATTCCTACCAAGATTTCAGGGGCCTCAGAAGTGGGGGGAAGGGGCACACCACAACCTAGAGGAAACAGTCCTTGAAAGTCAATTTGTCTGATTGTGGACCTGAGTCCTCCCTCCTATTAGACTTGAGGATTCCCTCCCTCCATTCTCTCCCTCCCTCTCTAGATGATTTGAGGATTCATTGCTGTTTCTCTTGTCCTATTATGGATTCTACTACATGACCCAGCCCATTATATTTTCATATTTATTGTGCATTTTGCTAAATTGTTAGTAAACTTGGAATGCTGAAACAATATTTTGCCATCTGTTTATATATGCAGACCCAAGATAAAAGGTGCCTAGATGACAATATTTGGTCCAGCTGTTGATCGTTGGTTGCATTTGCACAGACATTACCAAACACCTGACACCTTTCAAATCCTTGCAAGGTATCTCTAGTTCTTACCATTCTTATGGTTTCTGAGGACAAGATTCTGAGCTCAGCTATTGATCTAGTCTGGTCCAACAGATCTCTTCAAAAGTTAGCAGGCTTTGGTAAAAGCGCTCAGTGGTCCTTGTTCAGATCACTTTGATGACCTCAGAAAATTCTGTCCTTGGCTTAAAAATGAAAATGACTACTTTCTTTCCTTTATCTAAGAAATTGACATAATGATTTAGCCCTTGAGCATCAAAATCACTTAATACAAACAAAAGAAAAGAGCTTAACTGATTCTCTACTTAATTTAAATAACATAAAAATGGTTCTTAGGTATGTTGCCTTATAAAATTTAAAACAATAGTTTTAAATATAAATATAAAATTTAAAACAATAGTTACATGGAGGAGCTTTTTTAATCTATAAATTATTTTCCTCAAAAACATTAGCATAAAGAGAGTATGAAGAAAAATTTAAAACAAAAAGAGAATTAACAGCAAGAATTAGGAGAAAATCACGAAAGCACCCATAGCAAAGAAATGAAGGTGAGGGAAAATAGCTTTTTGATAATTAATATGCTTGCTGAATTGCGTTAACATATAATAATACTAGACAACAAGATAATATTGTACATCTTTAGATACAGACAAGTGGCTGGCATTCATTTCAGCATGTTCTCAGTTAACTGTATTATGAATGTCTAATTCCATGAAGAAAGATTTAGCACCATACACTGTTTCTATTTGTATCATCCTTTTTTATTTTCTTTGTATTACTATTTTTGAATATGCAGCTTATAAGCCATTTTCTCACCTTTCAAAAATGAAAGAGAATGCAATGAAAGAGAATTTTAAGAGAATGCAAATACTAGTCTGAGACCCTCATAGCTTTACTCAAAGGGAGTCTGTTGTCAATGGGAAACTGCTATTTTCTCCTACCATACAGTGAAATATCCATAGTTACAAGTCACTACTGGCAATTACAATACCCAGCTCCTCACTTCAAGAAGGCCTGTGGGTTGAATGAACAGATATTTCTGGCAAGTACAGTTTTTAAGGTGTTTTTACTTACACTGTAAGTCACACAGACAACTTAGTGGCAACTAAACTCCCTATTCTCTGTTACTGTCATCCAGAATCCTAAACAGTAAAACTTGGGCCAGAACAGGGAATTCAGTACATAAAATCTGCATGAGCTTCGTAGATACTTTGGAGTGCAAGGTCACTTGAGATAACCTAATTATTTAGCGTAACCTTCCATAACATGTTTCATTATAACATCTTATAGCAAACCTGTACAGCGCTTTTAATAATAGCAGGAGAGAGGGAGATCAAAAGGTGCTTGAGGCCCCCAGGAAGAGACAGTCAGAGGCAGAAGATGCTAAGTCCTCTGGAGGGAAAAAGGTTATTGAAATCTGCTTGGTATGCATATGTATTAATGTTTAACCCTGCTGCACCCTCCTTTTCTTTTGTGAAACTCTGATTTTTTTTTTCTGAGAAAGACAACCTTTTTACAGATCATTATGGTTTTTCATACAAGTTGTGTTCTCTTTTGAAGAAACATAGCTTCTATCTCTACAAAAATACTAAAATAATAACTGCGATGATTCTGCTGATAGGCTAGTGGAACTCCTCTGTTACTAATAATAAATAGCTAGTATTTACAACACAACTGTGGTGATGTATGGGTAAGAAACAAACTTAGGGTGTATCTTGGGGAAAGTTGTTTTCTCACTTAGTTTGAAGGACAACCAAAGATGTACAAGGTACACATCATATTCTGTGTGAGGCCATCATTGTTTCTAATAAATTATAGTACAGAATAATACCACCAGCTCTAGCATGCTGTTTTCAAATTGTTTGAAAAGCTTCAGAGCTATACATTAAAACTGACATGTTTTAATCACAAGGGATATGCTTGAAAAAAAGACCCCTACTGCTTAGAATTCAAATCAAAAAGAGTGGCAAACACATACTGAAAGCTGAATTCATACTAGTCCTGAATGTACTGGCTAGATGTGCAGAAAGAGGGGGAGAACACCAGGTGTCCCAGGCACATTGCACACTGACTCCCTCCAATCTCATATAATCAGGAGGCACATACAGAACAAAACCTTCCCAGTACAGGATGATATGACAATGACTAAATGAACTACATCATTGACTCATCTATAATACAAAACCTTTTATATATCTTGTGTTATCCTGCAGACCATCTACTCATACTCATATATACAATGGAATATTTTAGGAATAAATATTTCAGCTAAAAAACACTATGTTTTTTAAATGTCCTACTGTTGCCATCAGTCCTGCACAACTGAAACTGGCTGCACAACAAATACTTGCCAGGACAAGTTCGCCACAACAGTGAATCAGATTCCCTGCTCATTTCAGCAAAAGGGGTCTGACTTGGTGGCTAAGGATTCTTGCCTCTATGCGGGAAACTGCAGCAGAGAGGATCAGAACAAAGAAGGCTCCACTGAAGCCTTCCTCAGAGATGGAAGGTGAGAAATTCAGCCATAAACATTGTACTACCCTATTTCCTGGCATACAGAAGTAGGAAGTTTACTTACAGTAGATGGAATTTACTTCCACTAGCAATGGAATTGCTCACAACTACAATTTCTTTCTAAACATTCCATTTCTGGTATCAATGATAAACATGTACTGTAAATAAACTTCTTCCTGTGTCTGTACTGTAAATAAACTTCTTCCATGTGTCAAAAACTACTTTTGTACTGAAAATGGACCAAAGTATCTTCAGAGATTTTACAAAGATATTCTATAGGATATATAATGCCATAATTTTAAGGTAAGGTAACTTTTTTTTAGGGAACATTACAAAATTTACATAGCCTACTGTATATGTTTGTACTGTGTATGCTCTTGTGCTCCTTGTACCACTGTAGAACATTTAACTCCCTGGAAGAGACCTTCAGGGTGGCTGACTCAGCCTCCTGCTATGCACAAGGCACATCACATATCTTTTTTTTTTTAATAATCCAATTTATATTTGACATGCCTGTCCAATTGTATGCCCTCACCCTATAGTAATTTCAGGACAGCTAAGACCATTCAAACTACCTTGCACTCATCTGCAAGGCTGGAGGAATGTACATGGCTCTGCTGTCCTGCTGTTACCTCGGATGTTCCCCACCATCAGCTCAGCTCAGGGAAGTGAGCTTGATCCCATCCTGTCCTGTGGAGCAATGGTTTAGGCTGTGCAAAAGGAGGTATGAACAGAATTCACCACACAGTGAAGAACACTCACAAAACAGATGGGACTCAGCAGGAGCTGAATGTTTAGGCTGGGGCTGCAAAGCCAGACATTAAGATCGGGGGTGGGGGAAAGCTTTTTTTTTTTTTTCTCCTTATTATAACTTTAGCAAGAGTTATAGAGCTAATTTCGGTTAAAATCACTGAATTCTTGAGTACACGTTTTTAGTAATCTTTCAGTAAGTATCAACACTTCTACATTCAGAAAGTAAATATATCCAGAAAAAATACAGTATGCAAAATAAATTCAAGTTATCACCATAAAGGTCACACTCTCAGGAACCCCCCCAAAAACTAAGGGATTGAATCCTAATCCTTACACTGAATTAATCCCTAAGGTCCTAAGAATTTAGGTGATGCCAGCTACTACCTTGCATATCCTGCAGTCACTGGACAAGGTCATATTTCTACATTGGGCATGTGGAATCTGTCCTGCATTTCCTCAGGAGCTCAGGAAGAACCCTTCCCTACCCCTCCTACATGCCCCCACCAGCTGTAATTCCTCCTTGACCTTTTCAAACTCCCCTTACTTTCCTGATTTTGAGTTAATTTAGAGGTAATCATCTGCTATGACTACATTGTTCCCTATTTTAAGTTAGCCGTGGCAAGGGACTAAAACAAGCATGAGAACTTTCTATTTTTTTAGTAATCTTTAAAGCAGATACTGCCTGTTCTGTTAAGGTCAGATGTGCCTTTGCACACCTTTTGTTTGACTGGAAGAGCAGGAATTTGCACCACTTACACCAATTTGCAAAATGTGCATTTTTTACTTTACCTTCCATCTTGGTATTGTACAAGTGGTATGGGACATTAGACAAGGAACATATCTGCAGAAGATCCATGCTGATTTTCCCATGCCTAATTCACATAGAGCTGAGATGATTTCAATTCCTCTCAGCTCAGATGTAACAAATGTAAACTGCAAATATTTGGGGGAGAATAGGAGAGTGTTATTTTAAGAATTAAACAGAAAATCAATTGACTGATTAAAAGATTATGAGATATTCTTTCACATGTCCCCACCTTTTGCATCCATGATGCTCTCCTCAGTAACCATAGAGGCATTTCTAGCTTAGTGATTTCAGAAGTACCCAGGCATTAGCTCGTGAGCATTCATTTTCCACTGTCTCTTTGTCTGTACTAGACAATTAAAGAGTAATTTTAACTTTACTGTTGAATGTTTCCTTTCTTTGTCTGAAAAATATAGCTAATTTCTCCTTCATTGTTAAAGCTGTAGTCTTCATTTCTTTCAAGCTCCGTGTATAGAATTGAAATGATTTATTTATTCTACTATAGAGTACTACTTCCACCAGATTTTTCTAGGGCTTCATTTTTTAGGTATTATTTCCCTACACAGCTGTGTTCATGCTGCCACTCAGTGGCAGCACAGAGATAAGTGTATCAGTAACGTCCATGTTTATGTTGCCCTCCAAAATCTCTTGGAATGACTCTTAAGACAAATGAAATATCATGTGCCCATTTTCGGACTGCAGAGCAGTCACAGTGTCTGCTCATTTGGCCCAACTGCTATTTACATAAGGCATATACAAACAAAACACCCATGAAATCAATAACATTACTGTAGACCTGCAGAAAATTGCAGATATACTTGACAATAGAACTTAGTTCTGCTTATTTCTTCCAGGACTCTTAAGGTAACTTTATTGGATACAATACACAAAACAACTTGTCAGTCTCCCTCCCAGGACCATGGGAGGCACTAGAACGCAAATCTTCTCTTTGCTTTGCTGACACAAATCCTCAGTTTTGCTCATGACTCCGTATTCTCCTGTTACAGAAAAAGTTGTACCAGGCAGCAGGTCAAAAGATACTTACGCTTCCCACCTTTCTGAGGCTTTTATAAACTTGTCAGGGCCAAATCAGCTCCAGCCACAGCAGCTCCTTTATTGCAGTAGAATATACAGACAGTCAAAGGAGGCAACAGAAAGTGTTGATCTCAAGCAGAGAGGCAGCTGGCAGCCTTCTGTAATTAAATTCCTGGCAGTTTTTGAATGTTTTTATAATTTTTGCTTGGTCAGCAGATATTTAAGTGTGTCAACTCCTAGAACTCACCTTTTATTCTTTTGAATGTCACCACACATTTGCAGGTCACTGCTCCAAAGGTTTGCCATTTACAAATCTAATTCCTTAATTGTTTCAGAAGTATCAAATCACACATGACATCAAGTCTTCAGGGTTTTCAGATATGTCTCCTCCCAAACACAGTCATACTGGGTCCGGACAGCTGGGAGGCCCCTGCTTCTGTCATGACTGGGCAGGATCTCCTCTTCAGTACTTCAAAAATCACCCTTACTATCAAAACTTTTTGTTGAAAAGAGAAACAAATGCTGTAAAATGAAGAATAAAAAATGGTATTGTCCTAGCAATTTAACTGAAAAGTCCCTTTTTCTTCCACAGCATTGCCTATCTCCAACAAAATCTCTCTGTGACCTTGAATCTCTACACACTTATTTAATGAGAGATGGACCTTCCTTTCCCATTCATCCACAGTCCTGTGTTTCCTTAGCACATCAGGTAACTACTGAACACTGCTTTTGATTTCTGTATTTGAGTGCAATATTTTGTAGCTCCGCGTGCTTGGTGATACATTTTATAGTGGGTTCAGAACAAGCATTCCATTATTCAAACATGATTTAAAAAACACAGTCCATATTCAGTCACCCCTGCTTAAGGTAATTATTATCAGTTCATTGAAACAACATTTAAATCAAAAACTTGGAAGAAAAGTGAAGTCAGATTCTGTATAAAATCACGGAGCTCTAAAGGCAGAGGTCCTCAACATCAAGCCACTTAAATTCAGATACAGAAATCTGATCACAAGCAAACGAGCAATAGCAAAGATCTCATCTTACGAGTTCCTCATTTTCTATCTCCATTCATCTTTGCATATCTATTCCATTTCAGTGCATTCGAGTCATAACGAGACAGCAATTTTGTTATCAGTTTAGCTGGGTGCCAGAAGATCTTCAAGAAACTGAATCTCTGCAACGGCCAGGTTAATGTATCGTGCAGCTCGTCATTCCGTGGGATCACAAGGCTAAGCCTCAGCAGAAGATAGGTCTCAGCAGTACAAGCTTTCTCCTGTAACAAGGTCAATCAGGTAGGAACCTGGATTAAAATGGCTGGTGTGAAAAAGCAAGTTGAACAGCACTAAAGTTTTTATATTTGTTCTTATACTTCCATATTACTGTTTGCAGGATGTCTTCATGGTCTATCACTATTTTGCACCTGCAGCAGTAGGTGTCAGCTTTCTGCTCCAGCATTCGTTCTCACATGCTAGACTGGGTCCTAAACTAATGTCAACTTTTCTACCATAAATGAAAAACAAAAATGTGCTCCAACATTATGGCTTTGTAGTTCGTCCTTCAGAACAGAAGCCCAGAAGGCAAATGTCATTCCAAAGATGGGCCTCAGTTCATGATGAAGGAACCACAGTGAATCGAAGAAATTTATTGTCAGGCCTTCACAATTTAGTAGCAAAAATTTTCCAACAGCATGTGCCTTCAAGTGACAGACTTCTGTTTTGCTGTTAGGTATGTTTCTAGCTTGAACAGTCTGTTCCTAAGGTGATAATTCCTGTGGACCATCATGAATAAATGTTAAATTATAGGAGAATTTAATGATCACTTTATCTCTGACATAAAACCTCACAGATATTTCCCACCTCTGCACCATACTGTAACAACTCATATGACTCCTTCTCTTATTGCTGCACCACAAAGAACCAGCTGTGCATACAACACATAGGTCAACCGTCTGCCAAACAAAACTATGTTGTGCAATACCTGAAATTAAGCAATGCACACCATCTACTGTTCTGTTCCCACAGATCTGGAGAAAAGTTTTCAAGTTGCTCACTGTTGCACAGGAATGAGCATCCCCTGCTAATCAGAGAAAGCTGCCCATGTTGGGTAAAATACTCCTCCTCTTAATTCCTTCATTTATACTACTTAATAACCCTTGATATAGTACCCTTTGCATCCAAGCAAAAAATTGGAATTACACCAGTTGCTTCATTTAAAATATGGTTATTTTCTCCAAAACTGTCATTTTCCACGCATCTCCTTCTTAAATACTTGCCCCTTTTCTCACATTTGCTTGTGGTTCCGTATGGGGTACTAGGAACATCTATCTATTTGCCAGCACCAATTGCTGTTATACAGAATGGAAATAGGGTAATGTCAGACTTTCTTTTGACATTTCAGAACAATAAGTTTCCATTTGCTGCACTGAAAGCACAAGATTACAAGATCAGCAGAAATCCTGGCAGCACTGCCTACAGCAAGCACAAGAGAAGAAAAGTTACTCTTTTTTTTCCTTGTCTGTCACAGACAAAATAACCATGGCCCAAGCACTACTGGAGTAGGTGGTTGTGCTGGACACACGGACAGAGCAGGACAGACCCTGCTCCACAAACACTCCCAAATCCCACTCCCAGCACACTTGCATAGTGACCCCATGCTCCCTCTTCTCAAGCTCTCTGCAAATGGGTAAACCAACACAAAGACTGGTTATTCAAAATATTATGGTTTCTGTAGCTTCTGGAATTTCTGCATAATTTTGCTTCCTGTTCATCATCTTCTACCAGATCAGTTTCTGAGATTTAAAACAGAAATTTCTGACAGACTGTTGCATTTGTTGCAGGTCATTTGAAGCACTCTGCAGGCCTCTGTTTCTGCAACAGAATAAAATGCAACCAATCATAATCTAATTTTACCTAAAGGAATACTGATCTTTCCCCAGCAACTCCTGTAATATAACAGTAACACCTGATTTGCCATGACAATATATTCAAGTCCTGAATAAAATTAACCCTCTATCCATTACAAGTGATAAAAACTTAAGCGCTCCCTTGGGTTTGAAAAAATTCTTGTTGTGTGTGTGACAAAGCTCAAAGCATCTTCCAACATAAAGAATTTAATCAAAAATCTGCTTCCTGACTTCGAAATTATACTACTTTAGATAATGCACAGGTGCACCAGTGCTGTTACTTCCAGATAAGCAGCAGACTCACTAAATGTGGTAGTTTGTAACATCAGAAAGCTTCACCTTTCTGAAAAGATATCACTCAAAATACAGAAAGTGGGAATAGGAAAAAAAAAGCGGGGGGGGCGGATTTTCACATTGCTTATTGCAGTTTAAATTTCAGGCATGGTGTTTCTCCCTTTCTAATGAAATGGCTCAATGAATCCCAAAAGGCTAATGTGTGAGTTTCAGGTGACTTTTTCACCGACAGTGGTGGAAACTGAAATAAATGATGCAGAAGGTAAAGTAATTGGAATTCCTATCTAGAAGTTCACAGATCAGGGCTGGGATATTTATAATTCTAAGGACAGCATGTTATGACTGTTCTTGGCATTTGACACGGGAAGAAGGTTAAGAAGGCTTAAGCACAGAATGTCAAATATGAAACAAGGTAAAAGCACACAGTGGGTAAGGTACAAGCTGTAAAGTCTTTTAACAGCTATTTTGTTACATGATCATTTAATTTTCATATCTGTTTACCTAGTTGGAAACAGTTACATTTTTATCTTTCAGCTGGGCAATTTATTGATATAACTGTTAATAACAATTATTTATGATTCGAGATTTTTTAGCAATTTCAGATACTTCTGTAGACAAGGATTATTTATGTTTTTTTTCCTATTGTCTGTATTTCAAAAATTAAGAAAATATCCAGATTTTACAAGGACTTAATCAGAAATTCTGTGTTCAATAAAAGCTTGCTACCAGTCTGCTTGTTTGACAAATGCCTTTACCATTTCTTATTTATAAGTAATTTAAACAGCTTAGAAGATGCAAGGACAACAGAGCACCAGTGTGACTTACTCATTTGTTTACTTGTGTCTTACTCTCCAAAGTGACTGTGAAGATGTAGTGTTTCTAATTATCAGGTCAAGACACAGGCAGCAGCAGTGTTTATGAAAGCTTCCTAGCAGAGGATGGGAGGCCAGGGGAATGCTGCAGTGCTTCGCTGCAAATGAGGAGATCTGGAGCTGACGCTCGATAGCTCCACTTTCACAAGGTAATTAACGAGGACAGTAGATAGTTTTCAATACAACCTCTAATTGTAGTAGGCTAAACATAGCGGAGTGCTGTTGTGAAGATTAATTGGTTAATGTCTGTAAAAGGCCTTAAGCATGGAGTCATAAAAACGCTAAGTGACATTATTATTTTTATAGAAACAGGATGAGTCACATATTTTCATTTTTCTTTGCCATAGGCAGCTACAGAAGACCTGTTTTATGTACAACAGTATGAATAGATGTGAGTTACAAACTCAAAACTGTAACATGATGAACAACTGCAGATGTAATTTTGTTTACAGCATATAATTCATGCCTGGAACTCAGTGCCACAGGACACTAAGATGAGAAATTAGATTAAAAAAAAAAATTAGGTTAGATCTTTTTTTCCAGAAGTAACTAGTAGGCATTCCTTAAAATTATATGCACCAACTTAGAGACTACTTAAAAGAGAAGCTCAGCATTTCTATATAAAACCAGATATTGACAAATATTTCAAAATGGATTCCAGGAGCTCCAAAATCTCTTACTAATTTGAAAAATAAGCCTTTTACAGAAATAAAGACTTGTTGAATTATTGTATCTGTCTTACAAAAAGAGTAAAAATTAAAAGGGTTTTCAATCCATTGCTTCACAATATAACATCACTGACAGCTGTCTAGAGCCAAACTTCCTTTTTAAGGAAGCAAAAGCCTGCAAAGCAGGGGGAATTTCATTTCTTCTCTAGAGCCTTACGTGTGGAGGGCTGTCAGACTGCGCATTGCACAGAGTTGGATTCTCCACCCATTTCTTGATCAGAGGAGCATGGCAGAAAGCCTAACTACTCTTAAGCTCAGCCTTCACAAATGTACAGCAAGGGCTAGGTAATGTGATCCAGAATCCCTTCTTATTTTATAAGCTGAGTATTAGAGGAGGCATCACAGATATTGGAAATAGGCAGGAGAAACCCTGAGGCAACAGTGACCATAAACCTGCCAACCTAAAGTAGGGCTTCTGGTAGCACTTAGCTTACTGCTTTGTTTGGGGAATGATTAAATGCAGAAGAAGTCCTCCAAGGTCATCCAAGGTCTTCATGCAAGAACCAGGACAGGGAGGGCCATTTTTGACAATTATTATTATTATATCTAGTAGGGAAGCATATACATTTCTTTCTTAATCTAAAATTACTTTAAATTACCTGACATTTTAACTTTACTATTATAATACCATTTTTGGTATGTAATTTTCCAGTGGAAATGGCTGTTATTGAAAAGGCTTCTCTCCTGTTACATTCTAAATCTCTCTCATTATATATATGCAATATAAAGCATTTCGAACCTCAGCAAGTAATCTAATATTTTCTGCTGTAGCAAGGGAATCACACTTTCTTTGCTTCATATGTGACTTTATTAATGTTTCTAAACATGCTTGCTCTGCAGATGCCAAAATCCACAGGCAAAGCCTTTCAGTGAATTGGCTATTAAGTTACCTATACCTACAACATGAGAATAACATTTCTAAGGGAAAGTTCTGCTCCACCTGGGCTATTGCCAGTAGCTGAGTTCAACTCTGTTTGGTAACACTGATCTGAGTTACTCAGGTCAGTAATTATATGCCACTAATAAAAGGTATAGTGGAATCACATAAAAATTTCCTTATGTCTAGATGAAAAATGTGGCACAAGCAAAGATACTTGAATTAGGAAAAGTGGGAAAGAAGAGAGTGAGAAAATGCATTAAGATACTGCTCTCCATTATATTGGGAAGTACAACACAGACTGCTCAGCAGATTTCACTTATAGGCACAGTTCTGCAAGTCATTTCTTGGGCACACTGTCGTCATGGAGTTTAATTGCCCCAGAACATGTCCACAGCCATAAATTCATCTTTTATGGGTCACTAATGACAATACTTGTTCCTGAGGTTCCCATGCCATCACTTGGAACACCTAAGACAAAAGGGAGACCAAATCTGTTTGCAAGATCACTGGTTTCAGAGCATACGAAACCATTTTTAGGGACTATGTTCTATCGGAATTAAATGGGTTTGGACATTTCTATTTTTGAGTCAGTGGCAGAAAATAGCTTAGAACAGATAATAAAATTGAAAAGTATAAAACAACTTTGTTTTAGTACTTTTAAAATATAAAATAATTCAGGCTAATTAAGAAGTGATTTAGATATAGTACATTAATTGGAGGACAGATATACGAAACAATCGTTAGCCTTTTAGCCGATGGGTTGATACGCCTCCAGCATAATGAACTGGAGTTCAAGACTCTGCTGCTTTACTCAAAACCAGACTCTCAGTTTTCCAGCACCTAGGCAAATATTTAACTTGCCAGCTTATAATGATGTTGGCACCCCTTTCTCTTCCTCTTTGCTTTTGTGAGAGACTATGAAGTTCCCTCATGGCTGAAAGCCCAGCTTCATTAAAAAAAAAAAAAAAAAAGAATAATTAGAAAACCTAACTAGGAACTGGAAGTCAAAATACTTTTTTTTTTTTTTCCTTTGGATCATGGCTCTCATTCTTGAGAAGGTGCCCACAAGCACACTTTTTAAATCATTTTTATAAATAGACCATTTAAATTTTTTTTAGATCAGCAGCTGACCTGAAAAAAAGCCAGCAGTTATGCAGAATACTATGCCGTAGTGTGAAAAAACTCTTAGAGAATTTAGTTTGATGTACAGAAAAGTGATGCTGGCTCAGGACTTGACTTTTTAAATAATCCCATTCACACATTTTTAAAAGCATTCAGAACTTAATTTTTTAATTTTTGGATTTTTATAAGGAAGAAAGTTAGAATGATTTTGAATAATACATTTTCCTAATTAATCCTTTTCCTTAGGTTTGCTTCTCTAATAAAATTAAAGAACATCTATTTCAAAAATGAAAAAAAATTAAACTTTAAAATTACCTTTAAAAAGTTTATTTTTGAAAGACAGACCAACTGAAATAACTGCTAAACTTTACATTAATTTTAGAATTTCAGACAATAGTAGTAGTAGTTAAATCCAAACTTTTTAGTGCAAGATATTGTGTTGCAAAATTTCGTATGTCTTTTACTATGTTCTCCCTCCTCTCCTGCCCCATTCCAGATGATTTAACGTTCCACTCTAACAGTAAGGGAGAAGTCTTTCTCTGGCAAGTTCTTTTATTTATTTCTTCATTTATTTTTAAACAAAATGGCAGGTACTTTTATCTTATGACATTGTAATGAATCCAAGAAATCTGGATGAAGTAGCAGAGTAGATGGGGAGACATATATATATACCATATCCATATATCTGATATATACATCAACATACAGCCAGAAAACCTATCAATGTATTTGATTCTGGCTTCAGGAACCATCTGTAAAAACAATACCATTGCAATAAGAGTACGTTTTCTTCCATTTTTCAGCTTTCTATCAGCTTTCTATCTTTTCAGCTTTTTGAGTCAAAGAGATCCACATCTCTTTGGCCTCCTTCACAAGCTGTATTTCACTTCGAGTATGAACTGTGAAGCACCCACACTTTTGCCACAGCCTAGATTCTGGATACACACACCTTCACGCCTGCAAAGATGAATAGACAGCAGAAATGCACATGAACAATCATGGAAGCACACAAACCAAAAGGGCTAAATAAAGAGTTTATGCAGTATCTCTAATAAAGAAGCAAGAAAACATGGCAGGATCCAAAGATTCACCCTGAATTAGGAGACATCTACGGTATATTCACAGGAACAAGAAATGGTTTTTCACTTCGGGTGCAAAAATACAGCTTCTGGTAGGGAAGAACCCATATTGCTGGGCTCCCCTACACAGAGTAAAATGTACAGCAGGTGATCAATGTATAACAAAGAAATACAGGAAATATTAATGGTTTATATTTCACTTGCAGCTCGTTCACAATAGCTGAAGATTTGGACTTCACAGATAGGGTTGAGAAGGGATAAAGGAAGGCAAGTAGAGTCCAGCCCAACTTGCTGTAGGCCTGATTATAAGTCCTAAGATGGCATGATTAATTGTACTGCATCAACATAAGAAGCCAAAAATAAAACACAGGACACAATCCAAACTACCTCTGCTGCTAAATTAATCTGTTTCTGCCAAATGGAAGTAGCCTATTTATCAAAATGAAACTTTAGCCTCACTTAATATAACAAAAAATGAACTTTCAATGAAATTTAATAAGATTTCAAAATGTATCATGTCTCAGTACACTCTTCTGTATGAGATGGCAGTGTTTTTAAAAATCATTCTCTCTCAGACAATTTGAGCTCTAACTGAATGACAAGACACTGACGTAAACATTACTCTTCACATACATCACAATGATTGGGCTTCCCTAGCTTTCCTTCATGTACCCTGTCTTGAGTGAAAAATAAAGCAAAATAATCGTATTGGTTCTAACTTTGTTGCATGGGGTTTATTTTTTTGCATTTCCCTGGTGCAAATCCAGTCTGTTGGTGTAGAGCATACAGTTAAAAAAAAAAAAAAAAAAGAAAGAAAAAACACTATCTTCAATATATATATTTACTTGACACTTTCTGAGAGGCCAGAAAGGAGATTTACGCTTCTTCAGTTTCTACGGACACTTTGCAATTGCAACAGAACATGAACCTCACCTATTCCTTTATTCTTCTATTCCTCAAAAGAGTTGAAAATCGTTTGTCTGTGAAGTTCCCAGGCTTCTTACTACCAAAATAGGCACATACTGTCCAGCTTCACTCAAATATCCACTGTTCTGATGGTCCTAGAGCGGCAAGAGAGAGGCAGAGAGGGATGCCCCCAGATTCACTCTGCTCACCTACAAGGGAGCAGCACAAAGCCAAGCAGCAAAGTGTCCCAAGATTATTCGGCTTCCACTGCTGTTGGTTCTAATCACTCCTTGCACTGCACAAGCAGAGCCTCTTAAGGAGTGTTCTGCTAGTTGTCCTCAAACCCCACAGGAACTCCAGAACCAAGTAGAGGCATTTTTCTGCTCTCCTATCCGGCTACAGTAATGGGGTACCAGGCTGACTTACCTGATGACTTTTTTAAAAACTGTTGTTTTAGGTCCATCTCCAAAGACTAAAGAAATGCCCTGCTACAGAAACATACAATGTACATTCATTAGCATCCATCTGAAATCTGAAGCTACCCCGCATTTAACATTTATATCAGCTACTTGCCACAGTCTGTCTAGCGGGAGAAAGAATAACAGGAATCACTTTGGATCCTCAGCATATCCAAGTACCCCTCTCATCCCCAGTGATTGTCTAGAACTACTTTCAGGCAATTTCACAACCTTATGTCTTTCCATTAACATCGGTGTGGGAGTTTCTACAGTGTTTTCAGGAGCTCGCACATCATCCATTTGATTTTTCAGCACTAGAAATTATTAATGAAACAGCAGCACAAGTAAAGAGGAAGACAAACATACTGAAGGGTAAATACAGCACAAGGGAAAGCCATGGACAATCAGCATTAAATTGAACTCCATGTTGATGTTTCTAGATGCATGAGAAAGGGCATTGAAAGTGATTGTTTCCTCAGAGTGGCTACAGAACTGGAGGAAATTCCCATTACCGGTCATACACACCACTCGTTTCTAAGTAGATTATTCCAGATTGCTAACATCAGTGCAGTGATTTATCAATGGAGAAACCATTTTTTTTGACTTCCATGTAAATGACAAACTACAGCTGAGCAAACTGTGGAATAAATCAATTCTTGATGACCAACTGATTTGCTTTGAGCAAGCAGAAATTTCTGCTTTCTGTTCCATGCAGAATGCAAGTTCTCTACAACAACAAGGGTATATCACTACCCTTCCTACCTGGTTGCTGTATTTGTGGTGCTGCAGGCCGCTGCTGCCATTATGGAAGAATTTCATTGTAGATTCCTTGATGTAGTCACATCCAGGACCAGAGATACAGCAGGGCAGGGTCTTCTTCCTCTCATTTCCAAGCATGTCTGGGCCAGCCCTGCACAGGACAGTGCTCTCACAGCTTGCTCAGGTCACCTGGGACACTGGAAAGGCCATGTAGCTATCTCTACTGCTGAAAAACATCAGATCTGAAAATCCTGCAAAGTTTCCACAACAGCAGGTTCAGAGCCAACACCAAGCTCCTCACTGCATTCTGCACATTTGGCACAGGCCATCTAACCTAAAGCAAATTACTTACAAATGGGGATATTCTATCTTCCTCTCAGATGTACGGCAAACTGCTACATCTTTCTTGTAATAAGGGGCAATGTGTAAATAGAAATGCATTTTCTAACTCTCTTTCTCACTCTGTCTTGCCCTCAGTCACATGTTCCTACAAGAGTTAGGTCCTGACTGCAAGCTCATTTCTACTCTTGAAATTTTACAGCAAATGGATTTTCATGAGATTTCATGAGATTCACTAAAAAATTTCAATTGTCTTGAAAAGTCATCAAGTATGATTTTAGCATCACAAAGTCTGACACAGCAAAATATTTTTTGCATATACATACAGGAGATCAATACCTGGCCAAATGACAGATTTATAATTAATAAATTTAAATCAACACTAGGAACAGTATCTACATACTTTGTCTTTCATATCCTTAGTGCATAGCCAGGTGCAAAGACTGAGTAACTGGGTAAGCTCTAAACTCAGAAAAGTTAGCATAGAAAACAGCATGTTCTATTTAGTGAAAAACAGAAAATTATATTTTCTCCTTTCCATTTCCTATATCTTGCATAACTATTCAGAAAGAGAACAAACAGCATATATCCACAAAAACTAAGCATTTTGCCAACTGCCCTAATTTGAAAGATACCTTATCCAATAAATGAAACAGTTGCTGATTGATACTGACTATTGATGCAGACATTAAGTATGCTGCAGAACTCCACTATTATTCTCTTGAAGAGATGTTCAGAATTAACTTAAAAATATTCCTGTAACATGATCAGTGTGAAACACCTATGTTTCAGACAAATTTAAATGTGTCTGAAATTTAAAGCAAGATCTTCGTAAATGCAAATTAAATAGCATATATTTTATATTTCGTGTCTTCTTTTCGGATTCATATTACTAGTTGGCAATACTTTAATATTAACAATTAATAGGTGTTGCAAAACATCTATTGTTTGTCTGATTTTTGTAATGATTATTCCTTTTGCACTGACATAAAAATTGCTTCTATGATATCATCAAAATGTGCTTCATATTTTACTGAATTCTTTTATTGACAATTATTCAGAGAATCCCAGAATGACTGAGGTTGGAAGGGACCTCTGGAGATCATCTAGTCCAAGCCCCCTGCTCCAGCAGGGACACCCAGAGCATGGGGCACAGGGTGGCATCCAGGCGGGTTTGGAAGATCTCCAGAGAAGGAGACTGCACAGCCTCTCTGGGCAGCCTGTGCCAGGGCTCTGGCACCCTCACAGGAAAGAAGTTCTTCCTCACATGGAGACAAAACTTCCTGTGGTTCAATTTGTACCCATTACCTCTTGTGCTGTCACTGGCCGCCACTGAGAAGAGTTTGACCCCATCCTCTTTTTATTCTCTCCTCAGGCATATGCACATGTTGATAAGATATAGTTACGCTATTATAAGTAATGTTATAAAATAAGTTATTGATAAGTTGATAAGATATAATTATTCAATGTAATTGAATGGCAGAAAACACTTTAGTAGTCTTAAGCAATAAATAAATAAATAATTTTTCTTTACAATATATAAGGCAATAAAAATGAGTTTTTAGGGGAAATTTGTCAATATGGTACTAATTCTGTTGTAGTTATGATGGCCCACGGATTATATATATATATAAGTCAAGGTTTGCAAAAAGAGGTCTTATCTACATAAGATTAAGCTGATAGAACTTTAAAAAAAAAAAAGAAAAAGTAAAAGTAAAAGAAAAGCACCTGTAAGGATGATGTTTGTCTATTACTATTTTCTCTGGCCTTTATTTTATATTTGCACAGGTCTACTGGCTTCTCAAAGCCTTGCTATTTTTACAATGAGCTTTAGACAATTCATCTTAAGGAAGGCAGACTTGTGAAGAAACACTACTGCAGATTATCAGTATGAAGAAGGAAGAGAAGAAAAGAAAAATTTATCTGTAACATGTTCAACTGTGTGCTCTGAAAATGTATGAGGAATTCAGAATTGAAACAATATGTCCAAGTTGCCCAACTCAGCACGTAATTAAATTGCGTTTGAGATGGTCAGATGGCTTCTGAAAAGATTTCAAACCTTCCTCTGTTCTCCTCTGCATTGCTTATCCTGGGAAAAGAGGTACAAAACACTGATCACTAATGATGGCAAGAAAAAAAACAAGAGCTTTTCTCTTAAAAGTAATGAATGGGGCTCACAGGACATGGAGACCACTTTCCAGCCAAGTCTAAGGCCATTTACTGCTGTCCTCCAAAGTTATTAAACTGACCTAACAAGTCTGTGTCCATTTCAGCCCCATTGCATATTCTGTTCTCCAGAATATAACTCAAGAACCAAACCACTTACAGGAATTTGGACCCAAACCTTTCAAGCAGACACAAATGGTCTTTGCTACATGGAGAAAAAAAAGCTTTCATTAAGTATAAGGATGCAGTACTGTCCTGTTGAGAAAAAAATAACTAAAAGGAGTAGTTAATTATGCTGTGCCTGTTTAGGGCTTCACAGCCACCATCTGTTCTGCTCTGGCTGTAGGATCATTACTGGGAATAAAACTCAAGGCTTGCTGTTCCCAAACACCGCTGCCTACAGTGTGGATTAAGCTAAAATCTCCATTAGTGCCTCCCCTGTGACTGTGTTGGGCAGGAGATCTGAGAAGAAGTGCCAGGACCCCTCAGCTGTCTGCCGAACCGAATGGCACCCAGCTGACCAGCCAAGCAAGACAAGGAGCCTTAACAGAGAGAACTACACCTGCTGTCACCACAGAGCCCCATTCCTCCGCAGCACCTCCCCAGGCAACAACCACAGCATCCCTTGCTTACGGCATTTTACACACAGCATGCTCTCCTTAGACCTGAGGAACAAACACACACAGACACACTGCTTCCACTTTCCCCCAGTGCAGAATTAAGGGACTGCCCCAGAGAAAGCTGCTAGTTATTTTCATTGCAGCTTAACTATTCCACGGGTGGAGAACAGGGCAAAAACTTTTTGCACACTCGCCAGACAGAAGTATAGGAGAAGCACTAGAGGAGCTTGTTAAAACATTGCTTTTATTGTTCAATCTCTCATTTCTCGCTCAAGGTCACTAAGCCTTTCTATAATTACTAAACAAATACGAAATACTGGCACCTTCTGGCACCAAAATATCATCTCCCTCCCTCCTCAGGAAGGCTCACCACCATCCTTTTACCTGTAATAGCACTAAGTCATATTCCCAGGCAGGACATCCCCTAAAACAGCAATCTTGAACCATCTTTTTTCTCTGTGCTCACAATAGCATAAGCAAAAGTCAATTTCTCATTATTTAGCAACTCCCAAACAAAGATCCCAAATGCCAATTAATCTATTAAATCTCTCAAGTTCCTCCGTAGGTGAGGATTTCTGCCAGTGTACTGAAAAAGTGTGATAGGATTTTAAATTTCTAAGTAAGAGGCAGGAGAAGTCTCTGGAAGTCCCTAAGTCACCCAGGGAATCTGTAGTCAATCATCTGTAGGAATCATCAGTCTTCCTACATATCTAATGCATTATCCCCTCTTTAATTCATTTCCCAGGAATTAACATACTAGTTTTACATACTTTACAGAAAGCTAGAAGACAAGTGATATCAATGCCAATCAATGTATCAAAAAGAATGGAAGATGACAAACAAGATACTTCTTATTTCCCCCTTTTAAGCTGTGACTCACACTCAACTTGTTTTTGATTTTCCCTCTGTGCTCCCACACAGACCAGGTATTCCAGTGTAGTGATCAGTAAGCAGTGCACTGGCAACACACAAGAAAAGGCGGGAAGAACACCCCTTTGGCTATAACAACACCTATCTTCATAAAACCTTTGTTGTTAAAAGACATAAGGATGAAAATTCCAAAGTGTACGTGACATGAAAGTAAACTAGGCTTCAAAAACATTTGTCTGTATGAGGAATTCCCAGCCTCAGGGTTCCTAGTCAATGTACCATTTTGATTTTCAAATGGACTGTTTTACAGTGCATTACTGTAACACATTACAACACTGCTTCTTTTTTGCATATCCGTATATAGTCAGCTAGTCTCTCTGTTAATGAGGAAATTCTTATTAATTTCTATAGCTTCTATATCTTTGATACTGATCTTAATCTCTAGTGAGTAAAATGTACAAGAAGATCATTAAGATCACTACATAGTAAAGCAATTAAATTTTGCTTCTATTTTAATGCCATATACAATGCCCAAAAGAATTCAGTCACAAAAGTCTTGATCTTATGAGTGCTCATTATAGCTATTTCTTCACACTAACCAGCTTTCAGCTTAATATATGGCAATTCAAAAAAAAAAAAAAAAAAAACAGGTGTGGACAACAATGTAACAACAAAATGCAGACTTTTTTTTTTAATCTCCATAAAAAAGTTTGGTCGAAACTACATCCTGGTGATAGGTATTTTTCAGAGAGGACAGCTCATTCCTGAGCACTTGCAGACTTCACAAATAGTTTCTTTTATAGCCACTGCTGGGGACAGAAACACTCTTGGGTTAATGTCATTCACGTGCAAACACGTGCAGTGATGGAGGATGGTGTTTGAAAAGCAGAACCATCACTGCCTCTGCAGGCAAGCGCTGTCTCCGTTTTGCAGCTGCCCCAGCCATCGATGTAGATGTACATATATCTCAGGAAAGCCCAGTCAATTATAACAACTTTTCCTTGTTTATACACTTAATATATTCACTTTTTAATGAAGTAGCATGCACTCTGCCACTACAGTTCCTCTTTTTGACGATTGAATAATTTATAATGTAAAAATTCAATCAAGATTAATAACCAAAGAGTGCTTTGATGATGTTTAGCCAGCCACTTCAGATAAACATTTTGCCCTGAGGTCCTGCTGATTATGAGAACTGTAAGCCTAGGGGAAAATATCAAAAGGAAGGGCTGCCCTGGGGAGCGATGTGCTTGCTGAGCACAGCGAGGTACAGTTGGCAGGCACAGAGTCCCCCAGAAGATGTCACGGCTGCCAATAAGAATCGGAGCGGAGGCTTCAGGAGCACAAAGGAAGTAATTCAGCTGCAAAATGAGGAAATATCGCTTTTAACATTACAACCACTACCTAACAGGATGTTTTCTCTGAGGTTTGGTTTGAAAGCGGTGAAAACAATCACACTGCGTAATCATTTTAACTGTATTCAAAAAAAAGGCAGCCAAAAATGAAATCTTCTATATTTCTTAAGACTACTCAGTTTATTGGGATTACAGGACCAAGTCAAAATAGCCTCCATTTCTGTTTGTTTTTCCAATACTAAAAAGTACTCACCACAAAATTAGTATCTGACCATCTGAGAATCAGCTTGACTTGAGTATGTATAACAGCTCAGTCCTGCTTTCCCTGACTACTAATGGATGTCTCAACTGTACAAGACAGACATGGTATACAGTAAAAGAAAACTACAGCCCAAATCTTTAACTTGTTTATTATTCCTCTTACCTACTTTGTTATTTCTTTAATATTTTACATGTTTCACAATAAAAATTATGATGCACAAAATTAAGCAGAAAAGTATTTTTGTCCAATTGTATTTTGTCCAGTACAACTTACTATACTGGATATTCTCAAAGGCATAGGAGATTGGAAACTGCATTCTTTCAAAATAGGTTTTCATTTAACTTTACTAAACTAGATTATTTTTCTAAGTTTGGCAATAAAAATGAATTAACTACCTCCTAACAGGTAGTATAGAAACCAAGAATCATCCTTGGAAATTATAGATAACTCTGACCTTTCCTCTAGCATTAGGCCACAAATTTGGGATATATGTCTCAGTTTATGTCAATGAACATTTTCAAGACAAAATCATCTTATCATGAGAAAATAGTAACTAGTAATAGTAAAATAGCACTAAGTTACCTTAGTAACTTAGAAATTATAGATAACTCTGACCTTTCCTCTAGCATTAGGCCACAAATTTGGGATATATGTCTCAGTTTATGTCAATGAACATTTTCAAGACAAAATCATCTTATCATGAGAAAATAGTAACTAGTAATAGTAAAATAGCACTCAGTTACCTGCTCAGTTACCTCGGCACCCTGCAGTTAGATTGCACGAAGTTGGATCCAAATGTTGGATAGGGTAAATTTTCTATCTGTGACCAGGCTCCCAGCTGCAACAAAAATTGTAACAAGCACAGTGAAGTTGTGGGGAGTGGAGAGTGAGTAAATGCATTTGGAAAAAGACTGCAATATAGACAATATAGACAATAAGAATTGTCTGCCAGGAAACACTCTGAGACAGTGCTGCTAGGTGATTCCCTGACTATTTACATTTTCTGATTTTCTGATGGAGTGATTACAGCCCACTATGATCCCAGTACTGCAGGTTTTGGCTGCCATAGAGAGATAAAGTCTGTGATGACTTACTTTTCCTCATCAATTTGTACATCTGAGATAGAGATAGAACACCTATAGCTAATTAGTTACTCATTAAACAGAGACTCTGTGCTGTCACTATAGCATGTGGCAAGACCTCACTGTTAGCAAAATCTAAATTCCCCAGACTGCTGAAGTTGACACAGCAAAGATGCTTTAAAATATAACTGTCCTCTTTGACTAAGCCAGGCTCACACTGAAGCTGTGAGACCTCCAAGAAGATACTGTCATCACCTATCCTGATACCCTTGGAGCTTTCCCTTGCTTTCACAGGTATATGGTTCATGTTTATCAGACAGCAGATGAGCTAAGCATGCAAACAAAATTATGCAAGCTATAGGTATGGGGGCACAACATATAAAGAACAAGCGAAAAAAATAAAATTGGAGAGTAAGACTTTGATTTTGATTAGTGGAATATTGCAAGGAATACAAGACATGTTCAGATTAACTGATGATCATTTGTTTCACACACACATTCACATCTATTGTCTCAATTCTGCTGCCCTCTCTAAGAGAGTTGAATTTTGCTGCCTACATAAGAACACATTTAACATGTAACATAACAGGTTTTAATAGCTAGACAAATGTAAAAGGATAGAAAAATATATTTCATACTGAAGAATAATGCATGGCTTCCTCCTGCATACTGATTCCTCCCTTGCACCAAGTTACCAAAATATGACAAACTACACTGTGTCATTCCATCTATCTATTGTCAATCTTCTACAAATATTGGTAGTTTTGATATAATTCCTGTTAGGTACCAAATGAAAAGGTTTTCACTTTGACAACTGGGTAAATAATTGTTAGCAGACAGAATGGGGACAAAAGATGACACAGGATCACTGCAGTAGCACAGACAGGAGGAACAATGAGCTATTCACAACCTCCAATGCTAGAATGACAGGAGGCATCTGATTTCACCACAAAAGACCAAACATGCTCTTCTATAATAAAACTCCTCTTTCACAGATCCTTTTCTGCTTTATATATCCTGCAGGCTGTTTGCATTAGTCACAATAAAAGGCATACTTTGGAAGGAAAATGCCACAAGTCATTCTCTCTGTCACACAGTTCCACAAATAAGTCATCTTCTGAAAAACAGATTCTATTACTTTTTTCTCCTTCAGTGCTGAGAAAAATACACTTAAATGAACTAGCAAGCACATGGCATTTCTATAATCCAGGAAACAAGCAATCTACAGCCATTTTTCTTTCTTTCTTCCTTTCTTCTCTCCCCTCTCTACTTTATGTCTTCATTAGTATGCAAAGCAAGTCAAAGGAAGGAATTTCTTGCTCTCTTGCTCACTAACTAGAGGGTTATTCCTTTCCTGTGCTATTTATAGATTTGCTTTCAACTGCAGTGGGGAACTCACCATTTGCTGTTCAGCATTTTATGCTCAGCTAGCCTCCTGGGGACATAGTATTTTCATAAATTCTATGAATGGCACCAAGGCTGCCTCTTGCACTCCATCTGCCTTTCTATTTAGCAAACAAAATCCTTTCCTATTGCCATTGTCTAAGTTAAAACAATAACTTCACTAATTTCATAATAGAAGTACACAGGAGACAAACTAGCTTGTTTCTGCAGACTTTTTTTTTTTTTTTTTTTATAACAGTACCTATTACAGTCTTGCAGGTCTACTACAACTCTGAAATAAAGCAGGTATATCTTAAGGAATGAAATATCTGATTTATTCATGAAAAGAGATCACTCATTTGATATAATATCATCACCCTGTGAGCTACCCCACGGCATAACAGCACCATACAGAAAAAGATATGTAGATCCATTTTTGGTACAAATGCAATGATCATTTCTAAGATGCAGCTGCTCATTTGCAGCTGCTGCAGTAAATACCAAGCACAGTATGCTGCAAAGACTGAAAAAAAAATCAGTTCTCATTTGCCTGTCTTTCCTCTGCATCCATGGTTGTTCTGTCCCGCTCCAACAGCAGAGGGTCCTGAGCTGAACAGCCAGAGGCCAAGGATGACCAAGGTGAAAGCCAAGGTGAAGGCAGGACGAAATGCTGTGTTCCAGTAGAGCAGGGGGTGAGTAACCACAAGAAGATGGATGAAGAGTAAAAATGCACAGGAAATACTGCATACCCACACAAAATGCATAGCAAATACTGCATGTCCCACTCTAAGGGTGTCCATATTTAAAAGGAACTAATGTTAATGCAGCATTAGAGGAAGCCTTCAGGTTGATGCAGGAACAACAGTTTAGAGCCATGCAGTGTGCCACACATTCTCTCAGAATTTTGCCGTTGAAAATATTTGCACTCCCAGATCCATTTTAAAAAGCGTTTGGATACATTCTCTTGCTATTGTAATTTGATTAAAATGTTTCCTTACCTATTGCCCAGAGGAAAATACTAGAAAGGGGGACACAGGTGTTCACTTCACAGACTATGAGAAAATAAATTAAATATTATTTGCCTGGAAGCTTGGGATTTTAAGAAATTGATTCATATCAAAGGTATTCCATAGTTCTAATTAACAACTAGGACCTAGAAACACATCACTTAATTTGTAAAAATACTTACATAGTAATTAATATAGACTGAATCAACAAATACCAATTTACAATACTGTCTGCAGTGCATTGGTCATGATTAAGCACTGGAAAAGTCTGCTCAGAGAAATACTGCAATGGTCTTCCTTGAGATACTCAAAACTTGACCAAACAACACATTGAACAACCCAATATGACTTTAAAGGTAGATCTACTTTGAACAGTAGATCAGACTACAAGACCACCTCTAACCTAAATTTTTCTATGTATTTCAATAACATTTAAACAATATTATATTTATGTGCAAATACAAACTAAAAAAAAAATCCTCAAATAACAGCATTGTTTCCAGAAGAAGCAGAAGTATCTTTTTGATGAATTGGACATTCACTGTAAAACACACAGAGGAGCTTATGTTAATTAAAACAGAGCATTACCTACACCACCATGTTAAGATTAAGACAGCATCATCCCACCAGCAAGATATATCAATTATAGTACTTTACATAGCATGACTATTTTAAGGAAGATAAGGCCTGAGGTTTTTTTTTCTTTTTCTTACCTAGTCTTGCCTCTGAAAAACATAGTGTTCAATATGAGCAATTTGAATGATAAATGACATTTTCACAGATACTTCCATTTTTAATTGTCAAGTGTAATTTAAAATTGTTATAATTAAATTATGTACAGTAAAGCAAACAACTAAAAGTCTGCACAAGTTTCATCAAGAGAGAAAAAAATTGACTATTTAAATAAGTTTTTCGCATGTTCTATTTATGAATACGATACTCAAAAATTTTTATTTATGTCCAGTGACTGGAATCTAAAGCACTGATACTGTTAAGCTTTCATTATTGGCTTCCCTCATCCATTCCCTCATTCATTCACCCAAAAGAGCCAGCTCAAGGTTTCTAAGCAGTGTGGGACAACTGGCTGGGACCCTTGCTGCCCTTCTTCAGTGCTACTGCTCTCTTTTCAAGCCACCTCGTCGAGGCACCTTCAGCCACATGCTGAAAGCCTCTGCAAGCAGGATATAAATAGCTTTACAGAATGTTAATTGGCTGAAACACACAAACAACAGGATTTGATGAGGTAGGAGGGTACATGTGTGTAGGGTCAGCACCCCAGGAAGGCCACTGAGGCAGCACCGGCCAGGGCAGATGGGCCAGAGCCAGCAGGACTGTGAGGACCGCACTGACAGTGCAGAGTTACTGCTGCAAGGTCTCAGAAGATGGGAGCAGGAGTGCTGCCAGTGGCTGTTGCTCCTGCAATGTAACTACACATATTTCCATCCATTACCATCTGACAGCTATCACATAGGCTTTCCAAGCCAAGGTAAGCATTAAATCATGAGAATTTTGCTATTACTATCTACCTTCTGCCCTACCCAGCTGCCTGCTTCTCCTTCCCCAGAGTCCGACGGCACCACCAAAGCACAGCAAGGTGATACCCTGAACACTCTGCTTCTATTAGGACTAATACACTCACAAAAATATTCATTGTACTTTCTCTTACCACACACACACTCCTGGACAAACATTTGCCCATTGTAGTATTTTTATAGGATAAGCACGAATGCAGTCGAGTATATCAGTAGGAGAATTTGTGCACTGTCTTATTTTTTTTTTTATAAAACTATAATGTTTGCTATGCTCCACATTCTCATATAAGGAAATCACCTTAATGAACAATTTCACAAAACACAGAAAGGCTCTTACTACAACACTCCACTTTCAAAAAAATATAGGCAAAATTAATAACACCATTCTGACAAGCAAAATATTACTTCCCATGTCAAAATAAAAAATCAAAATAATTTTATCACATGGATCGCCAGAACAATATTATCCTGCTGAAATAGACATTGATTGGGAAAAGGCACATCCCGTCAATACAGAAAAGCATAGCAAGTGATAGAAAGAAGTAATAACCACATCTCTGTGCAGAGTGCTGCAAAGGAAGTTGTCCTGCCAGGTGCTGTTCAACCATTTTCCACTTCCTCCGGTGTCACATCAGGCTGGGGAAGGCAGAGCAGCATTTTCTCCTCGCAGTACACCCAAAGGAGGGGCACAATCCCAAGTTTTACATTCGTTTTTTAACTGCATTTGAGAGCAGGTTTAAAACTGGTGACAGGATCTGCATATCCTCATATTAGAAAATACTGCTAACTAAAGAAATGCCATGGGTAAGTCATCACTGGAATCACATGTTTCCCTTCGCTATACTTCTCCTACACCTTTTCTCCTGCCTTTTTTGTTTATACGAACAAAAGGCAACTTACCTGATTAGTGCACAGAATAAATTAGTAAATATTCTGTTACAAAAACTGGAAGCAGTTATCTTTAAACTTGCTTCACCAGTACACTGTTTCTTTTCTCCCACACAGCCATATCTCTGCTGCTTACAGATGAGACACAGAGGAGTTTTAAAATCCACTGTGCTCTTTGGCCTATGCTCACTTCTCTTGTAAATATGCTGCTATGGTAATTATCAGCCTGTAAAACTAAATGGCATAGGGAAGGGAAGACCCAGGCATACATGGGTGTAGGGACCTCCACAGGGCTGCAAACACTTAAGAAATGATAAATGAAGAAGATGGCAAAGATAAAACAAGGGGGCTAAGAGAACCCTGTCTGTCTGTCGGACACACCAAGAAAGTACCCAAAAGAGTACAGCACCTAGTGTGTCCCAGGAGGCTTCCACAAACAATGCAGTGAGCTTCTGTAGAAGACTGGGATCCAAGGAATATATTTCAGTTTGTATTTCAAGACGGCGCCAGTAAAAAAAGATAGCTAAAAAGAGACAAGGAAGGTAAGCTTAGTTTCAATTTTCAAAAAAAAAAAAGAGGATCAACTTACTTGGAACCATCTAGACAGTGAAGAGTTACTCAGCATTGGTTTGTCAAAAATAAATCACGTTCTACCATAATCTTTTTCAAACACAGAAAATCAGACCTTGTAGGCAGAAGAAAACAGTATATTTTAACTTGATATTATATATATTGACTTTACTAAGGCTTTTGATACTATTATAAATGACTTTCTCATAAGTAAGCATAAAAAAACAAGGTCTAGATAAAAAAGGAAAGACACAAACTTATTGAAAAATTGTACTCCAATACTGTATTCCCAATCATCCAAGCTGGAATCTGCTGAAGGACAAAACTGAAAATCAAAATGACCTTGGACAACTGGGGAAATGGCCTTAGAAACTGAGACATAATACAAAGGGATAAATGCCAAATTTTCAATGTAGGCAGGGATAACGGGAAACCCAAGTTCAGCTCTGCAGAAACAAATCCCCAAAAGCTGAATATCAGTTAAAATATGTGATATTGAATTTGGGGAGGTATAAACAGTGCAAAATCTGCAGGACAGCAGAAACTGTCCTTTTGCCCCACTCAGATCTGTCAAGGACTGTTAGAGAGAAGCAAGGAACAACAGGAGTGATATAAATCTAGCAAATACGGCCCTTGAGAAAGATCCAGTGAATTGGGCTTGCTTAGTTGGACAGAAATAGATGGAGGACATGCTGTTAACTGACAATTAGTTGTCCAATTATCAGTATAATTATGATAATTAGTTAACAATAACTAAAGAGTTATTGAACGTTTCTGCAAGTACATAACATTCTCAAGCACAAAAGGGCTCACAAGGCATCTGGGGTTCTCTTTTGGAGCCAGGTGGTAATAGGAGCAACGCGAGATAAATTATCTCAAACATTACAGAAATGTGATTTGTTTTTTAATGCAATTTTTTGTCCAAAACTGGAATGACAGTAGTAAAGATCTGCAGATGTGGGTAGATTATATATTTAACTCTGGTAATGAGTTTCAGAGTTAAAAAAAAAAATACGCTGGCTGGGGATACCAAGCAAGGAGGAGAGGGAGAGATCTGCCACGATTCTTTCCATGTTTTTTTTTTTCGAGCTACACTGTTAGCAGCGTATGTCCTAAAGCAATCTTCACGCTGAACTGAATGAATTTTTTGTAACACTTCAAAAAAGATACAAGTAAAATTTAAGTTCTCACAGAGGAAAAAAATCTATAAACATCCCCTTTTGTAATGAAGGCTTATTTTAAAGAGTGCAACTCTAGCAAAAGAAAACTGCTTTCAGACTTACAGTTTAATTAGAGATGGTGCAATAGTGCAAAGAAAATTAATTTTGGTATAGAAAGCACATGCATCCTGATTTATACATAGCAGAGCAACACTAATAGTCTTATAAAGTCAGTCTGGCTTATGTGTTCATTAATTTAGTTCGTTCTTTCAATCTTCATTGTATGGAGAAAGCAAAAAAAAACCCTAAATTTCCTCTGTACAGAATATACAGCAAGTATGTGAAGCTGGTAGATCTTCTGCTGACCAAAAACCTATCTATAGAACAATAATTAAAGCAATATTTTCTTGAAGGTGTAATTTCTGCAGTCATTCTTCGACATTAAGCTGAGCACCTACCAAATAAACTGAAATGAAAAGACTTAGGAGAGTGAGCCAAGCTCAGAATATATTCATCTTTCTGTTCATTTCCTCTCTACTTCTCCTCCTTAGATTTCTATACTATGCCAGAAGGAGGTTGTAGCAGATTTTAATCACACAGATCATAAGTAAAATATCTAATCTGAACTTTATTATATCATGATAGGATTGTTGGAATTGGATCCCTACTTTTTAACCAGTCCCCTCATTATCAGTGTAAAAAAATTAAAACCAGGTGGTTTCCAAATGTTAGACAGCATTTGTTTTTATTATGTTTCATGCTTTCTTATGTAATGATCTATAATCATATCACTGTCTTCAATTAATTAACTAAGTTATATACTTCCTCTGAGATGGATATTTATGGGAACCACTCCATAGGAGCTTGGAAAAAAATAATTTCTCATTTGGAGTATGACATCAATGATATACAGCACATCTGCTCAGGAAGAAATTAAAAATGGGTATTTCAGCCCTCTGAAACTGAATAGCTATGGCAATGGGCAAGGATTTTGACCAAATCACTATAATCAACCCCTGCTTTTGCATAATATGCTGCTGGAACATTGTTAGAAATTCAGTACAAGGTCAAGAGCAAAATTGCCCTGACTTAAAGGGAGCCAGGACTTAATTCCAAATGCTACAACTGATCCAAAGAATTATCTTCTCCCTGAACATCCAGTTTCTGTTTGTTTTTCAAGGTTTGCTTCATGAGCCAATGGAAAGAGCACAAAAACAGGTAACTGAGAATAACCGCTTCTAAGGCCTCTCTTAAAGGTTTGCAGGGAATTAACTGTAACAAAAGATCATTTAAAATAAAGGGTAGAAGTAAAAATGACCCAACATTCACAAAAGCAATGAACTACCTTTAAATACGATTAGGCATGTAAAGTGTTACAGAGACAAAATACAAATCATAGAAACAAAAAATATTCTTACATGTCTTTGCTCTCACCAGAAAGAGAAAAAAAGTTTGATACTACTATGAAGGGGGTTAGTCTGTGGAAGACCTGTAGGGAAGCTCTTTTTTTAAGAAAAGCTCATCAGAAAGTTTTTAAAGTTTGTTTTGTTTTGTTTTTTTAAAAAAGCCAAACACACAAATTCACAGAACTTCGATACTTCATTTCACACACAACCCCAGGAGCCATGCAGAAAAGATAGAAGTTCATTTTAATTCAAATTCCAATTTGTTTCCACCAGTTTGAGAGAACCTGAGCAGATCCCTTCCCAGCACTTCAGTTCTGACTACAGAAAAATAATATATTAGTTTCAGTATCCTCTGTTAAGCTAATTATGCCTATAGCTGGTCAAACAGGACGGATAGCAAGACAACATATGTAGCTCAAAATTATGTGAATGACACCAAAGTCACACACTGTGGACTCCGAAGAAGCACAGGATCAGAAACAGGTTAATTTGTCCAACTCTCCCTTATTTGTTGTTGGAAAAAAAAAAAAAAAAAAAAAAAAACAGAACCCCAAGGAAATGGCCATCACCTATTTTGAAATATGCCCTGAGAAGGCTCATTTTTCATACATACTCACAAAGCAAATACTTTAGGCTTTGGAAAGCACACTGCATTAGTGGCATTTAGAAAACTGCATGGAGAATATTCTCATGCATCAAGCTGAAGATAGATTACACTTGGAAAGCGTCATTAAACTGCACAAGTGTTTACTCTACATCCAACCCCTTAGACAGGCCTCTGATTGTGTCCTGTACCTGAGAATGTTAGTATGCTTTCGACCTGAGCCTCCTTTTGCATTAACACTATTTTGTCTAGGGATCACGGGTGTGGTAAGCATTTGCCAGGCATCAGGAAAGAAAACAGCAAGTCCCAACTGCCTGAATATCTTTGGCATTTCCACCTGTTCAGAGAAACTCCCAGTTATGCAAAGCTGTGCGCTAGGTCCCATGCTACTCTTGAAGCATACCAAGACAAACTACCCTTAAAGCTCCTCTACATCCTCGCCAGAACTAAACTCATCCTTGGATAGCTCTGGAAAGGAACAAGCAGGCAAAGATAGTGTCCTTGCCACTGCTGCACATTGTTCTTTCTGTCATCAGCAAAGAAAATGCCCGTCATATATAGAAGATAATAACTTTTTGAAGTCATCTCATAATTTTTACAATAACTTTTTAACTTGATAACTTTTGACAGTGGCTACTTATGTTCACTGCTTTTCTCTAAGTCTAACTCCAAATAAAAGTTAGCCTACCTAAATTGAAGGCATCCATCCTAATAAATAAAAAGTAATCGATTTTCTGTCAGATGAGTAAAGAGGTATTCCAGTCTCACATATCCTTGCAGGGTACGTGTAGGTGCACCTTCTCCCTGTCAGATATCTAAGGTCAAAATTTCATTACATCTGAGTTCTGACTCCTGCCTGATTCTAGTGAAAACAAGGATCATTCATCGTACATATCGTTCACAGTTTTTGTGACATAAGCCTGCTATCACTACAGAAATAGAGAAAACACAACAGCGGTAACTAAGAGGTTATGCCAATACTTCTTCTATTCCCATGAAAAGGTCCCAGAGAAGCTCCGATGCCTATCAGCTAAGTTTCCAACTTTCCTCAGCACAGAAGGTCTTTAAAAGGATCCTCCCTTCAAACTACTACCAGGTGATCTTTCTGAACCCTCATACCACCAGAGCTCAAGGCGCTGGCATCAACAGTGTCATGTAAATACACATACCAGTATGCACACATGGTGTATCTAGCCCTAGACCATGTAACAACATCCCTTAAATAATCCTGTTTATTTGACAGTTACAAGAACAATGCAGGAAATCAATGCTTTCTTTAAAGTTCCCAGATGTATCAAGAGACTTCTTACTCTTAACCACCATTATCATAATTATTATTCAATTACAGTAGCATATAAAGCAATTCAACTAAGAATCAGATTACTGAGTTTCAGGTATTAAACAAGTAATAAATTTGCAACAGATTAGAAAGCAAGTGAGTAATGAATGAAGTAAACACATAAGCTTCTATTTAACAGTGAGGATAAAAAATAAAGGAATGAAAGACTAAAAATATCAGAAGCCTTAGTCTGCTTTTCACTTAGTTTATATTATGTGGGTAATATGCAGACATAAGAGAAAGGCAGTGTTTAAGGAGAATTTTAAAGATTTTTTTAGAAGATTTCTCTGATTTTTAAGCATTCCAGTCGCTTCAGTGAAGGTCAGACAAGACTAAAAAAAGTCATTTCTAATAAAACATGAAGGGAAACAGGGACTGAGTGGTAAATGGAATTAAAGGAGAATATTATTGTATTGGTGAGAAAAGCAAACAAAGAAATCTAAAAAAAAAATTTACCAAATAACTTTCAAAGGATTTTGAAAAAAAAAAATAGGAACAGATGAAAATATTAAGAATCTGTTTCCCTATGGTGTCTTCCACCTTCTTGGAATCATGATTCAGAAGATGTTAAGTTGGTAGGCAAAATAAGTCTGTATTTCAGTTTACAGACACATTAAATAAGGCGACTTGTAACCTCAACCTGGAAACTATTCAAACAAGCTGCACTGTGGGCATATATATATATTTTGGAAGTTTCATTAAAGAAATGTCTTTTTAAGGTGATTATGCATGCACAGCACATACAGATCGAGAGACTATGCTTTATTTTTTTAAACCATTTTTATTCTGACACAATGCAGGTCTTAAAATCCAGTTTGTTCTTTTAGGCTCAAGGAGATCAAGATGTCAAGTTTTGTATCAAAAAAACTGCTATGTAGACATCTGTAACACAGAGAACTTTTGCATTTACATAAAAGCACAAGAATAAATAGCAGATCTACTTCCAACTCTTTTGCTACTGCAAGCAAAGCCAGATTTAAGGGTGTGTGAAGTACACAGACATCTACCACAGACAATAAAGCAAATTTGCAAATGGTAAGTGTAAAAAATTTCACATAAGTATTTACATCTTGCTAAAACTGCCAAACTGGCAGATTGCTTAATATAATATATCTGATGCTTTATCATGGGGTTGGGAATCCAACTGAAAAAAAAAATCTGCTCTATTAGAGCAGAATGTCACAGGTTTGATTGTTAAAGTGATGCTAGTACAAGAAAAGGTTTCTGAAAGATATCTGCATTTAAACTGGCCTCTCTATACTAAACTTTATATACTAGCTTTACCATTTCATATACAATGATAAAAAGTCATTCAGGAGAAAACATAAGTACTGCCTAGCTCTTACACTGGTGATCAACATAGGGCTGAATTTCAGATTTGGGAATATATTCCAAGAAATAAGTCCATTGACACAATCAACACTGGAAAGCACCTATTTTAAGGAAATATTAGGTAGTATTTGTGGAACACAGATATTGCTTTGTACAGTACAAGTATATTATCAGAAAGCTATTGTCAACAATTCCACTAATACAGGCAGAGAATAGAGAGAAGAGCTCAACCAAAATACTAACATATAGTTAAAATATGTAATACTGAGACTTTGCTGTCAGTAGCCTTTAACAATTCTTTTTCTAAAAAAATGCCAGGTCTCATTTCTCTTTTACAGTGAACATTCACAACATTTCGGCTTCCCTCCTCTGAACTCCTAATTGAGCATCTATCTCCACTTTGCAGAAACAAGCAGCCTTGATCCTGTTACCACCTTCTATTTCTTCCCCTTATCACTTTTGGAAGTAAGAGAAGCATTAAAGACACAGTGAAAGGAAGCTGGACATCCTACAATAATGTCTAAAAAAGAAAAAGGCTTAAAAATCAGCAATAGGCAGGAAAAGACAGGGAAGGTCTGACAGATCAGCAGCAGAGTGGAGAAAGCTAGGGCACCCAGGGTCTCTTCGTGCTTCTGTTAATAATCACTGCGCGCGTGAACCAGAAGTATTTTGAGTCCAACTGTGAATCCAAATACATGAGTGTCATCTCACTGTTCTACTAACCAGAGGGCCATCTGTCCTCCAAGACAACGTGGACATTCCTAAGAATGCTTACCCCCAGTTTTCCTTCACAGCCAAGACTTCTGGCAAACTTCCAAGACATCTGAATACTAATAAAGAAGGCAATTTAAATTAGCTGTGTTTGGTTCAAGTCCATCAGTAATTCAATGCCAGCACAATTCTATTTAAGAGATGTTAAACAATGCAATTGCTAGGTATAGAAAACTTTCAATCCAGAGCTGTGTCAGATAAAATCAGTACAAAGCAATTTTATGCGTGAGTAGGCTTATGCAGCAGTTTACACTTTAATTTCATTTGCAAAATGGATCATTTTTTAAAGAATTTCACAGATAATGCATGTTATATGCGATTTTTGCAAAATGGAGTGTACTTAAAAGTAGCTCAGACCTTTGTCCTTTTAAATAACAGCAATCAGAGGCAACTATAAGTAAAGCTTGCAAAATCATTTCTGTATAATCCATTGGTTGTTTATGCATCCTGGAAAAAAAGCTTCTTTGGCATGTGGATTAGAGAGGTTAATATGGGGAAATCATCATGTCTATACTAAAAACTTACTTTTGTTTACTCTATTATATTTCTAAGAAATCTGAGTATATAAGGGGTACAATGTGAATAAAGGCATTACACGGTGACAAAAAACACTTTTCTCTTCAAAGTAACCTTTCAGCTTCTGAGCTTTGTAGCACTGCTGGAAATGGTCAACCGATGTTGATAAATGTCTCAGGACACATCTACATAACACTGAAGCTCTCCTTAGCAATAACAACACTTAAGATGGTAGAAAACAATCATCAGAAGAGTAGCCTGTTAACAAGCTTTCAGGATGTAGAGAGACAGAAAAGCAGACCATTAAGACTCACAGCAACAAAATACTTTTCTTGGAGTACACTGCAACCCAGAAATTGTCAATTTACAGAGGTGATCTAGGAGAACCCACAGAGAAGACAAACAAGAAAGACAAATTTGGAAATGCAGATAAAAAAAATAAAGGCGATATTAAGGTATTAGTTTTTATTGCCACTGATCTATGTCAGATCTATGCCTAGTAAAAAAAGGGACCAACTTTCTCCTGGAATGCTGGATTTACAGTATGCTTAGCATAAAACCAAAATTTCCATGTGACCTACAGGCAGAGATGTCCAGGAACACCAAATAAATGTCCAAAATTTTTGAATTCCAACAGAAAATACATTTCAGGTGGAAAAGCACACCTGTGCATTTACAAATTCATAAAACACTGCTAAATTTGAGAGGCAATTTCTCAAATGGTTTGTGAATTAACTTTTTCTTTTTTCCCTACATGCTAGATTATTACATTCTTTTTTTAAAGGTGATTACATTCTTGGATTCTGGGTTTAGCATGTAAGCTCTGTGCATTTCTCTGTCAAACAAAACACTTGATTTTTTCAAGAGTATTTTTTGACTGTTCTATGTATTGTGTTTCTTCATACTCATGTGAAAGAATATCTACATAGGATCACAGAATGCCTAAGGTTGGAAGGGACCTCTAGAGGTCATCTAGTCCAACCCCCCTGCGCACGCAGGGCCACCCAGAGCATGCAGCACAGGGCTGCATCCACGCAGGTCTTGAAGATCTCCAGAGAAGGAGACTCCACAACCTCTCTGGGCAGCCTGTGCCAGGGCTCGGTCACCCTCACTGTCAGGAAATTTTATACCCGTTAAAATCAACCAATAGAATGGCAAGCTCTAATTTGATAATGGCTGGCATTAAAAGTTTATAATAACTTAATTAAGCAAACGTAACTTTCAAGTTAATGGCTTTGTGTGGCCTCCTGAGTGCAATTGGCAAATGCAGTTCTGAATTATGTCTGAATGATTATAATACATGTACAAAAATAACTTTTGTGCATGGGGAGATGAGTGCGAAAGAATTGGGCAAGCCACAATCCTTTGCAGAGGGAGGCAACCTACCTTCTCCTAATCTCTAGAATTAGGAGATCACCAAGATCACTAGGACCAATAACAGATCACCATGGACTCAAGCGTTTTACTGGCAATCTTAGCTCAAACCAATAAAACCCTGCTCCTTAGCATGAAAGGCACAGCTATTCCACAAGCAGGAATATATCCTGCAGGGAAGTTGCTGTTGGGCTTATTTCCTATTCTAGCTGTTCGTTTAGCATCTATCTCAGAGTACCTAAATGCATAAACCATTAACTAACCCAGCTCTCTTTCGTACTAAACCTACACTCCGAGACTCCATGACAATCGCAGTTGCTTACCTCGTGCCTACAGAGTTCAACTGACTGCAGCTCAGTGACGTTTGCACGTAACTCTGCTCCCACACATACTAGCATTGTAGATCAATACTTTAAATGCTGTGGAAGAAATCAATTTTTCAAGGAGATACCATTCTCCATTTTAGGAAGTCTGCTTATATTCTAGCAGGCCAGGTGGCAACTTCACATGCGAAAGGCTGGTATATCCAATTGCAGAGTACAAAGATAGCTAGCACTGCCCAGCCAAAACATAGGAAAAAATGCTTTACCTTTAATTCCTTCAAACTGTAAGTCAAATCAATAGTCCTTCTGTGGAACTAATTTACTTTGCGCCCAGGCAGACAAAACTGAAAATCTAATCAATATGAGAGAAAACTTGTTGTTTGACACATCCTGGGTGACAATGTTCAATACTTTGTCTTTTCACCTGCATTTTGCAAAGAACGATTATTGCATGCGTGAAGAACAGTAATAATAATAATAACACCACAGAGGAAGGTTTCCTATCTTTACCACCCTCATAGCTGGCAGATACAGCAACATTCCAAAAATAACCTCCAGAAAGCTGAAAGCCAGACTGAGGTAAACAAAGGAAAAAAAAGTCTTAAGAGTACATCATTCTTGTACTCTGATAAAACGTTTTTAATCACATTCTAATATTAAAGAGAGGCTTATTTAGGAGTTAATTGTACAATAATATTTAGCTCAAGATATGCATAATGTTCCTGAAAGCTTAAAAATGTGTGTGTGTGTGTGTGTGTGTGTGTGTGTGTGTGTGTGTGTGTGTGTGCGTGTGTTCAGAGAAAGACAATCCGGTTTTGCCAATGTCTTTCAGGCAGCAAACTACAACTGTAGCTTTCTTCAACTCTGTGTGAGAGGGGTATATCATCCAACCCTATCTGAAAGGCCCTAACAATAAAACGACTTTTTGGCATGGCCAATCATCCCATTTGAGCTATCAAAGACCAACAAACCAGTCCAAAGTCCTCACTAAGAATGCCCAGTTAACAGCATCTCTTCCATTCAGAGATAAGCATTCAGTTAAAACTCAGTGATGCAACTGCTGTGACACTGTGTCACAAAGAGAACAGTAATTTCACAAGTAAGCAAAAGATCCAGTGGAACAGGGTAGATTGAGAGGTTTTACGTCTACAAAAGCGGTATGTATAAACATCCTCATCACTGAAGAGGGAAAAGCATAATGAGAAAATAAGTGTTTAAGCTTTTAACAGGCAACATAGCTTTTCTCAAAAGGCATGGCAGCTGCTACTGAAAATGATAACAGAACAGTTTAATCACACTTCGGGAAAGCATATAAATTACTCATCATATAAATGTACATCCCATGCATAGGGCATATTAATTGCTCATTGCTAATTACTCATTACTTAACTCATATTAATTACTTGTTATATATATATGCCTCTTGTTTATATTCGTAGCACTCTGCAATCTTTAATCCCAACTGGGAGAAACAGGAACTATCAGGGTTCAAGTCATAGGACTTTCTCCTACTACTTCAGTTATATTGCAGAAATACCTATTTCTTACCACCTCTTGCTGCACAGCCAATTCCATATCATATGGATGCATATCTGGACTAACATCACTTTCCTAAATACACAGATTATGAAAATCATTGGTAACCTTTGCTCCACCACGAATTTCCAAAAATCCTTGGTTCCCAAACCACTCCAGCTCTTGCAGGGCTTTCAAAACAGAAATAAATAGAAAATTCCAGGAAGTTCATGCGTGTGATACTAAGTCTCTTTGTCTGTGTAGCCCTAATGAAGTGCTAGGGCCTGAATGATAGGTCCAAGTCAGGTTTGACTTACAGATGAAGAGGGCACTGCCTTTGTAGAAGTGCTTCTGCTAACCTGCACATAGGCCTGCTGGACTGCTGATGCTACCCTGCACGAAGGTTTATAAAACTGTAACTTTTGCAGGATCTCGTGCAAGTGTTTTGGACCTTGAAGGGGACCCTCCCACACGAAGCCAGGGCTTTGGCCAGGTCCTAGTCCCAGATGACAGGGAACGTACGTCATACCAGATGTTACCACTCACAAAGAAAATGCAAGCTTGGCTCATTTGGTTCTATAAGAGCTGGATCCTCTTACGGCGAATTTGGAGACCTCACTTATGGATGGACACAGCACGTAAGACATCCCAATTGCTGGGAAGGTTCTCTACATCCTTGCTGCAACAGGGGGTCCCCAGCAACTGCGGATCTGGATCACAGTAATGTATTTAGGCAATAGGTGATGTATCTTTTTCTTTATCACTATTCTCTTTCTCGTATAGCAATGGTTAAGTGTATTGTCTTGCTTATTTTTTCTGTTGTCAAAACCCAATGTATAGTAAACTTACCATTTTTCATTTCTCTATTATTTGATATTAACAGTACACATGACCTTTTTTCCCTTGCTGTCTGGTTCTTTCTCCTGCCTCCCGTCAATTGGCAAACCCCTAGAAAACAGCAAGATCTCTTTTCCGTATGGGAAGTAGAAGGATATGCTAAGCACAAAAACACTGACCACATTCAATACACTGACTGATAAATAATAGCATCTGAAATGACAATATGAATTATTTCTATTTATTTGCTGCACTGTGTTCTAATGACCTAAGTAGAAGTAACATTTCACTTGGCCCTAACTTAAAATGTTTAGTCATTTGATCAATATTTTCATTTGAATAAAATTTTCCATAAACTGCAGTCAGAAAGTCAAAGAAATATTTCCAATTTCTGTTCACAAACCTCTTGAGAGCCATTAATTTTTTCCAAGAGTTATTTTTAAAAGTACAGCAGGCCCCTGGGAAAGTATTGTTTCAAAGATTATAGTAACCAGTGCATCATTACAGAGGACTTCACTTCCCAGAATGTGGATTCTCTAAAACAATCAATAGCTGGTTTCTCATACACTCTATGATTATTTTTCCAATAAACAATCTATCTCTTCTTTGTATTTTTATGACTTTTTTTTTCCTGGCATTTGTAGAGTATTCTGAAAATCTCCTATTCCATTCAAAAATATAAAAAAGGTTGGATAGGACAAGAAATTTGGTCCACCACCTTGATATTCACTCTCAGGAAGCCTGGGGTATTCAGGCTCCATGTGGAACTCCTGCAGAAGCAAACTCATGCAGCCCGCACCCAGGGATACCGAGGTCTGTCCGAGCAGAAGGATACTCCATTTCTCACTGCCTCATACTGACAGGCAGACGAGTGGGGCTAGTAGCTACTCTCCCTTTCTCACTCCATACACTAATACACCTGAGAAAACATGCTGGGAAGTGGCACCACACTTGTGTGACTGATGGATTGGCAAAATAATGACACAAACTCTGAAGAATAGATGAAAGCAGAAAGCTCCCTGTCCTTAAGATAAATTCAAACCTCGGTGCACAAACACAGCAATACTTTAAGTAAAAAGTGATCTATACTTGAATAAAACCTGTATATTCACAGAGTGGAAGGACTATTAGTAAAAGAAGCTCAGCTTGCTGCAAAGCAGCCAAATGCAAATTAAAATTTCAAGTAAAGATTATCTGTCATATTCTTATGTTCTATATAGTTGGATGCCCAGGAAGAAAACTGGTTCATGTATAAACAAAACCTCTTAGACAATTACTGAATGTCCAGCTGGAATAGCTGCTGAGCGATTACATAGTGATGGAGGTCTAGAATTATTATGTAAAGTATCAGTCAAAGCCAAGATGATGAATGATGGGCAACATTTTTTCTGATTAATAGAACAGAAGGGAACAAAAATGCAAAATCAGTGCTGCTAATTTAGAACTAGCCAATACAGAGAAGCCTATAAAAGTCCACCATAAAAACTTCTGTAACGGTTTTGTAATGCTTCCATTTCCTACAGTGGAAAATGAATGAATTTCATGCACAAGATATGTTGGTCCATAAAACTGCAATTTGTTTCTTCTACAGGAAATACTTTGTGGGAAGAGGCTCTCTTCTGTGTAATCAGAATATCACAGCAGGAGATATAAACTCACATAGCAAGTACTGGCATAACCCTTCCATATCACAACCCAAAATTGCGGGAGCAGGGGGAAGCTGTAAAGGGGAAAGAAGGCAAAACAAATGCCACTTGCTCCAAAATATGCATTCGGAGTTGGTACCACCCAATCCCCATTTCCTTGCCATTCCAGGGCATGCATAACACTTGTGCTTAACATTCTGACATAGCTGTGTTACTTTATTCTATATATATATTTTACCTTAGGCAATATGGAAGTACAAGAAAATTGAGAAAATGGTCAAATATTCACTTAATTTTATGGAAACAGAGCCATTTTCAAAACATGGAGGTTCCTCTTAAGGAGAACTTGGAAGCTCCAGAACGGAACTAGAAAAGGCATTATTTCTCAACATAACAAATGCAAGAAACCTTTCTAACTCTGCAGCCTAATTCTGAGAGCTTCAATAGCCTGAGGTAGTTCAGATAAGAAAATGAAAATTATAAAACAATTGATTTACCTCATTCATTCTCATAATCGTCAGTAAATTTAGCTAACAACAAAGGGCACATTGTAGAAGGTTTCTCATAAATGAAGCATGGCTGTGTTTATGTGGAAGAATATAGGGATTTCTAAAACAAAAATAATCTGGCTTCTCCAGTGGTGGGGCTATTAACACAAGACTTATTACAGCTCTTGTAATTACAGCTCCTTCTTCACCTCCTTATGGTTTTAGCAAGTGTTAGTCATTTTCACTGAACTTTGAACCCTTCAGGGCAGCACCCAACTGTCATTACTAAACCAGTTTTTCTCCTCCCGCTATTCCCTGCCTTGTCCACTACACATCTTCCAAATTGTGCACTAAATGTGAGAGTAGTTTGACAGACAGCAGCCATTTTTTGCAAAAGACTTCTAATTAAGCCACAGTGTAGTCAAGATTGTGCAGAAGAATAAACAAGCATTCCACGGAAAAATACAACACAATCATATAATCAGAGGCTTAATACAAACATATTCTAACTTTCATAACAGTAAATATCATTTTCAAGCACCAATTTCAGGTATGATCACTTACATTTTACTGAGAATAGCATTTTACAGACCCATCAGGCACTGATGCCCAAGAAACACAAGATGGAAAATGTTTCAAATACGCGGTTGCAGGAAAACAGTTTAAAAATACATCTTAAGCACAAAGCAATCAATAATCATGTTTAGCTCTACCTATAGCCAGTACATCAGCATCTTTCACTAAAATTTGATTGCTCAGTAGGCTGCCTTTGTGTATTACCATTGGTACTCCAGAGAGTTTCCAGTATCCCCCACTTTTCCTTTTCAGGAAGCAAAGGCTTGTGAGAAACTACAGCTCTGCAGCAGATTGTTCCTGGTGCCTTAACTACATTTTTCTTTGCAGCAACTGCCCAGAAGACCCTGTGACTGGACTGACAGTTCCAGCTTTTGAGAAGCATCAGCCTGCAGCAACCGATAAGCAACAGGGACCCCACTATTCCCAGGCACTTCCCACAGCACCCACATGCTGGCATGTGCGTGGAGCTGCAGGGAGATGCCAAGCCTGGACCAGGCAGGAAGCAGGCCAGCATGGACTGCTGAATAAACCACTGTGAACTGACTTCTCGGCTTGCATTTCTTGGCTGCCACAGAGATGCTGCATAGGCATGGACACTTAACACACCAGCCAGAAGGACTCTTCTTGAAACGTCTGGACTATGGACTTTCCACTGCCCTTCACGAGCATGAGGGTGGGTCATTTAATTGTTTCTTTTATGTCATCAAAAACCCAAGAGCTTATAGTATCTCTTCATTTATGTCCTCCTAATACTGCCAAACATAGCTATAAATTATAGCGAGAGGATCAACAAACATTTAAGTACTAGTAAAGTTAACCCACTAATTACCTATAGCAGTGTTGATTACTGGATATTCCCCAACCTGCCCTTCACAAGAACCAAACACTGTTTTCAATTCTTGTTTAATAGACCTAGCTCATTGAAATCAGCATAATAGTCCCCTGCTTGCAATGAGTATAACACTTTAGATACTTGCATTTTTTCTGTGTCAAAAATGCAATATTGTGCCAAACTCCTAACACCTGATGGATCTGTGTTTTTATAATGAACCAATCCCGTTGTTTTTCAGGTAAAGAGAGAATAAATAGATGCAATTTATGACACTACAAGTCATTAAGTTTAGTTCTCATTTAGTCTGTTGGGAGCCAACAACAGTCTCTTTATATGTAATCAACAAACAGCACATTCCAGTGAGGCTCAGAGGTCACCTAATGAAGTCTGAATATCTCCATATGAGATTTTCCTAGGGTAGTGTTCAGTGACTACACCTAGGGATGGCAAACAACGTAAGGCATGCAAAGAAACATAAAGGGGTATTTTTAATTTGAACAGTCAGCATTTCTGGGGAGATATGGTGTTCTTCCTTCACCATCCCCGTTCAACACTTAGGTATAAATTAAGATGATAGAAAAATGATGTAATAATCAACCAGAGTTCACTCTGCACATAGATATAAAACCTTCCCTGATTTGTAGAGGTATAAAACTCACTCACAGTGAAGAAAATACTCATCTTCTAAAATTATACTTTTGAACAGAAGAGACAATATAATTACTGAGCTCATTTAGCAAGTCCAACACATCTTAAACACAGAAACCATTTGTCTATATTGAAGTACAGCAGGAGCCAAATGCTTCCTCGTTTTAATGGTACTTGGTTCAGAATGAAACAATGACAGGGGCAAGACACACGGCATCTTCAGAATTCCACTGGAACTGGGGGAAGGGTTCAAGAACCACGAAAGGAAGCAATATACAAGAAAGGAAAAAGGAAACATCAGGTGATAAGGGAACAACATACACAGAAGAATGAAATTTAAAATAATGGACAGAGAAAAGACAAATAGAAAAACTGGAAGCCCGTAGAAGTGAAATTTATCTCACAGTTTTAGGAGTTTTAGGTGTTGACCATGCAGATGGTCCACATCTAAACACATCTAAATTGCCTATCCTCATTGTACAGTCAAGTGAGATAGATAGTCACCATCCTCTCAAGGCAGTTTAGGAAAAGGTTGGCCCAGTCAGTATAATCATCCATTTGGAGGAGATGAATAAGACATAAATTTCATTCCCCAAACTCAGATATCAGCACAGATGCCCACACAGGGGCAGATGAATCCTGGTGCTATTTCCTGAGCTCTATACTGTTAAATTGTCAAGGTGAATTACTGCAAAATCACCAAAGATAAGGGATTGAGATACATGAGCTCAGTGCTGACAGAATGAGACTATGTTCTTCTTCTCTCATTTAATAATTTTTTTTGGCAGACCTATATGAATCCTAATGCTTATTATTTTGGCTTACAATTTCTCCAGAAACAGTGTGAAGGAAGGGAGAAAGTAGGATAAAATACTTAAATTTAGTAGCAATACAGAGAGCAAAGAAGGCAGTATTTCCTTTTTACTTTCCCTCCTTCCCTTTAAGATCCTGGGACATTGCTATAAAAAGCGGACAATAATGTAAAAATGAAGAATTGTATAAATTCCAATCCAGTAGCTCTGCAGTCTCATCCTAGACATTTTTCTTTCCAAAAATGAAATGGGAAAGGAATGGGAAAGGAGTAGGAAATGTTGGCCTCCTCTTTTATTAAAAAAAAAAATAATTTATGAAAATGATAATAAAGAGGCTTAATGAATCTGAACTATCCCGCAGGAGTTAAAAAACTTACAAAATGTATTTATTCATTCACCCATATTCATTTATCCATATCCATTTATCCATATGATAGCCATATCCCAGATGTGATCTGTTGACTGCTCTCGATACTTGAGAGTGAGAAGGACAGGTATAACTAATCTATTTCTCAAGGTCTCCCTAAGAGTATTTCCAAGATCCTTCTTGGAACTGGTCATCTTGACAATGACAAATCACTACCATGACAGTGAACAGCACGAATCCCACACCATTCACTCTGCAGACCCCATGATGCACTGAAACATCAGGAGTGAAATTGAATTTATAACAAAATGTGTTTTTTACCCAAAGGCTACCCTAAATGCTGTTTCCAATCTTCTCTATCCTTGATTTAATGAAGTAACACTAATCCTGGTAAGTGCCTACTCTGATGGACAAAGCCAATTAACCTCCACGTCCTGGAAGAGAGCGTCAGTTCACCAAGATACGAATTCATAAGAAATTATAATTCAAGACAGTCTGTGGCAAATTCTGTGGCTAGTGTTGGACAAAGATACCTACAGTCTATGAACTCTGAGATTTCAGAAACTATACGAATGTCACTGAATGTCTCCTTATCTGGAGAACATCAAATATACTATCTGGTGAGAAATATTATCTTTGGAGCTCAAAATCCACCCTTGGTAAAGTTTTTGGAAGAGAGGTACACTTTCTTGAAAATCAGGAACTTCAGTGCATTGGCATTTCCTGATAAAACTAGGCCACAATCTTGGCTCTTTCTTCAACACCTAACTGCTGCTTTGTGTGTTCTGTACTTTTTTGAACTTGTTCTGTAATTTCTGCTGCTTGTGTTTTAATGCAACGCCTAAGACTGTATAAATTACAATTACCTTCGATTCTTATGTAAATTAACTTATCACAGCTCTTAAAGTTCCATCAAATTAGAAGGAGGGTGAAGAATAAAGAGGTGCAAAGTTATTACAAGTTTTGTGCAAAATCAGTTACAGAGTGGTGAGAACAGGCTCAGAACAGGTATTCTCCATTAAGGAAAAGGATGTAGTGCGGTGCTACCTGTTGGCTAGTCAGCTGTCACATGCTGAGCTTTGCTCAGCCACAGTACATATTATATCTAGTGCAACAGTAAGGGAGCTATATCCAAGGTAGCTCCATGCAGCGAAAGAGGCAGAAAAAGGGAGAAGAGTTAAGGAACAAAAAGAGAAACTGGGATTGTTACAGAGAGATCAGATGTGTGGGAGAGATGGAGTTAATGCAAAGGAACAAAACCAGGTCCAGGGACACACAATCACAAGAAACCAGATTTGTCTGCTTAAAGAATACAACCTACTTTACTTTTGATGGGTAGCCTTTGTGAAGAATTTTGAGCCACTTCTACAAAAATAGTCTTTTTGTCCCACCATTTCAATGTGAAGCTCATAGGTCAGTCGCAAAAAATTGTCTATAATGAAAGCCTGGAACAGAAAGGCAAACAAGTTTATACTGTAAATGCATTAAAATATCTTCATAAAATAAAAGTAAATTCTTACTCGGGCCTCAAAGCTCTTCAGTACCTAGAACTGTCTGTAAACTACTTCAGGTGTCCCAAAGTAACCACAAGCTCTTTTGCTTCCTTTGAGGCTCAGATTAACCTGTCCAGCCTGCAGGTTCAGACCTTTTTAATGGTTATGCTTCTCAGACACAGCAACACATTATTGGCCACACCGAAGAAAATTCTGGGAAAAAAAAGAACAATGCTAAAAGTTGCAATATGTTGCTTATACAATGCATTACCAAATTACCAAATTATGTACCACACAGCTTTGGCACTGGCCACCTCTGATAAAATTAACAAAATGGCAACTCAGCTTCTTTTGGTTCTAGTATGACTGTGCTCACATGGAAATTAGTGCAGCAGCTGTAACATTGATTGTAACTTACTGAAGATGTTTCGCATAATGGAAATTTTTTCTCATCTCTCAATTCTAATACAGATTATGTTTGAATGCTTGATACCTGCACTTTCTTAAAGTAGTAGCTAATGAAGCTGGAGGCAGATCATTTTTGCTGAACTATGTTCTCACTCATTTTGGTAACACAGTATGTTATCCATGTACTTAGTTGCTTCTTCCTTCAGAGAGAAAAAGACTGGATAAACCACTGAGTGTAAGACTCATGTAGAAAGGAAAGACAACATCTTACTACATATTCTAATGTGAATGGAAACTGAAATTCTCACTGTCTTTCCCAAGAACACAGGAATAAAAATTTAAGATATATCCACCAAAATCATCACTGACTGAAAGCACACCACATTATGAGTCTTTCTTGAAATACTCTGTGGAAAACAACAAAAAAGTATATCTATTATCTGTGAGAGCTTCTTGGATGATCAAAGTATCATTTGTATTATTTCAAATTAATCTAAACTGGAGACAATGGTAAAATTCAATGAAGTATAGTCCCATTCCTGTTAAAAGAAGACTCCCCAAACAGCCCAGTTACCCTCAGTCTTCTTTCATATCTAATGATGTGTCTACATTTTGCAATGCAGCATGGGGCAGAGAGATTTGAGGTAGGCACAAGCCTGTATAACCTTGCAGCACAAAGATGCACAATACCAAGATCCTGAGATCCTGGGAGAACGAAAGAAAAAAAAAAAAAAAAAAACCTACCACCAACAAAAAAAAGCTGCTGTTATGCTCTTCTCCTGACACTCTCTTGACATTAATCACCTCAAATGGAGAACTGCACTAAAACAACTAACTGCCTCAGGCTGTACATGAGGCTGTTTGGAGCCAACTGTGGTGCATCTGGAGTACTGGGCACAGACTCTCATGAACAACAGAGATGGCTTGATCAATCTTCTTCTAACCAGCATGGCCTCTTACTGTAGTGACTTCCCTACCTAACCTCCTAGCCTGAAGGACTCCTAATCCAGTTTACAACACAGCACTCCCAGCGGGTGTATCAACATAATGCTTGTTAAGACAAAACAAACAAACAAACAACAACAAACACAAACAACAAAAAACCAGCAACATGCTGTATGCTCCAGCTGGGTTCATTTGCTTTGAGAAGTTTAGAGGTCTTCTCACTTAGAATTACATGATAAACCAAACTAAACAGGAATACTAATTACATTCTTCTCTAACAGAAGACATGTAAGTGCAATCCTGACCTCAAGCGAATATTTGCTAAATCTCTCAGTAGCACTAACAGAATACAGATTTCTCTAATGCATTATAGCCATGATTGAATTCCAATCAGTGAGTTCAGATAGGAATTCCACAACGCTCCCCCCCTTCCCACTTCTCCTTGCCATTTTCTCCTTGCCATTTTCTCCTTTGAAAATACTACACGTAGGAAATCTTGGATACAGACAACCTATAAGAAACCCCTTCCATTCTCTAAACCAAAATCTCTTTGTTACATTAGACTGCATAGTGTTCATAAACAATGCTGTACTCTATGGTTGTTGGTACACTAGCTGTTTCAACACTGTGGACAAAATATCCTTTCTGAACCTCCAGCATTCACTGGTCTTTCTTACCAAGAATGAGAAGAAGAACCACTTATGCCTAACAAGAGTGGCACATGTGATTATTAGGACCAGAAATCTTGACCTTGCTTCTAGAGGTATCAACCACACATGCAGCTAATGATGTGAGCTCTAAGATGTTTTTTTGCCCATGTGCTACCTTGCTTTCTTAGCAACTCCTTGGCAGACCCGTAGAAAGTTCCAGCACCCATTAAGTTCTGCTATTTTCAGGGAGACACTGCAGCACACGCTCTATTTATGAATTCCTTGAATAAGGAGTAAAACTAGCAGGTAGAAATTAGAAACCATTAGAAACCATTGCATACTTTATGAACAGCACATGAGAGCACACAACAATCAGCTCATGATAGCCTCATCAGCTTAATACTCTTCTAATCTAGCTCCACCTAAATGCAAGCTCTATTGAGTCAAAGGTAGTTACTCCCAGTGTAAACAAGAACAAATTAAATCAGAATTAACACTACTGCACAATATCTGAAACTTAACTCTGAGTCACTCTAGCCCTCATGCCTATGACTGAACATTTCACAGCTCTAAAGTCTCCAGTGTCCACTTAGTACCAGATTACAACTCCTCTGTGCCACAAGAGTGGCCTCTGATGGCAGCACCTCGGCCCAAAACCTGCTCGGGGCAACATTGCAATTCTCATCCAGCACTTTCAACACTAAAAGCTGGGCAAAATTTTGAAACTTTCTTCCATCCCTGGAAAATGACATTCTCCAAAATCAGTATTCTCCAAAATCTCCAAATCTTGGGTGGAGGGAAGGGGGCAGGAGGAAAACAAAGAAGGCAGGGAGGACTGGCAATATTAACAAAATTGTTGATTTCTCTAACTCCCAAGAACCAAGGTAAAATAATAATAACTTTGTTTGGAAACAAAACTTAAAATTTCAAAATATTGTTTTTAACAAATTGTTCTCATACAGCATATTTTGTTTGAAAAATATCTGAATTACTCATTTAGACATTCTTTACTCAACACATATTCCCCAAAGCATTTGGATACTCTGACTTTCCATTCTACTTTAAAAAGGATATAACATGTCAACATGTCCCAGATGCTGAAAACACTCTTCTACTTTTCTCCCAGTTCACTGTGTGTGGTAACATAAGCAAAGCAGTTTCTTTCTCACCAAAGTATTAAAAAAAAAATGATATCACAAATCCTTTTAATTCTCAAGAAACTGGGACAAGAAAAAGACTAAGCTGTTTTTAATATCATATAGACAGCATGTGGCTCAGCCAAAACTAAAATGCCAAATACTTGACTCCCATTTTTCACGTGCAAAACAAAAGACCAATCAAGGGCTCCTTCTGGAAATTACTGGGACAAATATATTCTTGCCTTTGTACTTGCATGTGTACCCCATAATCACACAATGGTGAATAGGTGATTCATGTGTAGAACGAACAAGACAGGCAAGAAAATAAAGCTTTCTCCTTCTGTTTCACAGATGTCAAAAGGAAGTTCTGAACTTAAATAACCACAGTACTATCCAACAGCTCCAAAGAAGTGTTTTATTAACAAAAAGAACATCTGCTCTCATGCGTAAGCCTAGCGGGGGTCTCTGAGTCAAGTCCCGCATGGTGACAGACAAGCATGCCACAGATGTGGTTCAGAAGATCCAGCAGATACCTAATGCACATCTTTATCTTCGTCACTACTGTTGATTTATACACATTGTTTCTTCAAGTAAAAGAAAGTTCAAAGGAGGTAAGAGGTGTCTCAAAAATATCTTTCGTTACATACCTATTCAGAAGAAATTACTGATTTTTCTTAGATAGTAAGAAAAAGAAAGGAAATTTCAACAATAATGCTTCATATTGTCTCCAGAAACAGGTTCCCAGGTTTCACTAAAAGAATAAATCAAATAAAAAGATGAAATGATTCAGTGTTGCAAGCAGGGAAATAGAGCAGATTTTTTTAAAGTATTCCATGTCAGCATATTCCTGGTGCTACTGAAGCTGTAGTGAAATTATAACAAGCAAGGACAGTAATGCTGGATTTCCTCTTGGCTCCTTAGGAAGAAAAACTACTATCACAGCACTTTAGGAGTTAAAGATCACTAAAAATATCCTTTATTAATATTCAAAAAAAAATCACTTTTTTGCCCTAAATAGTTTAGCATTCTCTGAAACTTTACTTTATACAATTACTTTATTCACAATAATAGATTTTTTTTCAGCATGCTATATCATTTTTGCAAATAAGCATTTTCAGAACTGAATTCTTAAACCTGTGACAAGAAGATTGATATAGCTTGTGATTTTTATAATAATTAGCTGACTTTAATATGTAGAGGCAGAATTGACCAAGTATCAACATCCATATTCAATCTATTCATTTTAGAATATCAAGGTCATTGCATCAATCTACAATTGTTGATTAGTTTTTCAGAGGTCATAAAAATAATTAATAGTGGCATGAAACGATATGAGTTTTCTTCATGCAAATATTTTTCAAGAGCCAAAATTTTCTTACTTCTGTTCAAAATGGTTCATAGATCTGTCCTTGATTCATCAAGCATTCACAGTTTAATCACATTTCATGCTTTGGTAAATTTTCAGATTTTTGCAAGGAGGAAGCTCTTCAGTGAAGGATGTATTCTCATTTTTCTATACATGGCAAACAACCATTATTTTGTTTGTAATGTGTGATCTTAATCTACAACAATTTATCTTTATCATTCAGACATGCTTGATAATACGGGACACCATTAATCCTGATTTCAAACTGGCAGACAATTTTATACATACAGTGAGTTTCAGCAAACAAAGAATATGTCATTACTACCAATTTTTATGGTGATTGTTTTTGTTTCTTCTAATTATCTTAGTTTTGTTGATAGCAGAAATCAATAGTGTATTTAGAATTTTGCTTTCAAGTTTGGTAACACATTTGTAAATTGTAAATTTATTTAAATATAATAAATACTTGACTCTGTAAATCATTAGCCTTCTTACTCTTATGCCTGCTTATACCTTCTCTTACACCCTCTTGGCCTGCTATATATACCTTCACTACTATCTGCTAAGAAAAGCATTCATCAGAAATTGAGGTGACCTATTGTGTATAAGAAGACTGTTCCATAGCAAACAAGGTACAGAAGCACTTCCTTGCTATAAAGCTATCAAGCACACAAAAAAGACCATAGCAGGATGAAGCTTATCCGCCAGGGCAAGACAGCTACCTTTTCTTTCTGTTTTGTCCATCTTGTTTTTAAAGAAATCCAGTGATGGACAACACTTCACATTGCCGCAAACTGCTGCAAAGCTTCATCATCCATATCACTAGAAAGATAAATATCAACATCTCATATTGCTTCCTTTTTATGAATTTGTGCATGTTACTCCTGTTATTTTTTTCAACATACAGGCTTTTTCAGCCACCCTTCCTCTCTGCTCTGCTGAAGCCAAGAAGACAGCCCACCACACTGCAGAAGCATCTAGACCCTCACAAACAAAACCAGCTTAAATTCTAAAACTCAATTCATTTTTCCTACTCTGTTCCTGTAGTGTGGACTGCTTCACAATGAATCTTGAAAAATCCTTACCATTTTACCACAACCACCTATGAAAGCCACTGACCAAACGTGGGTGAATGCCATAACTACAGAGATATCTAGCAAATCACAACTGGAAAGCAATTGAAAAGTAGGTGCATGCAAACGTATCAGGCTTTTAGGCTAAATAATTCCACTAATTTTTTAAAGAAAATGAAAGCTCTATGTGGAGCTGCAACACTGCATGGGGGTGACAGCATTTAGGAAACAAACTGAAAATGATGATCGTAAAAAATTGAAGTTTTTTTCAGTTTTTAGATGGTGGTATGACAATTTCACCTGTAACTAATGACGGACGCAGCATCCAAACAAGCAGCTGTATTCCAGTTTGCAAATAGGATGCTCTCAGGAACAGAGTGGCCAAGCTGTTTCTTTGTGTGTCTCCACCCACTAATCAGAACATCTAATTCTCAGTGTACTGCTGCCTGCTTAGAGGGTATATTTGAGTGGCAAAAGGATCTTCTGCATTTGCTTTCTTAACAAGAAAAGAGAGATATAAAAGTAGACATTCAACAAAGCACAGGTTCTTCTTCACAGGAACACTTTTTTATCAAATCAAAATGTCATTTTCTAGAATATTATCCATAAGCAGAGATCAGTAAGTAGCAGCTTTCTTTTACCACATAGACCTTTTATTTATATAATTAGGTTATTTATCAGGATTGATTTTACTTCTACACCAATATATATATATTACATGTTAGTGGTAACAGCAAATTAGAAATGCAAATAGTCCATATGTAACTGTTACTTTTTGCTTTATCTAGAGTGTTGCAGATTACTTTTTGGTTTCTAATTGATTTCATAATTTGCACAGAAGTAAAAGATACTGACCTAGGGATGAGATCCTGCAAATATATATATCCGTACAACCTAGCTGCAGTGCCAAGAACTAAGCTAAAGATATTTCAGAAAACTGCTGCAGTGCAATTTACTATACTGCATTTTAAGTTAACTGGCACAGTATCTATAAAAAAAAATGTACATTTTCACCTACGAATCAATAATCTGTGATGGTCTAAAGGTAAACCTACCTGGAGCTTTAATGTGCTTGTGGCATATCATACCTCAGCCTCTTATATCACAGCTCAGTCAGTAAATCTCTACTGCATTTGAAATATGTTTCCAACTAACTTGTATCAACAGGCCAACAGTGCTACTGTTCTCTTAACAGCATTCCCATAATTTGACTTTCTTAAAAAAAAAAAGGAAGACAGAAATAGAGGAAACAGAACTGGAAAATATTTTACACTAAAATCTGCATCTTTGGCAGCACTATAACAAGAAGTAGTCTGCTACAACCCTCAACCATAAAGGACAACACTACAAAAAAGGCCTTCAGAGGTATAAACATAGCAGCCCAAGAAAAAAAGTGTCTGAGATATTAAGGAAAGGCCATGCAATGTCATTTCAGATTATTATCACATTGAAGTCATAACACATTCCATTATTCCTTCCTCTACATCATCTTAGCAACAATCTCACCTCTGAGGTCATTTCAAAAGCTTAGCATTTTCTGCATGAAAAACTGTTTCCTCCCATCTGTTTCAAATTTGTTTCTCATTAATTTCCATTTATGCTTATTTGTCATATTTAAATTGGGCCATTATAATAGATTAAAATGGCATGGTTTCAGCAAACAGTGGGAAACAAGGACCCTTCCCTCTCGCTGTTATTTTTAAGGGCTTCCTTGACCACACGTCCTTCCATGAATGCTGATCGTACTATCTTACTCTGCTTTTTATCAGAGACAAAGTTGAATTCCCTCTATATTGAAATCCACAGCTTCATCAAATCCAAGTTCCCTAAATGCTCTCCTTTGATAATGGACCCAACTGAAAATCCAGACCTACATGCCAGATTTGGACTGTAAATCTCAAACTACCTGAGCTACCTGTCCAGTCTGGCCCTGTAATTTGTGATTCTCCCACAGTGAAAATGAAGCAGATGCAAACATTTTTTCACATATATATCCTGTGTCCTGGTAGTTATTGACAAAAATAAATTAACCCAAAGCAGACTTGGGTTTCCCCAGGCAGTGTAAAATACTTGACTACTTACAGGAATTTATTTCCAGCAGACTGAATGTCTCCTCCTGATCCCAACCATCTTCAACATTCATCTGAAATGACTCAGCATTTAAAATCTTGTTCATTTTAAAATCAGGTCTCCTCTAGCACCTCATCACTATGTCTCTTGTATTGATCCAGGAAGTAAGTATCAAGAACTATCATTAAGAATATTCTTAATGATCATCTAGGCTAATTAATACTTATTGATCATTTAATTGCAACTGTGTTTTTAACTGGGCTATGTAACTATAGCACTCATCAGAAAAGTATTATCTACGCCAGTGCTAAGGTCCAGGAAATTTAACATAAAAAGAGGACAGGCAATTCTTCTTCATAAACTGAAAATAATATAACTATCTTTTTTAATGTCTCAATATAATCTGTATAATGCTCAAGATAATTTTCCAGCAGTTATTAAAACAAAAAATGGAGGAAAGTCCTTTTGATGTTCTTCAACATGCACCACTGCAAAATGAGCTCCTGATAAAATAACTAACCAATTTTGTTCTCATATTGTAGAAGGAGAATGGTGGCATTATTAATCTGGTAGTAATAGGATGGATTCATCACTCTGATAAGATGTAGGAACATTATTGAATTTTTAATTCATATAAATACATAAAATTCTTAGTCATTAAAGTATAAAATGAATGAATTGCTATACTGAGTAGTAATTGCCAAGTGGAGAGCAGCAATTGCCAAATGGATATGCTAATAGCAAATCAAAACACCATAAGTGTCAAATTGTACTGCTAACTTCCCACTGTTATATCGTTACATAAATGTACTCATTTTTACACACAAACCAAAGATAGCACTCAGAATCACATCTGTTTATATCACAGCCTTGTCCTTGTTCAAGTAGCAATAAATCATCCCAAGTTTAAACAGTGCCTTTTTTCTTCTTTTAATCAGAAAATGTATGGGGAAGATCAACCTGGACAAATGAATAAAATATATATCCTTTGAAGATACAAAGTAGAAAAACAAGATAGTGGGAGAAGTATGCAGGTGAGGAGTTAAGATAACTAGACATTCTGGTCTAGTTTTCAGGTGTGATGATTCATCCCATGCTAAGTGAAAGCAAAAATGACCAAAAGTTTCATGTAATGAAGGAGAACTTCAAACCAAACAAACCAAGTAATTCCTATCTCTGCACCAAGTTGAGTTTAACTGCCAAGGTCTTTCACACATTCACCAACAGTATTGCTTGACTAGAGAACAACAAACATAATAAAAAAGGGGAAAAAATTCCTTAAAACAGAAAAATAAAATCTGAAAAATGTACAGGATTCAGTTTGCCTGACTTCCTTAAGCAATCCCCCATGTAAAAGTACACACATCTTACCCAGTACTTACCCAGAGAAGCTCAGTAAAAGAACTACAAAGTAGGTAAGGAACTCACCAAAGGAAAAAGATAGCTGTTATCTTTTTGTGTTTGTGTGTGTATTATATTGCCTGTGACAGGAGCTTTATAGCCAACAGAAAGCAGGTGGTAGGTAGATGGATGTATTATGAGCATCATGTATTCTTATTAACAGTCTCAGTACAAAATAGCAGAAACATACTAATGAAATTTGCTGAAGTCAAATAGCTGAGAGGTATTTCCAATATAATGGGTAATGCGTTTTTTTTTTTCAATACAGTTGCGACAACATACAAGAAAACATTGGTAGTGGAACATTAAGTGTGATTGTCCCAATGTGGAGAATCAGGAAGAAAAACTTCTGTTACAGAATAAGGGCTTATCAGCAGTTGCAGAGGGAGAAAAAAGTCTGTATAATCATAGGGTGACTATGAACTGCAATTGTGATAAAGAAGTGAATAAAAATATGCAGTTGTGAATCATATTAACCAATAAAGAAATATTAATATTTCTGTATAAACCACAGTGAGCGTGCACTGAAAGGAAACACTGAGGTCTGATTTGCTCGTACTTCAGTAGATGTGCTTTTAACTAAAGCAGGCACAGGGAAGTCCTCTATGGCCATCTGAGGAGCCAAAATCCTCCCTCACTTGCAGGAAGGAATCTACCAGAATGGAAGCTTGAAGGTGATCACAGTTTCTCTCTCAAATATTAAGACAGCTCAAAACAAAGAAGGAAAATGAATTTAAGGCCAGTATTTACTTAGGAGACATGAATGCAAATTAACCATCCAAATAAAAAAGGACCTTGACAGATGTCCAATAATAATAGACCCAAAGATCAAATTGGTTCGGAAATGTATTTGTTAACTCTATGAGCAAGATCGTGCGACTCTGATGTCTTCAAAAGCGGGAGATTGGACAAATCCAGAAAGTTGGATGTTGGGCATGGGTTTTGTTCATTTGTTTTGTGTTCTGTCCCATGCTCAGGTGGAACACTTACTACATACATTTACTGTCTTTTCCTGCTTACCACTAATATGATGAAGTCTTTCAGATTCACATTGTTATCATTAATAGTTCTTGTTCTTGGACGGTTCTTAGGAGCAAGAGCAGAGATGCTGCCACTGGTCAACCTTTTGGTTCCCAGATATCTTTAGGACTGACAGGAATTTCATCCATGTGACCTGAGACATAAGAAAGCAGGAGAAGGGGAAGACAGCAAGTGTGGTATTAATTTAAATTAAGTAAGTTTGTATATAAGAAGAAAAAGTACAAGGGAAGAAGAGAGCAAGAAAATGAAAGGTCCTTAAAAACATAGATGCCTGGGAAAGCTGTTTTAAGCCTAGTGAGAGGCTGATGGACCTCTAGTGTTGTGAGAAAGTTTTTGCAGTAATCATAGCAACATTCCTGTACATTCTCTGTATACACCCAAGCTGCATAAAATGCTTATAACTCTTTACAAAGTCACTGAGATATAGAGGCAACAGTTACTTAGTTTTCACTAAACGTATGTGTGATCTTTTAGTTATGTTGGCTATGAATTATATATTGCAAGTAAGACCAGTCAGTCATGCACTAGCCTGAGATGAAATCAGTTTGGTTATAGCAGGTTAATTGCATAGTAAATAATTAAATAAAATACTTTTAACTCTCAACCTGCATCAAAAATCACCTAAGATTTTCCAAAAGACTTGGCTGCAAAGAATAATCTTAAAAATTCACTGCAAGCTGCAGAACAACAAAGTCACAGAAAACCCATGTAGACTTTGCCCATTTCTCTGACAGAGAACTACTGACCTGCACGTCTTCACATTTATCATCTCTGGAACTTCTCCTTATCATGGCCTGCAACAGCCAATGCCTATTCCTGTAAATACTCTGGCAGGCAACTCACCTTGCAATCATGGATGCTTCCTAACAGATTCAAGTCCACTTGAACAGATTCAAAAACATTGGCCTTATGTCCAGTCCCACACACTCTGCAATACACTGACTGTGTCAAAGGCATCTGGGTACCAAGACACACAACAAAGTAAAAAGGTGCAAGCCTACCAGCCATGAATTTAATTAAAATCCCTCTTGATGACTGCTCTCTTAGATCATTTAAAACAGCTAGGAATGTAGCCAACTTACACATTTTGGTTATATGGCATAACAAAACAACAAAACAACAACAAAACAACTTCCAAGGAATAAAAATCACTTTTACTAAAGTGTTGGCCATCTTGTTCTATCTATACACTAGTAACAGCAAACTGACTGTCATCTCTGCAGACAGCCAGAAAAATCTTGGTCAGAATCCATCATGTGCAAAATCAGCACAGCTTTATCACAGGCACTTTGTCAGCTGTTTGTTCTTTTTGGCTTGAAAACACTTTTCTTATGTACAAGATTTGTAATCAAATTACTTTAAATAGCAGAGCACTACTTTAAGAGGACTGACAGTACCTGACACTCAAGTCTGAAGGGAATCCATTTCAGGCAAAAACCTAGGGTCAGATCCCAAGCTACCTTCTCAAACACAGTGGAGAACATTTATATACCACAGGGAAAATGCAGAAGAGCACTAAAAGAGCACAGATTAGAAGCAAAGGCTGTTCTGGGTACAACAGGGTCCCTTCTCACATGGATTAAGGCTCCAACCATTATCTTCAGCACCAAATCAGTGTAGGAGCCCTCTCAGGAATCACTAAGGGGGCAGCTAAGGTGCAACTAAGCATACAGCTGCCCTTGTCCAGACCTCACTGACCTCCTCTTTGCTTATACACATTGAATTAATGTGTATATGGAATACATGGAGTTGGAAAGCTGAGTATTGCTGAAGCTGCTACAATTATCCCAACACTTAGTCAGACTTCCACACTGAGAAATCCTCATGAAAACAGAGCAATTGATTCACAGTTGATGTGCATTACTAGAATGGAAAATAAGAATGGGTTTCCACCTCTTCAAAAACAAAACCTTCCAAAGCACCAGGATCCAGCATTCTTTATCAATATGTAAAAATATCCTATAGCCTGCAGCTTGCTTTTTACTGACTCAGGAACAGTACAAAGCTGAACAGCTGGATTTTCCAAAGGTCAAGAATTTAACTTTTCAACTTTTCAAGGGATAAATTCCCTTCAGTTCAGTGATAAAGAGCATATAATATCTGATTAGTGATTTTCTTCACAGAATCCCAGAATGGTTCAGGTTGGAAGGGACCCCTAGGGATCATCCAGTCCAACCCCTGCTCCAGCAGGGACACCCAGAGCACGGGGCACAGGGCGGCATCCAGGCGGGTTTGGAAGATCTCCAGAGAAGGAGACTCCCCAGCCTCTCTGGGCAGCCTGTGCCAGGGCTCTGGCACCCTCACAGGAAAGAAGTTCTTCCTCATTTGGAGGTGGAACTGCCTGTGTTTCAATTTGTACCCATTACCCCTGGTCCTGTCACTGGTCACCACTGAGAAGCGTTTGACCCCATCCTCCCCACAGTGACCCCTCAGGTACTTGAACATGTGGATCATATCTCCTCTCAGCCTTCTTTTCTCCAGGCTAAAGAGGCCCAGCTCCCTTAGTCTTTCCTCATACAATAGATGCTCCAGTCCCTTAATCACCTGCAAACTTCAGAGTACATGAAACCCATCTTTTCTACCCTTCCTTTCTCACAATGCAAAAGTTTATTAAAAAAATACAGACTCTTCATACATTCAGGCAAAATGTCTCTCTACAATTTTGTCACATAACAATCTTTTTCCAAGGAACTTGATAACCACTTCAAATTGACCTATAATAAGCATGGGTGTGCAAGTGCACGTGTATGAGCAAGTGGCTAGAGTATCAGAACAGTAATGTAGCTGTATTTAAAACATTTAACTCCTTAGACATTATCCTATGAATGCATATTTGACAGTTTAATTGCTGCTATATATATAGTTACTGATCATTAGAAAATTAACCATGGGAAAATATTGCTCAGTAACTGCTTGAAAGACAGTAGTTTTTTGTTTGTTTGTTTTTATTATTATTTCTTGAATTCTAAAACTTGTCACTAAAAGGAAGTGACAAGAAAGTTCAGTTTTGATCTTTCCTGGTTTTACAAAAAGAGGGAATTAACACTTCTGTTAACCACACTAAAAACCTTTAGGCCTCACTGATTCCCTTTTTATTGACTAATGATTTTTCCATGACAGCAAATCCAAATTCCCTCTCTGAAAGAAGATGCATCTTATATTAATAGTTTCTCTGCAGTAGGCAGATCCTTTTCAGTTATTTGATATACAAAGATCCAGGTTATTCAGTTTTCTGCCTTAAAATGCTACTTTCCAGTAGCAAGCCTAAGAAACATGTTCTTACACCTGCTCAGAAATCAATTTTCCTGAGTGGATTACTACAGTGTGTCAGAAAGGATGAAAGGAAAATCACATTCAGCAAGAGCCAAAAAAAAAGTCACTCTCATAAGGTTATATGAATGTGTTTTTGCTGGCTTGAGAAGTATGCGGGAATGAATTTAACCACTTCTGCCCATAAGGAACCAAACAACCTGAGATCCAGAGGTCTGAGTCCACGATTGGCAGCAGTTTCACAGCTGCAACAAACAGTTATCGCAAAGCTGTGCAGAAGAGAAATGCTTTGCTTCAACTGCCTCCTACAATGAGAAAGCATATCTCAGAAGTATGAGAATATATGAGCTTGCTACAGTTACCAAACTCTTCATTATGACTCCCTAAATACATTGATAAGCAGTGCACAGCCCTAGAGGATTAAAGTCTTGCATAGGAATCATGTTGTGATTATCTTAATCTCAGACATAGACTCTCATAGTTTCTGATAAAATCTATGACTGAAGAGGTCAAAAGGAAGCTGCTTATCCTTCACTACATAATTCCTCTTCACCGTGGCTTTTAACTCTTCTTGTTCTCAGTAATTCTGACTGCCAAGTAAATGTGCTGAGAGGAAATGTCAGAAAAATAAATGTAGTTAATTTTAGAAGATGTGCTGTTATCCACCTCATTGGATACATTTTCAAAGCAATATACAAGTTAAAAAATACCTGTTCCTTCTTGGAAGCATTTTTTATCTCTAACCTTTAAGGAATGTTCCAGTATTGATGCAAAGATATTGTTGCACCAGCTACAGCTGACTTCACCTACATTACATTTGTTGAGACTACAGCTCTTCAAAGAATCACAGAATCCCAGCATGGCTGAGGTTGGAAGGGACCTCTAGAGATCATCCAATCCAGCCCCCCTGCTCCAGCAGGGACACCCAGAGCACGGGGCACAGGGCGGCATCCAGGCGGGTTTGGAAGATCTCCAGAGAAGGAGACTCCACAGCCTCCCTGGGCAGCCTGTGCCAGGGCTCTGTCACCCTCACAGGAAAGAAGTTCTTCCTCATACGGAGGTGGGACTTTCTATGTTTTAATTCTAGTTAATGGTGACTATTCAATATAAAGCCAACAACAATCAGGCAAATGTCAGCAATATCCACAAGATTAAACAAGAATTAACTTTGGTCTCACAGCATGTGTTTACATGCTCTTTTCTGAGGGAAGAAACACAGAGGACTAGATTCTGTTATTTTCAGAAAAATGCAAATGAAGAGTGAATTCCTGTCAGTTTATGGAGCTATCCTACAAGACAACCAACATGATCAGCTGGAATCTGCCCAAAAGTCCCTAGCCAGATTCATCTAATGGAAATCAAGTCATTTTCAAAACCTCAGTGTCAAGACAGCATTTCTCTACTGTCACTTAGTGGTAAGTGGGGTAAGTAATAGGGGAACCAGCTGGCCAAGCCTCCTGGCTAGAAACCATGTTGCAAGGACTGCTCTCAGAAGTAGTGCCCTAGTTCTGCTATCTGCACTATTGAAGTTCTTTTTACCTTCAAGACCAAAAACTACCTTTGCACAAGGATTACTGTATAAAATGATTGTTCGTCAGCTCTAGAATCAGACAGAAATCTGAATAAGAAATGGCTCTTTTAAACCAAAGAGATCATAAGTATTTATAGGAACCATTTGCTCCTGACACAATACCTAAAAAACTAACTTCAAAATGAGTGTTCAGTTCTTTCACATGTGATCATATCAAAATACAAAGGATATTAAAAGACGAAAACCCAAGAGATGTCATGTCTCTTCTCCTTTGCTATTTGCCAGTGGACTGTGCTTTGTATTTCCACACAGATTTAATTGGTGTATCCATTTCTATAGAAAAATGGACCAAAAAAATCTTTTTTTTTGCTTTTGTTCTTTTAAATTTTAGCATGTTGTCTTATTCCCAAGTTTGTAACATACTGGTTCCTTCCTCTGCTACTATTACTCCTCATACAGCAGTGGCATTCAGGACTTCTGGCCAACAGCAGAGCACGCATTGCAGCTTTGCCCTCTGCAAATGCAGAGCAAGTCCCAAGTAGTAAGAAGGACTGCTACTCCAGATAATTTCTTTTCCAATTAGTAATTACTCAAATTTAAAAGATAGAAAAAAAAAAGATAGAAATGGGATAGAGCAAGAAAGACAATTGTAACATCTACATTTTGCATATCACTATGCACAGCAGGGCACAGACTCCTCCTTCCAGTTCTTCTCTGGGACCTCTCCCATACATTCCCAGAGAGAGAAACTCAAAATAGTAGTTTCTTCTCCTCAAGAACAGGAGCACGGTCATTTGCCATATTAAAATCTGCGGCATAGTTAAGGTTAAAACCTACATAGCTGCATGCCATTAGCAATCAGCAAATCTCCAGTTCATATGAAGAGACAGCCACAATGTTGCCTTTTTAGGAAGGAGGGAAGGAAAAGGAAGGAAGGAAGGAAGGAAGGAAGGAAGGAAGGAAGGAAGGAAGGAAGGAAGGAAGGAAGGAAGGAAGGAAGGAAGGAAGGAAGGAAGGAAGGAAGGAAGGAAGCAAGAAAG